>CM060438.1:4762775-5362775 GCA_030545235.1 Helianthus tuberosus
ATTCTGATATGGATTACAAATATTTGGCATTTTAAGAAGACAGTGACGGAGTGCAATGATTTGTTTTAGAACACACAAAAGTTAAAAGTAAAACTAAAGACAAAACTTGCGATGACAAATATTTGGCATTTTAAGTATATTTTATAGTACTTAATAAAAACTTACAGAAAAACTTAAATAATATGTTTTCTTATTTTTATTTAATGTTAATGGGAATGACAATGCATTATAATTTCTTTTTGATGTTACACGAAAAAATTTGATGGCCTTCGTCAATATGGAAAAAATTACAAAAAAAGATATATGTGATTTATTACTTTTTATATTCGACAAAATGCACTTTACATCAATATCGCAGGTAAGCGAGCAAAAAAAGATGGAAAATTTAATGGTCTTTGCTTACAGATGCAAAATTTATGACTTTTAGCATATCGAGTTGCATGTTACGTAATAAGTCATGCTACCCAACATCTTCCATGAATTGGTTGAGATAGCATCATATATAAGTATGTAATTGTCTAATTTGTTTTCTGCTAATATATTGCCCGAATTACTTAGTATGCATTCAACTAAATTGTTGTTTATCCTAAGTAATAAGAGTTATAATGAATTGTTTAATCATCCAAGTTCAAAAGGTAATTATTTAGCCTATATAATAGAATTATTTTGTACAAAATATTATCATTGTAAAATATGAATCAGGTTAAAAAAAGTCTCTTGATGTTGATGGGTTATATACATCCATGTTTGATTATGAATCACTATATTTTAATGATGAGGATCCTAGAGAGGCTTACTTGTACAAATTAAAATACTCTGCTACATAAATTTAGCAATAGTTTTGCATTTGATTTTAAACAACCGTAAATTATGCGACTATCTTGCGACCGAGTGGGTGATGTCTCTAATTTTGCAATTGTTGTAATTATTTTGCATGTAAGTCGCTAAACTTAAACTACAAGAAATCTGAGTTTTAGCGGCGACAACAATAGGGGCGACAAGGAGCAATAGCGGCGACCTAGACGCGGGTCGCCCCTATTGCTACTTGTCTTCCCTATTGCTGTCGCCGCTAAAGGATCAATCCGTGTGCTTCTTCAAGATTTTTTGTTGACCATTGATTAAAAACTGATCCAATAGTCTTCATCTTATCCTGCTCAAACAAACACAAACCCCACATATCTTATCCTCAAAAAACACCCATCTCATACACCACCTTCAACCTTCATGTTCACCACTCTCTACCATTCACCACCAAGAAACAACCACCACCTTCAGCCGCCAACCGCCACCATCGACCTCCGACACTCCACGGTTCACCAACCAGCAAAGTCGCCGTCATCCGCCACCATGAACCACCGCCGTATAAACCACCTTTGAGATGTTTGAAGCTCCACAGTCATATCAACCACCGCCATCCACCACTGTGATTATTAAAGCTCCGCACACTTGTTTTTATACAGTGTTTGTAGAATTATGTAGTTTTGTTTAAAGCTCCGACCACTTATTCCATCTACCTCTCACTGGGGTAGTCCGAACTATAATGCTTATAAAAAGTAATATTTCATTTTCGAGTTTAAACAAATGACGGTGATTTGTACATTTGAAATCTGGAAATTCATTTCCAGCGAACTTTTCGGCAATACTCCTATATATGTCGCCGCTATTAGTGTGTGGCAATAGCGACGACATGTGGCAATAACAGCGACAAGAGGCCCTTTACCGGCCAACCTTTAGCGGCGACCCTTTAGCGGCGACATGTCGCCGCTATTAACAATAGCGGCGCAGGTCAGGGCTTTTAGCGGCGACATTTGTCGCAGCTATTGCCCCGTTTTCTTGTAGTGTAATTAGCGATCATTTTCGGTTGCAAATACCCAATCCGCTAGTCATGAATAATAGCCAATGTTTATAACCTTTTATTAAGGTTAACGAGTTTATTAAATAGATTAATATTTTGATAATATATAAATAATATCAAAACTTAAGTAGTTTTTATGTTAAAGTTAATTTTTTATTTAATATTATTTTCTTTCAAATAAGCAATATTTTATTTATCTTTTTAGAGTAAATTGCCATTTTAGTCCCTGAGGTTTGTCCAAATTTGTCATTTTAGTCCAAATAGTTTTTTTTTTCGCCTCTGGGTCCCTGACTTTTCCCTTTTTGTTGCCATTTTGATCACAGACCCTAACTCCATCCAAAAACCTCATTTTTAACTAGGGGCATTTTGGGGATTTTCATTTTAAATCTTTTCAATTGTCATTTTGATCCAATTCTAAAAAGTCAAAAAATTCTAAAAAATCAAAAAAATTATAAAAAATCCAAACAAATCTAAAAAATAAAAAAATCTAATAAATAAAAAAATCATAAAAATAAAAAAATTATAAAAATCATAAAAATTCTAAAAAATCAAAAAAATTCTAAAAAATCAAAAAATTTAAAAAATCAAAAAATCATAAAAATTCTAAAAAATCAAAAGAATTCTAAAAAATAAAAAAAATCTTAAAAATCAAAAAAATTCTAAAAAATAAAAAAATTCTAAAAAATCAAAGAAATTCTAAAAAATAAAAAAAATCTAAAAGCTCAAACAAACATATTTTAAAGTTTCAAATTCAAAAAATGACGATATATTCCTCGTCCAGACGAATATATTTTCAAGTTTTATCTATTTTATTGAATGAATAAGTGGTAATGATGAGATAAATCATTTATCCATTTAAAAAAACAAATCTCATTTTAAGTTGACATCTTTCACAAATATTCTTACATTTTCATATTAATTATCACCCTTTTGGCCTTTTTATTTATGTTTTCATAGCAAAACTATTTCTTTATTATTATTTTTTTTAAATAACTTTAACCTCTAATCATTGAAAATTAAGTGCACTTTACATCAATATCGCAGGTAAGCGAGCAACAAGCTGCGCCGCTACCCCTTTCTGAATAGCAAACCCTAGCCTATTAAATACAAACCCTGCCCCCTGTTGATGAGGAACTGCTGTGGACAACCTTTTGGACCCTAGTCAACAAACGGATAGCTTCTGGAGCTAGGGAGCCAAAGGTGTCGAAGGCGAAGGGGACAAATGCGTGTTGGTTATCAGCACATGCTTTAGCGTGTTTATCCACCTTTTTTGATTCCGCTTTCCTTATAGCTTGTCCTGCTACAAACCCGTTTTCCCTTAAACTATTTATTGCAATAATATTTTCATCTTTAGTTTAGTATCAATTAATATAATTTACTAAATATAAATATCATGAAATATAAATTTTATAAACTAAAACATCACATGTATGTTCGTTAGTTTTTGGTTCTATCTCATTATGACTACTCATTCACTCAACAAAATAGATAAAACTTGAAAATATATTCGTTTGGACGAGGAATATATCGTCATTTTTTGAATTTGAAACTTTAAAATATGTTTGTTTGAGTTTTTAGATTTTTTTTTATTTTTAAGAATTTTTTTTTTTGATTTTTTACAATTTTTTTGATATTTTAGAATTTTTATGATTTTTTGATTTTTTAAAATTTTTAGAATTTTTTAGAATTTTTTTTTATTTTTTAGAATTTTTTGATTTTTTAGATTTTTTTTCATTTTTTTTAGAATTTTTATGATTTTTAGAATTTATTTTTTTTTTGATTTTTTTTTTTGATTTTTTAGAATTTTTTTGATTTTTTTGGATTTTTTAGAATTTCTTTGATTTTTTAGAATTGGATCAAAATGGCAATTAAAAAGATTTAAAATGAAAATCCCCAAAATGCCCCTGGTTAAAAATGGGGTTTTTGGATGGAGTTAGGGTCTGTGATCAAAATGGCAACAAAAGGGAAAGTCAGGGACCCAGATGCGAAAAAAAAACTATTTGGACTAAAATGGCAAATTTGGACAAACCTCAGGGACTAAAATAGCAATTTACTCATCTTTTTATTTCACCTAGGTTTTGGGGGTGGAATGAACTTGTGATTACAATTTTTTTTCAAGTTCAGCTATATTTATTTTATAACAACTTGATAAATCTAATTTATATTATATTTTTAGTGTTAAATCGGGATGAAAATGCATGATATATTTTTTTATGTTACGTGAAGAAATTTAATGGGCTTGGTCAACATGAAAATACAAAAGAAAAACATGGAAAAAATAATGGTCTTGGTATTCCATTGATGTATAATTTGTGTCTTTTAGCATTATAAGTTGTGTGTCTCATATATTAAGTCACGCTACCAATCTCTTTCAAGGAATACTATTTAGTGGTTGAGAATCCTTATAACAAATATATCTAGGTAACTGTCTATAATTTGTTTTTTGTTGTATATTGCCTAGAATTATTTAAAAATCTTTTAACTAATTTGTTGTCTAACCGAACGTTATGATTATCCTGTATAATATGAGTAATGAATGATCTTTTTATTCAGAAAGTAGAAAAGGTAGTTATTTAGTCTATTTTATGTATTATTTTGTCATAATATTATCATTGTAAAATCTCATAGGATACAAAGAAATTTTCAAATAGGATGACAAATGGTGCTATTAATTTTCTGTTGTTCTTCAGATGGCAAAGAAAGGCGGTTCTAACAAACAATGTTGCATAAGTTTTTTAATAATAGTAGTACATTGTGTTCAAAAAATAAACATTTTCCCCTCAAAGTTTGCTATATTTAAGATTTTTTTAAATAATTTGTAATTAGAACCACTCTTTAACAACGCGCCGTGGTCACAAAAGGGTCCTCTATCCTGACGACCCTGTACCGATGACTGTTTTGACCTTTAGCAATGAGGTTGTGGCCACGAGACTCTTTACCCAGCTACATGTAGTGTGGAAAGTTGACGTATCTGATAAGTTTTCTTGTTGTGCAATTTAATTTCATTCGACCATTTCAACGTTTAAAGTCTTCTCCAAAGTATCTCACTTTTGACTAGTATTTTATAGAGTAAACTGCCATTTTGGTCCCTGAGGTTTGGTCACTTTTACCACTTTAGTCCAAAACTCAAACCTTTTGCATCTGGGTCCCTGTGGTTTCAGTTTTATTGCCATTTTGGTCCAAAAATGAAATCAGATCATATTTGTCTTACAAAATCAGGTTATTTTGTCCTTTTCCTCTAAGTTAATGACAAGTAATTTTTAGTGGTTGACTAATATTTCCGGAAATGGATGTGTGGAAATGAATAGTCAGCCCGTAAATGATCTTCTCCGCCTTCTTACCACTTTTGATGAACTTGTGGATGTCTAAAGTGTCTTTGAACTCAAAAAAGAATAACGGCGGGATGTTCCACCAAACGCTGAAAGCTAACCACACCCAAATAGCCACCGAGCAAGCAGTGAATAAATGATCCACTGTTTCCTGGTATTCGTCGCAAAAAGGGCACATGACTGAGTTTATATCCACATTCATTCTTCTTAAATTAGTTCTCGAAGGAAGCCTATACAGATTGTCTCTCCACGCCATAATATTAATAGAAATGAATGTGTGGAAATGTATACTCTGAATTAATGGAAAGGGTCAACTAATTTTTAGTGGTTGATTCAAATTGCTGGAAACGGATGTGTGGAAATGAATACTCTAAGTTAATGACAAGTAATTTTTAGTGGTTGACTGGTTGACTAATATTTCTAGAAATGGATGTGTGGAAATGAATAGTCTGAGTTAATGAAAGTAATTTTTAGTGGTTGACTGGTTGACTAATATTGCTAGAAATGGATGTGTGAAAATGAATCCTCTGAGTTATAATGGGAACGGCATGTAAATTTTAGTGGCTGACTGCTTGACTCATAGAAAGTAATACTTTATAAAGCATGCCTAGTGATAACCATAAATTCAACAAATGACCATAACAATTATAAAAAGAATCTAATATAACATTTAGTTATAAACTATTATGTACAGCAGGCATATAACCTATGTACTGGAACAGAACAGAAAATGAGCAGGAATCCGGGAAACCAAAACAGGGACGGATTTTAGTAAGACAAGGGACTGGAACAGTAACAGGTTTGTTGTAAGAACATGAACAGAGACAAGAACAAGTTTCTTGTAACTGGAACAAGAACACATTTCTTGTAATAACAAGAACAGAGAATGGAACATAAACATGTAAGCCATGATTGAAACAGTTACCAACGGCTTCTGAAAAATTATGTTTGTTATTAAAGTAATAATGAAATGGTGCTCAGGAAGAATAAGTTCCGCAAGCTCGCAAAACATGAACCACCGCATTGCCAAAAAAATGCCCCAACCCCGCAGCCATCTCCACCACGCTGTCGCCACTTGATGTGTTTTAAATCGTCCCATCTTGACCTGACCAAATTTGATGTTTTTAGACCCAGTTTGACCGAAACACATTCTGACTTGCCACCCAACCCGACCCACTGTTTTTCTAGGCTTAAAAAATAGTCTGTTAGAAAATGAAACTAGCAAGCCCCTAGAGCTTACTTTCAGCTGTTAGAAATGGTAAATCTTGTTTCGTCAGCTACTGTGATGCACAATCGGTACATCAAATCTGTTCAGCAATCATGTAATCATATAAAGGGAAGAAAGAGACATTGAAGGATAAGGAACTTTCGAAATCATAAATAAGTACCTATTCTTTGTGTCCAATTCTGTCCCTACAGCAGTGCCACATTGTGCAAGCTGAAAACATGAAAACCTATGCCCCGGTCGGGATTCATACACACAAATCATGAAAACATGAAAGGATATACTGGAAAAAAACCACAAAAATAAAAGCAGTTACACGTAATCACAAATCAACATTAAGCAGGAGATGACCGATTGGCCTATAAAAAAATAATGTAAATAGTTTGGTACTTTAGTTCCTAATCACATTGATTTTGGTTCACCCTTATGTTAATTCAGGTTTCTGAATATCATCCATATACCCTGTTGATGAATATGAATATCTCAAAGTACAATAGTGTTTCATCTCTTCCAAAACAACAACCACTTAAATTAATTGAATGCATTCAAATTATTTGTATAATCAAGTTGCAAAGCTTAAATGCAACCAATAGAAAGACAATAAGTGAAACCCATTGAAGAAATTATTAAGTTAAGTCACATGCTCTGAAAGATACTACATAAAACAGCAAAAACAAATGCAGCAACGCATGTATATCGTGTAGGAGGTTGAACTTAACCGTGAAACGTTAACAATATGTAATAACATCCCTACATCCAGTTGGAAAACGTCGAATGCCATGAGATGGGTGTTACAACTTTGAAGAGAAAATAAGGAAATAGGAAAATCAAATGTATTCAATTACCACAATATTGGGAAATTCAGATCAAGAATTAGAATCATGCCTTTAATATCATGTGGAAAAAGTGCTTGATCTGTTTTTATCTTCATGTTTCCCATTACCCACTCCCCAATTCAACACATACTCACAAATCAAGATTCAAGATTCACTTTTTATCCAAATATTTATGAATTCGATTCCATAACTCTCCTAGGACTTTCATCAAACATCTGGCGGGTGGTCCATTGGCACACTCCACAATCGCAACTGAAGAACGCTTATTACCCGAGCCATGTCAAAATCGAATCTGTGAATACAAAGAAGAACAATTGCAGAAGAATCCTCTGTAGAAAATTTTAATTAAGGGTTTATCGGTTTATGTCTTTTGACTGTGTATCTTTCTTTCGATTTCAGTTAATTTTAGTTTGGTCAAGTATGAACAGTTTACTTTGTTTTCAGAATATGTGAAATACAGAGCTAAAGTCAGCTACAAGTTTGACTATTTGATTAGCTGCAAAAAAAAAAAAAAAAAAAAAAAAAAAAATACAATGATATGAAAAGAAAGCCGGCCAGTCAGCTCATAATAGTTCCATAACCCTCAACAATCTCTATTCAAGCAGGTCTCCCTAACTAATTTATTCAATTAACTGGAAAAAACAAATCTAGGATTAAAGAGTTTCCGCATCAAAACAACAGAAATTATCCAACAAACCTTGAAACGATGTATAGAAAGTAGTGTGAAGTGCAATTATGAAAAGTAACCCTAATTATAATGTGTTCAATTACTACATCAATAGGATAATCAAATGAAGAAAACAAGGGTAAACAAACAATCGAGTAACAGGAAACAAAGCAACCAGGAAGCAATTGAAAGAAAGAATTAGAAGCATACCTCTCATTTTACCCTCCAAAGCGTCTCCCCCATCGTCATTCAGGGAGTTCTTTAATGGACCTCATCATGTGATTTAAGTTGTTGTCTTAATTCTGGCCCATCCCTAATTGTTTCAGCCCAGGTCCACTCCACCTTACTAAAATATTATTATATAAATTAAATCTTTATAATTTTTTTTGTTTATAAAATGTTTCTGTTGTACTTTGTTTGATTATAAAATAATAACAATAATACTAATAGTAATAATAATAACTAACCAACCAATTTATATGCATGCGAGATAAGGGCATTAAATAAGGATAATAAGAGGATAATAAATATATTTTAACATAACTTTTTTTTATCATTGCTACATTATACATGTTTTAACTGAAATTTCGTCTTGAGTAATTCAATAAACAACATTCCTCCATATTCCCTTCAATTTCAGGTTCGAAAATAAGCATTTTCTCCTCATAGTTTGTTACAAGATTTTTAAAATAGGATGACAAATGATGCTATCAATATTTCTGTTGTTTTTTCATATGGCTAAAGTAAGGCGGTTCTATCAAATGGGGTTGCATAAGTTTCGTTTGTTTGTTTTCTCAATGTAAGGGTACATTGGTATCTAAAAATGTTAAAAGTCAAGCGTTTGGCCAATCAAAGAACCAAAATTGTGACATGTAAATAAACTGTTGGGACAAAAGGTCAATTTCGGCTTACCGATGTAATTTAATTAAAAGAAGTTAGTTTACACCCTTCTTATTAACTTTTCTCTATACTTAATTAAAAGAAAATATGAGTATACTCTCCTCTAGTTATTTTTTTTTTCCTAAAATTACTTACTTACCCCATATGGTGGTGGGTACAAATCACAGAGGTTGTATATCTTTGACGTGACATGAAAAACGACACAAAGATAACAAATAGTTATAAATTTAGTTTAAACGGATCATGTCGGTTTTGTTTGAACCCCGGACCACGCTTTTGGTTCAAATGTAATTTATAAGATAAAGAGAAATTAGCATCAGATGTGATAATATAAATGCAGCTGTGTCATATTTTTATTGCAACATCATATTTACGGGTGTTATTATATAAAAAACAAAATAAAACTATACTTTTTTTACATAGGTGTGTCAACCCGCAAAAAGATGAAGAGCGGCGTGTCATCATGGAAAGCCCAAGATGAAGATGAAGAAGAAGGCGAAAACTAAATACGATTGCAAGTTTTTATGTTAACTAGTGGGTTACAGTCGCGCTTCGCGGCCGGGCGACCCGATTTTTGATCCGATATAGCAGTCGAAAGAGAAAACTTACAAAATAAAGTCATGGTAAGTAAAAAAGTATGTCGAGACGTGTTTTACGTCGACCGGAAAACTCGATTACAAAAGTACTTAGAAAGTTAAAGTGTTGTCAGTGTCAATGCTAAAAGTTGAGAAAATACAAAAAAAAAATTATCTCGAAATGTAAGTCAACTTAAGTTAATATCGACACATAAATAAAAATAAAGACGTAAAAATCGGTTAAAAAGTATTTAGAAAATTAAGAGGTTGTAAGAGTCACTGCTGAAAATTAAAGGTTAAAAGTAAAAAAAAGAAAAAAGCAAAAAGACAAAAAAAAGAAAAGAAATCACCGACTACAAAAGTATTTAGAAAGTTAAAGGGTTGTCAGTGTGAATACTGAAAGTTGAGAAAACACAAAAAAAATTATGTGGAAACGTAAATCAACTTAAGTTTATATCGACACGTAAATAAAAATAAAGACGTAAAACTCGGTTAAAAAGTACTTAGAAAGTTAAGGGGTCGTAATAGTTAATACTGAAAGTTATAGGTTAAAAGTATAAAAAAAAAAAAAACAAAAAGACAAAGTCAAAGAAAAAAAAGAAAAATTATTGTAGCACTATTCATCCCAATGTTTCAAATATATGTAATATATATGTAATTTTGACGATGATTAATTATATTCAGTTGCGTTTTTTTTTTTTTTTTTTTGTGGTTTTTAAAATCAATATTCGATTTACAGGTTTGTTTTCACGAGAAAATCTGGAAAAAAAATATTTATAAATTCATAAAGCCTTTGACTAAGCTACATAATTAAAACACAATTTTGGTTTAAATAAGATAACCTGATTCTAACTAATTTATTCATTTGAAACGGACAAATATTAGTGAACATGTCATTAGTGAATTTAATCTTATTTGTGCATCTAAATAAAATATATTTTTATGAAAACAAAGAAAAAGACAATCAAAAGGAAAGGAGCAGGATGTTTTTAATAGGGTTGACCCAGAATTGACAAAGGCATTCAAGACAACAAAAGGAAAGAAAATACTTTTTTTTTTTAAATAAACTTTCATTAAAAACCGTCTTCGACCCAAACAGGCAAAAGGCCAATACAAACCAGGAGCCCCGACCCAAACGGGCAAAGGCCTAAATTACAACATGTACATAGGGAAACAAAATACTTACATATATTTATTGGTTTACATATACCTTCTAATCATCACATACCTCCAATGAACTCGTTGACTCCGAACATTTCATAGTGGCCACTGTCTTCAATTCATCTTGAAAAGCATTCACCTTCTTCACTTTCTGAATCTTTAGAGAAACCACTTGTAATACCTTCTGGTTAGATGATCCCCACAAATGAGTCCAATAACTAGCCCAGTCACAACACCAATAAGTATAACAACCCAATCAATTCCATTTGGGAAGTCAGACTCGGCATCTTTTTCAAATGAATCTTTTGGAGACTTTGATGCTTTGGAATCGCCACATTTCATGGATAAAGGGTATCCACACAATGCCTTATTTCTCTTGAAAGAATCGTTCGAAAAGGTATCGAAATGTCTTCCTTGTGGTATGGGTCCAATGAGCTTATTGTTGGATAAATTTAAAACCTCAAGGAAATTCAGTTGTACCAATTCTTGAGGTATCTTTCCAGAGAGTTTGTTACTAGAAAGATCCAGTGACTCAAGATTTGTTAGATTCCCCATGTATTGTGGGATAACACCATCAATTGCATTATTAGAAAGGTTGAGCAACTGAAGACCACCAAGGGTTTTAATAGACTCTGGAATCTTCCCCCTAAACATGTTACTTGAGAAATCAACTGCAGAAAAAAACCTTATATTCGTCACGTACTCCATCTTTACACCTTTGTTAGTCATCTGAATGGAGAAACGGTAACCTCCCAACAGTTTATTCGCCCTGGGCTCCTTCATTGCTGACCACTCTTGAAAATACTGATGTGGCAAATCACCACAAAATGCATTGTATGAGATATCAATGATGTGCAGGTTTGGGAAGTTGAATTTCATTTTACTTGGTATTGTTATAGTGCCATGAAATTTGTTGAACCTGAGAATGAGAATCTGTAGCTTTGAAAGTGACCCCAACCAGAATGGGAACATATCTTCTATAAGGTTATATCCAAGATCAAGGATTTGGAGTGATTCACAGTTTTCCAATGATCTAGGTACCTGCCCCTGCAATTTATTTTCACTTAAATCAATCATCCCATACTGACTTTCGTTGGTGAATATGTTGGGTATGGTTCCTTGAAAAGTGTTTCTTCTAAGATTTAACCCTACCAAAGAATTGCTTAATTTCTTCAAACATGGAGGAATCAAACCAGTAATGTTGTTGAATGACAAATCAAGCCAGTACAGAGACAGCAAGTCACATATGGATGGTGGAATTTCACCAGTTAGCCAATTGTTTGAGACGGAAAAGAACCCGATGGATTTCTTCAAACATGGAGGAATCGAGCCAGTAATGTTGTTGAATGACAAATCAAGCGACTGAAGAGACATCAAGTCACAAATGGATGGTGGAATTTCACCAGTCAGCCGATTGTTTGAGACAGAAAAGTCCTCAGTGGTTGGTGGTGGCACTGGGATTGATCCATGCAACATATTTTGACTCAGGTCCAGTGACCGTAAATTAACCCAAGAAGCAACTGGTGAATGTTGCTCAAAACCCATTAGGAGATTTTGAGAAAGTGAAAGTTCACTCAGTGTATTCTTGCTAATGTTCCACATCCATCCAGGTATCAGGCCCTCAATATTATTGTTATCAAGGTACAACTTCTCCAGTTGATGTTGAAACCGTAGAAATTCAGGAAAGACTTCCAAGTTACAGGATGCCAACCCTAACTCTTTGAACTTGGGTTGAGTTTCATTGGTGTGGCTATCTGTGACTGAAAGTGAGATATTGTTTCCATCTAAATACAGATTTTCAAGTTTCTTAAGAGAAAGAAAAAGATAAAAGTCCACTGTGATGTTGTTGCCATCAAGGTTTAAGTATTCAAGTTGGGTCAGATTGAAAAAAGATGATGGAATTTCACCATACAGGTTGACATCAGAGAGATGTAAATAAGTGATCTTGTTTAGCTTACCAAACCAATCAGGCAGCTTCCATCTATCAAAATTATTTCCAGAGAGGGACAAAGATGTGAGGTTTGAAAAGCTTTCTAAAGAGGGAAGGCTACCTGTGATCTTATTATAAGAAAGATCCAGGGTAGTAAGGTATGTTAGATTCATAAGTGAGGATGGTATTTGACCAATCATGTCAATACCAATGAGGTAAAGTTCTCTAAGTGTTGTCTGATTCCCAATAGATGACAGAATCTCACAATTTAGACTAGTGTACGAAAGGTCTAAATAAAAGAGGTTTGGAAACTTACCAAGCCAGTCACAACTATTATTTCTATCAAATATATCATCTTCGAGTTTTAAATACTTGAGTTTTGTTAGGCTGGCCAAATGTGGAATAGGTATTAACAACTCCTGATTAGCAGAAAGATCCAGAAATGTAAGCTGTGTCAGGTTGCTTACAGATGCAGGTAGAGCCCCCGTGAAACCGCACGTACTTAAATCCAAGATGTTCAAGTGTGTGAGATTTCCGATTGAAGCTGGTAGTTCAGAATCAATGTTGACATATGAGAGAAAGAGTTCTCTTAGAGTCTCACTTGAATTTTGAACTAGATTTTGGAAGACAGAACTATGCAGCTTTAAGTTGAACCAGTTTCCTGCTAGATCTAAGGAAACCAAGTTCCTGAGCTGTGAGATTTGTTTTGGGACTACCCCACCGAAAAAAGAAGATGACAGATTCAGATTTGCTAACTCGGAAAGTTGTCCAATTCTCGATGGAATTTGAGAGGAACGGAAATCGTTATCGGCAAGGTTTAGTGTACGAAGGTGAATTAGGTCGAAGAGACTGTTGTTGGAGTCGATGGGACCGTAGAGAAAGCTGCTGCTCAAGTCGAGCCCGATCACATGACCGAACCTGCACTCGACCCCATCCCACAAGCAGCAATTTCCCGCACCATCTGATCCGTTAAGGTTCCATGAAGCAACCTTTGGATAAGCACGAGAATCATCGGATGCATCCTTGTTAATAGATATGCTCTCTTTGAATTGGAATAACAGAGAGCACTCATCAGCAAGGCTCAATGAAGAAAGCTTATTGGCCAAGGCTGAATCAAGAATATGAAGTACCAGTATCAGAATAAACACTTGAACAGTTTTTGCCATGATGTTTAAAAATGAAGTTAAGTGTATGTAGATGAAGAAGATGTGTACATTATATAATTGGTTGAACGTAAAGACTGGTTTTTTAAACAGTTTCCCAAGAAAACAGGGAGGAAAGTTAAGAAATAACCAAATCAGTTTAAGTCTTTAAGATTAAAAGATTATTAACCTTCATGGAATCAATATTAACCCGATTAAGTGAGATTTTGGTGATAAAAGGAAAACACAAGATTGACAAAAAGAAGAAAAGAAATAAAACCCAAAGAAATAAGTTGGATAAAACACCCAACTCTGTAGAAAAGAAATAGAATCGTTGATTTAAAAAAAAACTAATCAATTAATTTTCTGTTGTAGAAGCAAATGAGGGATGCTTTATAAAAAGGGATGAACAAAAGTGGGCAATTAAGAAGGTTCCTAATTCATTGAAAATCACAAGTGGTAAGAAATTGGATTCTTGACCCCAACCAACGTGTTGTTGACAAATTTGGTTTGGGATTAAAAAAGGTAAAATAAATAAAAATACACCACTTTGGTGAATATTTTTAAAAGAGTAGCATTTTGAGAAATAGTTTTAAAAAAAAATCCTTCATGAAAGAGTTCACAAAATTTAGAACACACAAAAGTTAAAAGTAAAACTAAAGACAAAACTTGCGATGACAAATATTTGGCATTTTAAGTATATTTTATAGTACTTAATAAAAACTTACAGAAAAACTTAAATAATATGTTTTCTTATTTTTATTTAATGTTAATGGGAATGACAATGCATTATAATTTCTTTTTGATGTTACACGAAAAAATTTGATGGCCTTCGTCAATATGGAAAAAATTACAAAAAAAGATATATGTGATTTATTACTTTTTATATTCGACAAAATGCACTTTACATCAATATCGCAGGTAAGCGAGCAAAAAAAGATGGAAAATTTAATGGTCTTTGCTTACAGATGCAAAATTTATGACTTTTAGCATATCGAGTTGCATGTTACGTAATAAGTCATGCTACCCAACATCTTCCATGAATTGGTTGAGATAGCATCATATATAAGTATGTAATTGTCTAATTTGTTTTCTGCTAATATATTGCCCGAATTACTTAGTATGCATTCAACTAAATTGTTGTTTATCCTAAGTAATAAGAGTTATAATGAATTGTTTAATCATCCAAGTTCAAAAGGTAATTATTTAGCCTATATAATAGAATTATTTTGTACAAAATATTATCATTGTAAAATATGAATCAGGTTAAAAAAAGTCTCTTGATGTTGATGGGTTATATACATCCATGTTTGATTATGAATCACTATATTTTAATGATGAGGATCCTAGAGAGGCTTACTTGTACAAATTAAAATACTCTGCTACATAAATTTAGCAATAGTTTTGCATTTGATTTTAAACAACCGTAAATTATGCGACTATCTTGCGACCGAGTGGGTGATGTCTCTAATTTTGCAATTGTTGTAATTATTTTGCATGTAAGTCGCTAAACTTAAACTACAAGAAATCTGAGTTTTAGCGGCGACAACAATAGGGGCGACAAGGAGCAATAGCGGCGACCTAGACGCGGGTCGCCCCTATTGCTACTTGTCTTCCCTATTGCTGTCGCCGCTAAAGGATCAATCCGTGTGCTTCTTCAAGATTTTTTGTTGACCATTGATTAAAAACTGATCCAATAGTCTTCATCTTATCCTGCTCAAACAAACACAAACCCCACATATCTTATCCTCAAAAAACACCCATCTCATACACCACCTTCAACCTTCATGTTCACCACTCTCTACCATTCACCACCAAGAAACAACCACCACCTTCAGCCGCCAACCGCCACCATCGACCTCCGACACTCCACGGTTCACCAACCAGCAAAGTCGCCGTCATCCGCCACCATGAACCACCGCCGTATAAACCACCTTTGAGATGTTTGAAGCTCCACAGTCATATCAACCACCGCCATCCACCACTGTGATTATTAAAGCTCCGCACACTTGTTTTTATACAGTGTTTGTAGAATTATGTAGTTTTGTTTAAAGCTCCGACCACTTATTCCATCTACCTCTCACTGGGGTAGTCCGAACTATAATGCTTATAAAAAGTAATATTTCATTTTCGAGTTTAAACAAATGACGGTGATTTGTACATTTGAAATCTGGAAATTCATTTCCAGCGAACTTTTCGGCAATACTCCTATATATGTCGCCGCTATTAGTGTGTGGCAATAGCGACGACATGTGGCAATAACAGCGACAAGAGGCCCTTTACCGGCCAACCTTTAGCGGCGACCCTTTAGCGGCGACATGTCGCCGCTATTAACAATAGCGGCGCAGGTCAGGGCTTTTAGCGGCGACATTTGTCGCAGCTATTGCCCCGTTTTCTTGTAGTGTAATTAGCGATCATTTTCGGTTGCAAATACCCAATCCGCTAGTCATGAATAATAGCCAATGTTTATAACCTTTTATTAAGGTTAACGAGTTTATTAAATAGATTAATATTTTGATAATATATAAATAATATCAAAACTTAAGTAGTTTTTATGTTAAAGTTAATTTTTTATTTAATATTATTTTCTTTCAAATAAGCAATATTTTATTTATCTTTTTAGAGTAAATTGCCATTTTAGTCCCTGAGGTTTGTCCAAATTTGTCATTTTAGTCCAAATAGTTTTTTTTTTCGCCTCTGGGTCCCTGACTTTTCCCTTTTTGTTGCCATTTTGATCACAGACCCTAACTCCATCCAAAAACCTCATTTTTAACTAGGGGCATTTTGGGGATTTTCATTTTAAATCTTTTCAATTGTCATTTTGATCCAATTCTAAAAAGTCAAAAAATTCTAAAAAATCAAAAAAATTATAAAAAATCCAAACAAATCTAAAAAATAAAAAAATCTAATAAATAAAAAAATCATAAAAATAAAAAAATTATAAAAATCATAAAAATTCTAAAAAATCAAAAAAATTCTAAAAAATCAAAAAATTTAAAAAATCAAAAAATCATAAAAATTCTAAAAAATCAAAAGAATTCTAAAAAATCAAAAAAATCTTAAAAATCAAAAAAATTCTAAAAAATAAAAAAATTCTAAAAAATCAAAGAAATTCTAAAAAATAAAAAAAATCTAAAAGCTCAAACAAACATATTTTAAAGTTTCAAATTCAAAAAATGACGATATATTCCTCGTCCAGACGAATATATTTTCAAGTTTTATCTATTTTATTGAATGAATAAGTGGTAATGATGAGATAAATCATTTATCCATTTAAAAAAACAAATCTCATTTTAAGTTGACATCTTTCACAAATATTCTTACATTTTCATATTAATTATCACCCTTTTGGCCTTTTTATTTATGTTTTCATAGCAAAACTATTTCTTTATTATTATTTTTTTTAAATAACTTTAACCTCTAATCATTGAAAATTAAGTGCACTTTACATCAATATCGCAGGTAAGCGAGCAACAAGCTGCGCCGCTACCCCTTTCTGAATAGCAAACCCTAACCTATTAAATACAAACCCTGCCCCCTGTTGATGAGGAACTGCTGTGGACAACCTTTTGGACCCTAGTCAACAAACGGATAGCTTCTGGAGCTAGGGAGCCAAAGGTGTCGAAGGCGAAGGGGACAAATGCGTGTTGGTTATCAGCACATGCTTTAGCGTGTTTATCCACCTTTTTTGATTCCGCTTTCCTTATAGCTTGTCCTGCTACAAACCCGTTTTCCCTTAAACTATTTATTGCAATAATATTTTCATCTTTAGTTTAGTATCAATTAATATAATTTACTAAATATAAATATCATGAAATATAAATTTTATAAACTAAAACATCACATGTATGTTCGTTAGTTTTTGGTTCTATCTCATTATGACTACTCATTCACTCAACAAAATAGATAAAACTTGAAAATATATTCGTTTGGACGAGGAATATATCGTCATTTTTTGAATTTGAAACTTTAAAATATGTTTGTTTGAGTTTTTAGATTTTTTTTTATTTTTAAGAATTTTTTTTTTTGATTTTTTACAATTTTTTTGATATTTTAGAATTTTTATGATTTTTTGATTTTTTAAAATTTTTAGAATTTTTTAGAATTTTTTTTTATTTTTTAGAATTTTTTGATTTTTTAGATTTTTTTTCATTTTTTTTAGAATTTTTATGATTTTTAGAATTTATTTTTTTTTTGATTTTTTTTTTGATTTTTTAGAATTTTTTTGATTTTTTTGGATTTTTTAGAATTTCTTTGATTTTTTAGAATTGGATCAAAATGGCAATTAAAAAGATTTAAAATGAAAATCCCCAAAATGCCCCTGGTTAAAAATGGGGTTTTTGGATGGAGTTAGGGTCTGTGATCAAAATGGCAACAAAAGGGAAAGTCAGGGACCCAGATGCGAAAAAAAAACTATTTGGACTAAAATGACAAATTTGGACAAACCTCAGGGACTAAAATAGCAATTTACTCATCTTTTTATTTCACCTAGGTTTTGGGGGTGGAATGAACTTGTGATTACAATTTTTTTTCAAGTTCAGCTATATTTATTTTATAACAACTTGATAAATCTAATTTATATTATATTTTTAGTGTTAAATCGGGATGAAAATGCATGATATATTTTTTTATGTTACGTGAAGAAATTTAATGGGCTTGGTCAACATGAAAATACAAAAGAAAAACATGGAAAAAATAATGGTCTTGGTATTCCATTGATGTATAATTTGTGTCTTTTAGCATTATAAGTTGTGTGTCTCATATATTAAGTCACGCTACCAATCTCTTTCAAGGAATACTATTTAGTGGTTGAGAATCCTTATAACAAATATATCTAGGTAACTGTCTATAATTTGTTTTTTGTTGTATATTGCCTAGAATTATTTAAAAATCTTTTAACTAATTTGTTGTCTAACCGAACGTTATGATTATCCTGTATAATATGAGTAATGAATGATCTTTTTATTCAGAAAGTAGAAAAGGTAGTTATTTAGTCTATTTTATGTATTATTTTGTCATAATATTATCATTGTAAAATCTCATAGGATACAAAGAAATTTTCAAATAGGATGACAAATGGTGCTATTAATTTTCTGTTGTTCTTCAGATGGCAAAGAAAGGCGGTTCTAACAAACAATGTTGCATAAGTTTTTTAATAATAGTAGTACATTGTGTTCAAAAAATAAACATTTTCCCCTCAAAGTTTGCTATATTTAAGATTTTTTTAAATAATTTGTAATTAGAACCACTCTTTAACAACGCGCCGTGGTCACAAAAGGGTCCTCTATCCTGACGACCCTGTACCGATGACTGTTTTGACCTTTAGCAATGAGGTTGTGGCCACGAGACTCTTTACCCAGCTACATGTAGTGTGGAAAGTTGACGTATCTGATAAGTTTTCTTGTTGTGCAATTTAATTTCATTCGACCATTTCAACGTTTAAAGTCTTCTCCAAAGTATCTCACTTTTGACTAGTATTTTATAGAGTAAACTGCCATTTTGGTCCCTGAGGTTTGGTCACTTTTACCACTTTAGTCCAAAACTCAAACCTTTTGCATCTGGGTCCCTGTGGTTTCAGTTTTATTGCCATTTTGGTCCAAAAATGAAATCAGGTCATATTTGTCTTACAAAATCAGGTTATTTTGTCCTTTTCCTCTAAGTTAATGACAAGTAATTTTTAGTGGTTGACTAATATTTCCGGAAATGGATGTGGAAATGAATAGTCAGCCCGTAAATGATCTTCTCCGCCTTCTTACCACTTTTGATGAACTTGTGGATGTCTAAAGTGTCTTTGAACTCAAAAAAGAATAACGGCGGGATGTTCCACCAAACGCTGAAAGCTAACCACACCCAAATAGCCACCGAGCAAGCAGTGAATAAATGATCCACTGTTTCCTGGTATTCGTCGCAAAAAGGGCACATGACTGAGTTTATATCCACATTCATTCTTCTTAAATTAGTTCTCGAAGGAAGCCTATACAGATTGTCTCTCCACGCCATAATATTAATAGAAATGAATGTGTGGAAATGTATACTCTGAATTAATGGGAAGGGTCAACTAATTTTTAGTGGTTGATTCAAATTGCTGGAAACGGATGTGTGGAAATGAATACTCTAAGTTAATGACAAGTAATTTTTAGTGGTTGACTGGTTGACTAATATTTCTAGAAATGGATGTGTGGAAATGAATAGTCTGAGTTAATGAAAGTAATTTTTAGTGGTTGACTGGTTGACTAATATTGCTAGAAATGGATGTGTGAAAATGAATCCTCTGAGTTATAATGGGAACGGCATGTAAATTTTAGTGGCTGACTGCTTGACTCATAGAAAGTAATACTTTATAAAGCATGCCTAGTGATAAACATTTAGTGGCTGACTGCTTGACTCATAGAAAGTAATACTTTATAAAGCATGCCTAGTGATAACCATAAATTCAACAAATGACCATAACAATTATAAAAAGAATCTAATATAACATTTAGTTATAAACTATTATGTACAGCAGGCATATAACCTATGTACTGGAACAGAACAGAAAATGAGCAGGAATCCGGGAAACCAAAACAGGGACGGATTTTAGTAAGACAAGGGACTGGAACAGTAACAGGTTTGTTGTAAGAACATGAACAGAGACAAGAACAAGTTTCTTGTAACTGGAACAACACATTTCTTGTAATAACAAGAACAGAGAATGGAACATAAACATGTAAGCCATGATTGAAACAGTTACCAACGGCTTCTGAAAAATTATGTTTGTTATTAAAGTAATAATGAAATGGTGCTCAGGAAGAATAAGTTCCGCAAGCTCGCAAAACATGAACCACCGCATTGCCAAAAAAATGCCCCAACGCCGCAGCCATCTCCACCACGCTGTCGCCACCTGATGGTTTTAAATCGTCCCATTTTGACCTGACCAAATTTGATGTTTTTAGACCCAGTTTGACCGGAACACATTCTGACCTGCCACCCAACCCGACCCACGGTTTTTCTAGGCTTAAAAAATAGTCTGTTAGAAAATGAAACTAGCAAGCCCCTAAAGCTTACCTTCAGCTGTTAGAAATGGTAAATCTTGTTTCATCAGCTACTGTGATGCACAATCGGTACATCAAATCTGTACAGCAATCACGTAACCATATAAAGGGAAGAAAGAGACATTGAAGGATAAGGAACTTTTGAAATCATAAATAAGTACCTATTCTTTGTGTCCAACTCTGTCCCTACAGCAGTGCCACATTGTGCAAGCTGAAAACTTGAAAACCTATGCCAGTCGGGATTCATACACACAAATCATGAAAAGTAACATGAAAGCATATACTGGAAAAAACGACAAAAATAAAAGCAGTTACACGTAATCACAAATCAACATTAAGCAGGAGATGACAGACTGGCCTATACAAAAATAATGTAAATAGTTTGGTACTTTAGTTCCATATACATCTGTTGATGAATATGAATATCACAAAGTACAACACCGTTTCATCTCTTCCAAAACAACAACCACTTAAATTAATTGAATGCATTCAAATTATTTGTATAATCAAGTTGCAAAGCTTAAATGCAACCAACAGAAAGACAATAAGTGAAACCCATTGAAGAAATTATTAAGTCACATGCTCTGAAAGATACTACATAAAACAGCAAAAACAAATGCAGCAGCGCATATATATCGTGTAGGAGGTTGAACTTAACCGTGAAACATTATCAACAATATGTAATAACATCCCTACATCCAGTTGGAAAACGTCGAACGCCATGAGATGGGTGTTACAACTTTGAAGAGAAAATAAGGAAATAGGAAAATCAAATGTATTCAATTACCACAAAATTAGGAAAATCAGATCAAGGATTAGAACCATGCCTTTAACATCATGTGGAAAAAGTGCTTGATCTGTTTTTATCTTCTTGTTTCCCATTACCCACTCCCAAATTCAACACATACTCAAAAATCAAGAATCAATTTTTATCCAAAAATTTATGAATTCAATTCCATAACTCTCCTAGGACTTTCATCAAACACCTGGCGGGTGGTCCATTGGTACACTCCACAATCGCAACTGAAGAACGCTTATTACCCGAGCCATGTCAAAATCGAATCTGTGAATGCAAAGAAGAACAATTGCAGAAGAATCCTCTGTAGAAAATTTTAATTAAGGGTTTATCGGTTTATGTCTTTTGACTGTGTATCTTTCTTTCGATTTCAGTTAATTTTAGTTTGGTCAAGTATGAACAGTTTACTTTTTTTTCAGAATATGTGAAATACAGAGCTAAAGTCAGCTACAAGTTGGACTATTTGATTTGCTGCAAAATAAAAAAAAAATTACAATGATATGAAAAGAAAGCCGGTCAATCAGCTCATAATAGTTCCATAACCGTCAACAATCTGTATTCAAGCAGGTATCCCTAACTAATTTATTCAATTAACTGGAAAAAACAAATCTAGGATTAAAGATTATGGCTTTATTCCGCATCAAAACAACAGAAATTATCCAACAATCCTTGAAACGATGTAAAGGAAGTAGTGTAAAGTGCAATTATGAAAAGTAACCCTAACGACTTCAATTACTACATAAATAGGATAATCAGATGAAGAAAGCAGGGTGAAACGATCGAATAACAGGAAACGAACCAACCAGGAAGCAATTGAAAGAAAGAATTAGAAGCATACCTCTCATTTCACCCGCCAAAGCGTCTCCCCCATCGGCATTCTTGGAGTTCATTGGTCTAGGCCCTGAAAGACCTCATCATGTTTGATTTAAGTTGTTGTCTTGATTCTGGCCCATCTGTAATTGTTTCAGCCCAGGTCCACTGCATCTTACTAAAATATTATTATATAAATTAAATCTTTATAATTTTTTTTTGAGTTAAATGCCATTTTAGTCCCTGTGGTTTGGGCCATTTTGCCAGTTTAGTTCAAAGGTTTCATTTTTAACCTGTGGGTCCAAAAAGGTTTCACATTTGCCATTTTAGTCCACCGGGTTAACTTCATCCATTTTTTCTGTTAACGAGAAGGCCAATTCGGTCATTTTATATCGCTTAATTGCCCTTTTAGTTAACAGAATTACATATAAATGACCGAATTGGCCTTCTCGTTAACAGAAAAAATGGATAAGTTAACCAAGTGGACTAAAATGGCAACTGTGAAACCTTTTTGGACCCATAGGTTAAAAATGAAACCTTTGGACTAAACTGGCAAAATGGCCCAAACCACAGGGACTATAATGGCATTTAACTCTTTTTTTTTTGTTTATAAAATGTTTCTGTTGTACTTTGTTTGATTATAAACTAATAACAATAATACTAAATAGTAATAATACTAAGGGTATAGGGAGTGTTTAGACACTTGAAAGTGATAAACTTCAAAATCAACCAATAAGAGTTTGTCATGTCAAAGTGGTAAACTAAGCTCAAAAGTGTTTGCAATGGTTAGACACTTCATAAATTGGTAAACTATTTAAAAAAAGGAAAAAAAGTGTGATTGGTTGAGATGGCATGGACCCCACCACACACACCCCCTCTCTCCTTCCCTCCCTTCTCACCGATCGGCAATGAAACACCGATCATCAAAGTCACCGCGCGGCAAAGGGGGTAGGCGGCGGTGTTCCCGAGCGACAAACCCCTTTGCCGATCCCCTTTGCTGCCCCACTCCGTATGCCCTAACTAACCAACCAATTTATATGCGGGCGAGATAAGTGCATTAAATAAGGAAAACAAGAGGATAATAAATATATTTTTAACATATTTTTTTTACTGTGGGGTGTGGGCGTGAGTCGGGGCGGCGGTTTGGGTACAACGTCAGCTGCTCCACCCCGGGCAAGCGTTGGGCATGGCATTGCACCTTTAGCGTGGGGATTGAGCCTGGCGTGGGGCGGGAGTGGGGGAGGGGGTGGGTGACATGGCTGGCTTGGGTTGGCTGGTTCAATCTAGCCGTTGCCAAACCAAAAAAAAAAAAAATCCACATGGCTAGTCACGCCACACCACACCCATACTTTTTGAGTATTACCTTATGGATCTCACCCTTGCCACGTGTCGAGCAATGTCCCTAACCCAAGCCCCTCCACATCCCATATTCTTATCATTGTTGCATTATACATGTTTTAACCGAAATTTCGTCTTGAGTAATTCAATAAACAACATTCCTCCATATTCCCTTCAATTTCAGGTTCGAAAATAAGCATTTTCTCCTCATAGTTTGTTACAAGATTTTTAAAATAGGATGACAAATGATGCTATCAATTTTCTGTTGTTCTTCGGATGGCTAAAGTAAGGTGGTTCTAACAAATGGGGTTGCATAAGTTTTGTTTGTTTGTTTTTTCAATATAGGGGTACATTGGTATTTAAAAATGTTAAAAGTGAAACGTTTAGCCAATCAAAGAACCAAAATTGTGACATGTAAATAGACTTTTGAGACAAAAGGTCAATTTGGGCTTACCGATGTAATTTAATTAAAAGATGTTAGTTTACACCCTTCTTATTAACTTTTATCTATACTTAATTAAAATAAAATCTGAGTATACACTCCTCTAGTTAATTTTGTTTTTTCTAAAATTACTTACTTAACCCATATGGTGGTGGGTACAAATCACAGAGGTTGTATATCGTTGACGTGACATGAAAAACGACACAAAGTTATAAGTTTAGTTTAAACGGATCATGTCGGTTTTGGTTGAACCCCGGACCAGGCTTTTGGTTCAAATGTAATTTATAAGATAAAGAGAAATTAGCATCAGGTGTGATAATATAAACGCTGGTGTGCCATATTTTTATTGCAACATCATATTTTCGGGTGTTATTATATAAAAAAAAGAAAATAAAACATTACTTTTTTTACATAGGTGTGTCAACCCGCAAAAAGATGAAGAGCGGTGTGTCGTCATGGCAAGCCCATGATGAGGATGAAGAAGACGAAAACTAAAGACAATTGTTAGTTTTTATGTTAATTTATACTTAATGGATTGTATTAGAATAGATATATGTAGTTTGACGATGATTAATTATAGTTAGTTGCGTTTTTTTTTTTTTTTTTTTTTTGCGGTTTTTAAATTCAATATTCGATTTACAGGTTTGTTTTGACGAGAAAATCTGGAAAAATAATATTTTTTTTAATTTAAGTTGACCTTTAGCTACACATGTCGTCCCTAAAGGGTTTTTCACATTTAGTTGTTCCAACGTGTCGTAGGGAAAGAATTTTTATTTTTTTATAAATAACTTCTAATTTGAACGAATCTTTAGAGACACCGTCGCAAAAGGTACCTCTATCCAGACAAACGAATCACGATTGTTTTGACCTTTAGCGACGAGGTTGTGGCCACGAGACTTTTTACCAGGGGCGGTTCTTAGAAGGCCACTGGCAGGGCCACGGCCCGGGCAAGTTTTTCGGCCGTAGTGCTAATTTTCCGCATTTTGATCGAAATTTTTTATATATACTATGTTTGGCCCGGGCTTTTTTTAGTACCCGTGTCTTTCGGCCCTGGCACGTTCAACGAGCAAGATCCGTCACTGCTTTTTACCCAGCTACGTGTAGTCGTGAAAAACCTACGTATCAGATAAGTTTTCTTGTTGTGTTAATTTAATTTCATTCGAGTTTAAAGTCTTTTCCAAAGTATCTCACTTTTGACTAGCATTTTATATTAACTTTCTTTAAACTTAATTGAACCATATTATAAATTCATAAAGCCATTATAACTCTGACTAAGCTAGATAATTAAAACACAATTTTGGTTTAAAAAAGATAACCTGATTCTAACGAATTTATTCTAACCCCATTTTCATTTGAAACAAATAAATATTAGTGAACATGTCATTAGTGATTTTAATCTTATTTGTGCATCTAAATAAAATATTCTTATGAAAACAAAGAAAAGGACAATCAAAAGGAAAGGTGCACGATATTTTTAATGGACAATCTTTGTAAAAACAGGGTTGACCCAGAATTGACAAAGGCATTCAAGACAACAAAAGGAAAGAAAATACTTTTTTTTTTTTTGAAAATAAACTTTCATTAAAAACCGCCTCCAACCCAAACAGGCCAAAGGCCAATACAAACCAGGAGCCTCAACCCAAACGGGCAAAGGCCTAAATTACAACATGTACATAGGGAAAGAAAATACTTACATATATTTATTGGTTTACATATACCTTCTTATCATCACATACCTCCGATGAACTCGTTGACTCCGAACATTTCATAGTGGCCACTGTCTTCAATTCATCATGAAAATCATTCACCTTCTTCACTTTCTGAATCTTTAGAGAAACCACTTGTAATACCTTGTGGTTAGATGATCCCCACAAACGAGTCCAATAACTAGCCCAGTCACAACACCAATAAGTATAACAACCCAATCAATTCCATTTGGGAAGTCAGACTCGGTATCTTTTTCAAATGAATCTTTTGGAGACTTTGATGCTTTGGAATCACCACATTTCATGGATAAAGGGTATCCACACAATGCCTTATTTCCCTTGAAAGAATCGTTCGAAAAGGTATCGAAATGTCTTCCTTGTGGTATGGGTCCGATGAGCTTATTGTTGGATAAATTTAAAACCTCAAGGAAATTCAGTTGTACCAACTCTTGAGGTATCTTTCCAGAGAGTTTGTTACTAGAAAGATCCAGTGACTCAAGATGTATTAGATTCCCCATGTATTGTGGGATAACGCCAACAATTGCATTATTAGAAAGGTTGAGCGACTGAAGACCACCAAGGGTTGTAATAGACTCTGGAATCTTCCCCCTAAACATGTTACTTGAGAAATCAACTGCAGAAAAAAACTTTATATTCTTCACGTATTCCATCTTTACACCTTTGTTAGTCATCTGAATGGAGAAATCGTAACCTTCCAACAGTTCATTCACCTTGGTCTTCTTCATTCCTGACCACTCTTGAAAATACTGATGTGGCAAATCACCGCAAAATGCATTGTATGAGAGGTCAATGATGTGCAAGTTTGGGAAGTTGAATTTCATTTTACTTGGTATTGTTATAGTGCCATGAAATTTGTTGAACCGGAGAATGAGAACCTGTAGCTCTGAAAGTGCTCCCAACCAGAATGGGAACATATCTTCTATAAGGTTATATCCAAGATCAAGGATTTGGAGTTTAACGCAGTTTTCCAGTGATCTGGGTACCTTCCCCTCCAATTTATTTTCACTTAAATCAATCATCCGATACTGACTTTCATTGGTGAATATGTTGGGTATGGTTCCTTGAAAAGCATTTCTTCTAAGATTTAACACTACCAAAGAATTGCTTAATTTCTTCAAACATGGAGGAATCAAACCAGTAATGTTGTTGAATGACAAATCAAGCCACCAAAGAGACAGCAAGTCACAAATGGATGGTGGAATTTCACCAGTCAGCCTATTGTTTGAGACCGAAAAGAACACGATGGATTTCTTCAAACATGGAGGAATCGAGCCAGTAATGTTGTTGAATGACAAATCAAGCGACCGAAGAGACATCAAGTCACATATGGATGGTGGAATTTCTCCAGTCAAAATATTGTGACTCAGGTCCAGTGACCGTAAATTAACCCTAGAAGCAACTGGTGAATGTTGCTCAAAACCCATTAGGAGATTTTGAGAAAGTGAAAGTTTAAGTATATTCTTGCTAATGTTCCACATCCATCCAGGTATCAGGCCCTCAATATTATTGTTATCAAGGTCCAGTAACCATAAATTAACCCAAGAATCAACTGGTGAATGTTGCTCAAAACCCATTAGGAGATTTTGAGAAAGTGAAAGTTCACTCAGTGTATTCTTGCTAATGTTCCACATCCATCCAGGTATCAGGCCCTCAATATTATTGTTATCAAGGTCCAGTAACCATAAATTAACCCAAGAATCAACTGGTGAATGTTGCTCAAAACCCATTAGGAGATTTTGAGAAAGTGAAAGTTCACTCAGTGTATTCTTGCTAATGTTCCACATCCATACGGGTATCAGGCCGTCAATATTATTGTTATCAAGGTTCAATTGCTCCAGTTGATGTTGAAACCGCAGAAATTCAGGAAAGACTTTCAAGTTACAGTATTCCAACGATATATATGTGAACTGTGGCTGAGTTCCATTTATGTGGCTATCTATGACTGAAAGTGTGATATTGTTTCCACTTAAATCCAGAAATTTAAGCTTCTTAAGAGAAAGAAATAGGTAAAGGTTTACTGTTAAATTGTTAACAGCCAACACAATTTTTTCTAAGTTTTGGAAATTCAGCCATGAGCTTGAAAGTTCTCCTTCTAATTGATTTTCGTTAAGGTATAACTCTTCAACTTGGGTCAGATTAAAAAATGATGATGGAATTTCACCATACAGGTTGACAGCTAAAAGATCCAAATAAGTGATCTTGTTTAGCTTACCAAACCAATCAGGCAGCTTCCATCTATCAAAATTATTAACCACGAGAGACAAATGTGTGAGCTGTGTCAGGTTGCTTACTGATGCAGGTAGAGTTCCCGTGAAATGGCATTGACTTAAATCCAAGATCTTCAAGTTTGTGAGATTCCCGAGTGAAGGTTGAATAGGTCCCCAAAATGAATTGAGACTTAGATCCAGAACTGTAAGCTGTCTCAGATTGCTAACAAATGCAGGTAGAGTTCCCGTGAAAGCGCAGCTACTTAATTTCAAAATGTTCAAGTGGGTGAGATTTCCGATTGAAGCTGGTAGCTCAGAATCAATGTTGACATCTGAGAGAATGAGTTCTCTTAGAGTCTCACTTGACTTTTGGACTAGATTTTGGAAGTCGGAACTTTGCAGTTCTAACTGATACAGGTTATCTGTTATACGGTACCAGTTTCCTGATAGATCCAAGGAAACCAAATTCCTGAGGTGTGAGATTTGTTTTGGGACTTCCCCACTGAAGTGAGAATATGACAGATTCAGATTTGCTAACTGCGAGAGTCTACCTATTCCAGAAGGAATTTGAGAGAGACGGAAATCGTTATCTGCAAGGTTTAGTGTACGAAGTTGAATGAGGTTGAAGAGACTGTTGTTGGAGTCGATGGGGCCAGAGAGAAAGCTGCTGCTCAAGTCAAGCCCGATCACATGACCGAACCTGCACTTGACCCCATCCCATAAGCAACAATTTCCCGCACCATCTGATGTGTTGAGGTTCCATGAAGCAACCTTTGGATAAGCACGAGAATCACCGGATGCAGACTTGTTAATAGACATGCTCTCTTTGAATTGGAATAACAGAGAGCACTCATCAGCATGGCTGGACGAAGAAAACTTATTGGCTAAGGCAGATTTAAGAGCATGTAGTAGTAGTATCAGCATAAACACATGAACAAATTTTGCCATGATGCTTAAGAATGAAGTTTAAGTTTATGTAGATGAAGAATATGTGTACACTATATATAACTTCTTTGATTAGTTAGGATGGCAATTGGTTGAACGTAAAGACTGGTTTTGATATTCCCAGTTACATCTTATCCTGTAATCGTATGGATGGAAATCGATATCCAGTTAGTCAATAAGTATATACAAGGACCACAATAAACTGTTGACACAAAAGCCAGAATTTGAATGTTCAAACACTAGTAGAAAGAAAACTGCAATTACGATTTGAACGTAAAGACTGGTTTTTTTTTTTTTTTTTTGTCGCAAAAGTTGCTACTGATTTGGGGTTTTTAGTGACCAATTTTGTGACAGATTTTTGAATATCTTTCTGTAGAAACAGTTTAAGATTAAAAGATTATTAACCTTCATGGAATTAGTATTAACCCGAATAGGTGTGATTTTGGTGATAAAAGGGAAAAACAAGATTGACAAAAAGAAGGTTCATGAGAATCGTTGATTTAAAAAAAATTAATCAGTTGATTTTCTGTTGTAGAATCAAATGAGGGTTGCTTTATAAAAAGGGATGCACAAAGTGGGAAATTTAGAAGGTTCCTAATTCATTGAAAATCACGGGTGGTAAGAAATTGGATTCTTGACCCCAACATGTTGTTGACAAATTTGGTTTGGGATTAAAAAGGTAAAATAAATAAAAATACGCCAATGATATCTAGATCAAGTGGTGGAGGGCTTGTATTTCTCTTGAGAGATGCAGGTTCGACTCTCACTTGGTGCAAAGTGAGGCACCTCAGGGAAACCTGGGTTGGATCCTTGAGCCAAACGGGTTTTACCGGTAATTTCACCGTCGTGCCTACGGGCTGGTGGGTTAGCGGGTTTTCCTCGGAATTGGTGGTGGACTCGGGTTACTCTCGGAGTACTCCGTTTGTCCAGTGGGTGCCCCGAGAGTGCTCGGGATTGAGTTTGTTGGCCGTTCAAAAAATAAATAAATAAATAAAAATACACCACTTTGGTGAATATTTTTAAAAGAGTAACATTTTGAGAAATAATTAAAAACAATCCTTAATGAAAGAGTTCACAAAATTTAGAACACACAAAAGCTAAAAGACAGAATGAACTTGCGATGACAAATTTATGGCATTTTAAGTATAGAGTTAAATTTGTTTTGCTTTATGTGGTTTGGTCGTTTTAAAGGTTTTGCCTTAATGGTTTAACAGTGTCAGTTTCCTCCCGGATCTTTCTAACTTATCACTATTTTGCTCCCCGCCTCTCAGGGCCCGCCCTGGGGGTGGGCGGGGAGGACCACCGGTTAGGGCACGATATTTTTAGAAAAAGCCCGATATGTATAAGTAAAAAATTATTTTTTAATAGGATATACATATACAAACACCAACACAGGCTCACTTACAAAACTATTCTTATGCTTTAGATTAGTTATTAGCCATTGACATTAGGTTTAGACCTTTATTGAGCCTAATACCCAATTTCGTTAAGGCCTAAGGGCACGTTTTTTGAAGCTCGAACAGGGCACACGAATTCTCAGGGCCGGCCCTGCCGCCTCTAATTGCATTCAAAATGTTTGTTGGTATTGTGGGTATTTTGGTAATTTAATATATATATATATATATATTGAAATTGTAAAATACAATATCCCTTAATATACAATACGTACCAGATGAAATTATAACATGCGTTATTAGTTTTATAACATGTATGATTAGGTTTTTACACCATGCGTGATTTCTAATTTTGTACATATATGATTATGTTTATGCGTGATATGGTTTTCAACATGCGTGATTATGGTTTGCAACTTGCGTGATTAGGGTTTTTGAGTTTTATAACATGCGTAACTTTATCTCGTACGCATCATACATTAAGGGACATTGTACGTTAAGCAACCCCTATATATTTATATATAAGAATTTTTTATATTATAAAAGTTAATAGTCACTCTCTCTCATCTCACCCTATCCCCTCTCTCCCCCTTCATCTCTCTCCTCACTTCTAATCAAAAACTCATTCAACCTACACACATTCATACACTCACAACCCATCAACCACTATGAAACCACCACCATCACACACAATCCGTCACCATGATAGGAGCGATGGCTAGGTGAACCGTTTTTGGTAGCGACGGCTAGGGTTACAAAGGGGATGTTGACAACAATTTCTAGATCTAGGGTTTCGAACCAGAAGGTAGAGAGGTAGAAAGATGGTGGTGATTCTGCTATTGGTAGGTGAATCGTTGTTGTCGTGGTGGTATGTATGTGATGTGGTGATAGGCAGAAGGTAGAGAGATGGTGGTGATTCCGGTGGTATTTTAGGCTGAGGTAGTGATTCCTGGTGGTGGTGGTACGGGTGTCTGCCGGCTGCGGCACTTGTAGAAGAGGATAGCGAAATGAATCTCTGACAAATATGAGGTTTGGGGTTAAAGATATGGTTCACAAATCTAATGGTTGAAAAGGTTGATATGTATGTGGTTTGGTGACTTCGGTGACTTGGAAGGGCAGATGGTGGTGGTCGTTGTTGTCGTCAGGTGGTGGTAGCTGGTGATAGTGAGTGTGGGTGTTTCTGTTTGAGAGAGATAGAGAGTGTGTGCGTGTGTAAAATAAAGAATGAAATTTATTTTATGTTTATGTAAAATAAGCAAGTTTAATGTTTATTTATGTGAAAAGACTCAAATGTTCATATTGTTATTTATTTATTAAAATACCAAAATGCCCACAAAACTAACAACATTTTGAATGGAGTTAGAGGCGGGGAGCAAAATGGTGATAAGTTAGAAAGATGAGGGAGAAAACTGACACTTTTTAAACGATTGGGACAAAACCGTTAAAACGACCAAACCATAAGGAGTAAAACGAAAGTTAACTCTTAAGTATATTTTATAGTACTTAATAAAAACTTACAAAAAACCTTAACTAATATTTTTTCTTATTTTTATTTAATGTTAAATGGGATGACAATGCATGATAATTTCTTTTTGATGTTACATGAAGAAAATTGGTGGTCTTCGTCAATATGGAAAAAATTACATAAAAAACATGGAAAATGTAATGGTCTTGGTCTACTAATGCAAAATTTATGTCTTTTAGCATATCCAGTTGTGTGTGTTGCATAATAAATCACGCTACCCAACGTCTTCCATAGAATACTATTCATTGCAGATAGCATCATATATTATAATTGTGTAACTTGTTTTCTGCTAGTATATTGCCTGAATTACTTAGGGGTTGTTTGTTTAGTTTTGAATGGGGCTCTTAATGGTTCAGCACTTAATGGTTCAGACTATTTATTTCACGAGCAGATGTCTGAATGGTTCAGACCTTTGCGTCTGATTGGTTAAGCATTATACAAAGTCTGAATGGTTAAGACCCCTAATCTGAATTGATCAGACATTTGCCTCTGAACGGTTAAGCATTATACTGGCTCTTAATGGTTCAAACCTCTTATTGGTTTAGCACTTAATGGTTCAGACATCTTACTAGTTCAGCATTTAACCATTCAAAAGTTGTCAAACAACCCCTTAGAATGCATTCAACTAATTTGTTGTTTATCCTAAGTAATAAGAGTTGTTAATGAAATTTATAATCATCCACGTTCAAAAGGTAGTTATTTAGCCTATTTTATAGCATTAATTTTTTACTTAATATTATCATTGTAAAATATGGAACGGGTTAAAGAAAGTCTCTTGATGGGTTGTTATATACATCCATGATTGATTATGAATCACTATATTCCACTTATGAGAATCCTAGATAGAGACTTACTTTCTGCAAATTAAAATACCCAGCTACATAAGTTTTGTAATTGTTTTGAGTTCGATTTTAAATAACGGTAAATTATGCGACTGTCTTGTGACCTAATAGGTGCATGTCTCTAATTTTGCAACTATTCTACTTTATGTTGCATGTAAGATGCTAAAGTTAGTGATCATTTTCGGTCGCAAATACCCCATCCTGTAGTCATGAACAATAGCCAATGTTTATAACCTTTTAGTAAGGTTAGAGAGTATCAATAGATAAATATTTTAATGGTTTTCTTCTTTCCAATAAGCAATTTTATTTTCCTTCTATTTCACCTACGTTTTGGTGATCTAAGAATAAAAGTAGAATGAACTTGTGATTACAATTTTTTTGACATTTTAGGTAAATTTGATAGTACTTAATAAAAACTTATAAAAAAAACTTGACAAATCTATTTTATTTTGTATTTTAATGTTAAATGGGGATGAAAATGCATGATAATTTCTTTTTGATGTTACATGAAGAAATGTTGGGATTCGTCAACATGGAAAATTTTACAAAAAGACATCGAAAAAGTAATGGTCTTGGTCTACTGATGTAGAATTTATGTCTTTTAGCATATTTAGTTGTGTCTATCACTTATAAACCATGCTACCCAGCGTGTTCCATGGTTCATTGGTTGAGAAATTATCACATATAAGTATGTGATTGTCTAATTTGTAATCTGCTAGTATATTGCCAAAATTTCTTAGAAAGCATTCAACTAATTTGTTGTTTAACGAGAAAATTATGTTTATCCTATGTAATAAGAGTTATTAATGAACTTTTTCATCATCCAAGTTCAAGAGGTAGTAATTTAGCATGTTTTATAGTATTATTTTGTACGTAATATTGTCATTGTAAAACATGGAACGGGTTAAAGCTAGTCTCTTGATGGATTCTCCATGTTTGACCATGAATCACTATATTTCATTAATGAGAATGCTAGATAGAGACTTACTTTGTGCAAATTCAAATACTCTGCTACTTAAATTTTGCAATCTTTTTTAGTTCGATTTTAAACAACCGTAAATTATGCGACTGTCTTGTGACCGAATGGGTGCATCTCTCTAATTTTGCAACTATTCTAATTTATGTTGCATGTAAGGGGCTAAAGTTAGCGATCATTTTCGGTCGCAAATACCCCATCCTCTAATCATCTAGTCATGAACAATAGCCAATGTTTATAATAACATTTCATTAAGGTTAGAGAGTTTATTAAATAGATTAATATTTTGATAATAGAAATTATATTAAAACTTAAGTAGTTTGTATGTTAAAGTTAGTTTTTTATTTAATATTTTTTTTCTTCAAATAAGCAATATTTTATTTTCCTTTTTATTTCACCTAGGTTTTGGGATCTAATACTAAAGGTGGAATGAACTTGTGATTACAATTTTTTGGCAATTTAGGTATATTTATAGTACTTAATAAAAACTTATACAAAACTTGATAAATCTAGTTTATTTTGTATTTTAATGTTAAATCAGAATGAAAATGCATGATTTTTTTTTTTTTTTTTTGATGTTACATGAAGAAATTTAACGGAGTTGGTAACATGAAAATATTAAAATAACATGGAAAAAATAATGGTCATGGTCTACCATTGATGTATAATTTGTGTCTTTTAGCATTATAATTTTTGTGTCTCATATTTAAGTCACGCTACCAATCTCTTTCAAGGAATTCTATTTAGTGGTTGAGAAACCATATCACAAATCTAGGTAACTGTCTATAATTTGTTTTTTTGCTAGTATATTGCCCAATTTTTTTAGAAATCTTTTAATTAATTTGTTGTCTAACCGAAAATTATGGTTATACTGTATAATATGAGTTATTAATGGTCTTTTATTCGTAAAATAGAAAAGGTAGTTATTACGCTATTTTATAGTATTATTATTTGTCATAATATTATCATTGTAAAATCATAAAGGATGTAAAGAAATTTTCATGCTAACATCATATGTGTAGTTATTCCTGTGGATCTAAATAATACATCTTGTGTTCACTTATTTATAATTTAGTAAAGATCACCAATTACACTGAGGACACACACATTCTCCATGGTAGGGCTTTAATATTTATTGAGTCTTAAGCAGTGGCAACATTTCCTTCAACACTAAGTTGCATTGTATCTTAGAATTGCAACTTAGGTCGATCACATAATACATCTAGTTAATCTATTACAAATTTTATCAAACAAATTGATACCTTAAATTGTGGCATAACAACCTTTTACCGATTCAATTAATTACAAGGGGGCTGGGGCGTGTTAATTTTCTATTTCTTTACCATGATCTCATTTTATACACTTGAGGGTGAGGGATGAGGATATCCAAGATACTATTTTTGACATACATTATGGCTATTACAAGTTTATGGTGATGTCACACAGGTTGAGAATGCTCTAACTACTTTTATGGATTTGTGGGTGTAGACCGATGTTGGATCATTGTGTCATATTGTATAGCGATGGTATTCTTATCTAAGTAGTGAGATCGACCATGCATGTCATCAATGAGTGGTCCATGAAACCTTGAGGAAATAGAAGTTGTATGCGAAATCCTCTAGGTTTGCCTTTTGGCTTTGATTCAGCTTTGGTACAGATGGTGAAATCGGAAGGAATCCATCGAAGGTAGAGGATGTGAAAGCGGATTCCTCCAAAAAAAAAAAATTAGCGAGTTTAGCTTTATTCACGATAACTCGCCATCAACGAAGCTAACCAGAAAAGATGTTAAATTTACTTGTGATGAAGAGCAAGAGAAAGCTTTTTAAGCATTTGAAGAAAAGTTAACTCGAGCACGTGGGTTATCATTGTTGTGCATTAAAATGCTTGCTATCTTAGTTTTATGCATGCCTTTATGCATTGTGGTAAAGTGGTAGCACGTGGATTATCCTGGTTGTGTATTCAAGTGCTTGCTACCTATAGTTAATGGTTCATGACAATTAAAGCCCCACAAAGATAGCTTGCAATACCGTTGGCGATAAACGAATTCAAGTAGTTAATAAATGTTAGGTTAGTCAAGAGGAAACTAGTTAAAATAGTTAATATGTAAAATGATGAGACTAACTAACATAAAAACATAACTCAACTGTTCAAGAAAGAAACTTGAAAATGAAGATCCTCAAGGCAAAAACATATGGGATTAGTTATAAAAAATCAGGATTTTAACAATCCCAACTATTGCCCGTTGGCCGGCAACGGTCTCAACTTCAAAAATTCTCATTGGTGGTCCCATATTTTCACATATTGGCCTTCAATGGACCTTGGCTAACAGAACCCTGACGCCGCTAGTCTCCGGTCATCGGAAAAACGTTTTTGGCTGGAAAACTCCTTTTTCGCCGGAAAACTCAACTTTTTCGTCTCAAACCTCTTTGTAACATTATTACGCACCTTTAGGAACCTTTTCTAGTAAAAGGCCCTAATTATTAAGGTCGCCGAAAAACCTCATTTTTCGCCAAAAAACTTCTTTTTGGCTAGAAAACTCAACCTTTTAGCCAGAAAATTCAAAGTTTTCATCCCAAACCTGTTTGTAACCATAGATCGGACCTTTAAGAACCTTTTTCCGACCAAAAACGTTTTTCCGGCGACCGAAGACAAAGGACGTTAGGGTTTTGTTAGTCAGGGTCCATTGAAAGCCAATATATGAAAAGATGGGACCGCCAGTGGTAATTTTTGAAGTCGAGACCGTTGCCGGCCTTCGAGCAATAGTTGAGATTATTAAAATCCATTATTCTTAAAAGTCTAATGTGTATGAGACTAGTATGGAATTCAATGATATACCCCCTTACCCAATCTAATTACTAGATAACAAATGTTCGTTTGCTCGATAATGTACCCGAAATTATTATTATTTATTTTTATTTTTATACATGTGGTACTAACATGTTAATCCAAATATGAACTCGAAATGAACATATATTTTATTGATGTGCATATATTTATGAAATTAATATTAATTATTGGTGTGCATAGGTATACAATTGATTAATGGATAATTATAAAAACTAGGATCTTTTCTGCCCGCGCTTCACGGCGGGGTAATCAGCCTTTAATGCAAAGGCATATACCGCCACGAATTTCATGGCGCCGGGTTAATCAGCCTTTAATACAAAGGCATATACCGCCATGAATTTTATCCAACATTGTCGGATATCTTGCTTTGATGCGAAGTGTTTTGATGTAAGAGTTTAAGTTTTACTTAAACACATACACATGTGATATAACAATGACAAAAAACAGAAACCCAATTATCAAGGTAAACACATACACATGTGATATAACAATGACAAAAAACAGAAACCCAATTATCAAGGTCATCATATTACAATAGAACAGTTAATATTATTTAGTCACAAATCAAATTAACAACCTTTTCCTTTTTCTGAAAATAAACCAAATTAATAATTACGAAACTTTAAAAGAAATAGAAATTATAGAATAGAACCCAAAAATAAAAATAACCTTTCTCTAGATTTAGTCATAATAATTTATAGGTATGCAGCTTTACTTGAAATATGATGAATTTATTTCTTAGGCTATGCGGTATGGTATGGTGATGGTCCTCCCTTGGAGGATGATCCGCCACGTAGAATGGGTGTGAGGATGGGGCAAAGAGGATGCAGGTATGGAAATGGGGGGATGTGTCACGGCCCCAGTCCCGGTTTTACCCGGTTCAGGAGCCGCGGGACAGAAACCCGTGGTATTTTATTATTGGATGCAACAGCGGAAGTTTAACAGGATCTTTTAAAATTTGAAATTTCCCAATTATTTTATTTCATAATTTGGGACAAACCCCGTAATTTACATTAGAGGAATTTCATAAGGAAATTCCCTGGTTTACAAAACATGTTTATTTATTTAACTGAGCCACCACTTCAAGCTTTATTAGTGCTCCGTCGCACTTTTCCTTGATTCACAGTAGGTCACCTGAAACATGTTTAAAAATATTTTATCAGCGGGGAAATACTGACGAGTCACTCAAGTTAAATAAAACGACACATAGTTATAAATTACAGCATAAGAGCTATTACAATGGCTACTATCTTATTTTTATCTGGCGCCGTGTTTCACCCTGGTGACGATGGTCATACCACTATTGGGTCCTTTCACCAAAGTAGTGATGATTATCACTGTTAGGTTGATGAATCTAACGGTGAGAAATTAGTAATGTGCACAATACCCCACTTGCTAGTGATTCAAGATAACCAAGACTTAATCCCTGTAATTATAACTTTTGAAAATAATTTGAGTATTGTAAAACATTGTTGATAAAAAGAGAATGACTCACATTGCAGATTTAAACGGGCAGAGTTTAGCCTACTGATTTAGCCTTGTAACCTAATTAAAATGACAATGCACACGAAACTAGGTCAGTAACTTAATACAACATTTACGATAACTCACGAGATCAAAACCCTCACGACGAATGACAAAGTATAGCCCTATGTTAGGCAGCACTTAAACATCCATCAGATTGGTTTCAATCGATCGGACATTGAATCGTAGCAGCGATCGAGTTAATACCCTGTATCGTAGCAACGTTTTCCTACGTGAAAATGTGATTTTGAGCAGTTTCCTTCATTTTTTAGTATAGTTTTCGAACACAGATGAACTGTTCATGGCCAACCCTTTTATAGCTGATTTTTGGGTTTTACGCGGCCCGCGTAAACCCCTTCTTAACATTTACGCGGCCCGCAAGGGCCACCTAGTCTACAACTAGGGCTTCCATGTCACAGGTAGGTCTGCCACATGGCTGCCACGTGGCCTGTATCGCTTATCTGGTCAACTTTGAGTTGACGCGGCCCGCGTAAGGCTATGCTTAACATTTACGCGGCCCGCCTGAAACTCAAATTTCTTGTTTTCTTGGTTTTTCATGCACATTAGGGTTTCAGGGGTCCGGGTTTTTACTTACGGGTCGTTTTGGGGCATTTTTGCAAGTCCTTACATCCTCCCCACCTTATTTAAAATCTTGTCCTTGAGATTTATTGAAATAAGTGAGGATATTTTCGCTTCATTTCCGATTCCATCTCCCAGGTGTATTCGGGCCCTCTTTTTGAATTCCACTTGACTTTGACTAGTACCAATCTTTTGTGTTTGAGAAACTTGATTTTTCTGTCTTCTATTTGAAGTGGTTTCTCCACGAACTTCAAATTTTTATTCACCTGTATGTCTTAAAGAGGGACTACCAGGGATTCGTCAGATAAACATTTCTTGAGGTTGGATACATGAAATACGTCATGTACCCCGGCTAACTCTTCTGGTAGTTGTAAACGATAGGCGACCGGTCCTATGCGTTGGATTACTGGGAATGGTCCTACGTATCTTGGACTTAACTTTCCTTTCTTACCGAACCGAACTACTCCTTTCCAAGGAGAAACTTTCAAGAGTACCCTGTCTCCTACTTGAAATTCTAGTGGCTTGCGTCGATTGTCTGCATAACTCTTCTGGCGATCTCGAGCCGTTTTCAGTCTTTCCTTGATTTGAGTCATCTTGTCGGTGGTTTCTTGTACGATTTCAAGACCTGATAATTGACTTTCTCCTATTTCTGCCCAACAAACTGGAGTTCTACACTTACGTCCGTATGGTGCTTCGAACGAGGCAGCTTCAATGCTTGAATGATAACTATTGTTATAGGAGAATTCAATTAAAGGTAAATGGTTATCCCAGTTTCCTCCAAAATCTATCACATGCCCTGAGCATGTCTTCCAGGGTTTGGATCATCCTTTCATTTTGTCCGTCTGTCTGAGGATGGTATACAGTACTTAAATTTAGTCGCGTCCCCATGGCTTCTTGGAAACTTGTCCAGAAATGTGAAGTGAAGCGACTATCTCTATCCGATACAATGGAGAGTGGAACTCCATGTAAGGATACTACCTCGTCTACGTACAACTTTGCTAACCTTTCCATGCTAAAGGTTTCTTTCATGGGTAGGAAATGAGCTGATTTGGTTAATCGATCCACAATTATCCAAATTGCGTCGTTACCTTTTTGGGTTTTGGGCAACTTAGTAACAAAATCCATTGTTATGAGTTCCCATTTCCAAACAGGCATTTCTAATTGTTGGAGTAATCCTGAAGGTTTCTGGTGTTCTGCCTTAACTTGTGAACAAGTAAGGCACTTAGATACATATCTAGCTATATCCTTTTTCATTTCTATCCACCAGAAGTTATTTCTTAAATCTTGGTACATCTTATTATTACCAGGATGCATGGTATACCTAGATTTATGGGCTTCCTCTAAAATTTTATTTTTTAGTTCTCCCTGCTTAGGTACCCAAATCCTTTGCTTGTGGAATCTCCAAATTCCATCACTTCCTTGCTCTAATTCCTTTATTCGTCCTTTCATTCCTTCAGCATCATCCTTGATTGCTGTTTCTTGAATGTTCTTCAGTTGTTCCATTAAATCTAATTGTAAACTTAACCTAAGAGCACAAACTCGTCGTTGTTTCTCATGATATTTACGACTTAGAGCATCTGCGACTACATTTGCTTTTCCTTCGTGATATTGGATATCACAGTCGTAGTCACATAGAATTTCCATCCATCTTCTTTGCCTCATGTTCAATTCTTTTTGCCCAAATATGTATGTTAAGCTTTTATGGTCTGTATAGACAGTAAACTTACTTCCGTACAGATAATGTCTCCAAATCTTAAGGGAAAAAATTATTGCTCCTAATTCTAAGTCGTGAGTCGTATAGTTTTCCTCGTGCTTCTTTAATTGTCTTGAGGCATACGCAATTACCTTCTTGCGTTGCATTAACACACCTCCTAATCCTAGTTTAGAAGCATCGCAATAAACTTCAAAATCTTATGTTCCTTCCGGTAAGGCAAGAATTGGGGCGTTTGTTAATCTTTGCTTTAAAATCTTAAAGGCCTCTTCCTACCTGGGTCCCCATTTAAACTTAACTGATTTACAGGTTAGCTTAGTTAATGGTACAGCTATTTTGGAAAAATCCTTAATAAAGCGTCTATAGTATCCGGCTAATCCTATAAAACTTCTAACTTCCATGGCTGATTGCGGGACCTTCCATTTGGTGATCACTTCTATTTTGGAGGGATCTACGTGAATGCCTTCGTGATTCACCATGTGCCCTAAAAATTGTACCTCTTGTAGCCATAATTTACACTTCGAGAATTTGGCATAAAGTTTCTCTTTTCTTAACAAAGTTAAGAGTACATGCAAGTGTTTACAATGCTCGTCCTGACTTTTGAAATAAATGAGTATATCGTCGATAAAGACAATTACAAATTTATCCAAATACGGTTTACAGATCCTATTCATCATGTCAATAAACGCTGCCGGAGCATTTGTTAATCCAAAGGGCATGACTGTAAACTCGTAATGACCATACCTAGTTCTAAAAGCAGTTTTAGGTATGTCTTCTTCTTGTACCTTTAATTGATGATATCCGGAGCGTAAATCTATCTTAGAAAAGTATCTAACTCCTTGCAATTGATCAAAAAGATCATCAATCCTAGGTAATGGTAACGATTCTTAATTGTAACCATATTCAATTCCCTGTAATCAATACACATTCTCATTGACCCATCTTTCTTTTTTACAAACAACACTGGAGCTCCCTACGGGGAGGAACTAGGTTGTATAAATCCTTTGCTTAGTAATTCATCTAACTGTTTTTTCAATTCTAACATTTCGGTGGGTGCTAACCGATAAGGTGCCTTGGCTATCGGTGTAGTTCCAGGAATTAGATGAATTCTAAATTCTACTTCCCTATCAGGTGGTAGTCCAGGTAGTTCTTCTGGGAATACATCCGGGCATTCTGATACTACTGGAATTTATTTAAGTTCCTTACCTTTCGTGTTAATGATTACCGAAATCATATACACTATTTCTTGTTTTCTTGAATAACTGGCCACTTTCATTACTGAAATGAATTTCATAGGCTTACGTGGCTTATCTCCTGTAATCACCACTACTTCTCCTGTGGGTGTATGTATTTCTATGGAATTCTTATCACATAGGATTCGAGCATGGTTGGCTACTAACCAATCCATTCCTAACACAACATCGAATCCAGCTAAATTCATAGGTAACAGGTTTGCAGAAAATTTATGGCCTAAGAGTTCTATCTTTCCTTTTTGCAAAACCTTATCTATGTTAACAGAATTCCCATCTGCCGTTTCCACCGTAAAAATTTGTCTAAGGTTGGTTAAGGGTAGATTAAATGCTTGGCAGAATGAAGTATTTATAAAACTCTGGTTTGCACCAGAGTTGTCACACCCCGATTTCCACGTGTCACCGGTGGGCCCGGTGGGGGAGTATCGTGACGTCATGGTTGGCAACATAGTAGTCAAACAACACAATGTATTTAAATGCACAGCGGAAGCAAAAGATAAATATTATTACTTTTTCGTATATAAGGTAATATTCAATATTACAACGGAAGGTAAAGGATCCACAGGCGGATCTTAAAACATATCATTTGTTCAACAGACTTTAGACGCCTAGAACTTGCAAGATTTCCTTATTAGCGCCCTGAGCTTCCAGCCAATTATGTTCAGTACCTGTCACTTAACCCTTTTGGAAAATACGTCAGTTTTCACTGGTAAATACACTCAACCGACTCATTTTGGAAAATGATTGAAAATTTGTTTGGATGCACATGGCACAAAATATATTGACACTTTGATTAAAATGCACAGAGGCAAAATTAATCTTTTTATACTTGGAACAATTATAGTTATAACCTTGTATACAGATTTACATGTTCGTTGTACGTTCAGGGCCCGATGTAGAAACCGAGTCAAGATTAACAGACACACCACAAGTATAAGCCCACAAGAGAGTGAGATACCGTTTCCCTTTAAGCAACTTTCAGTGTATGCCTACACCGCGTGCTTAAGGCGTGGCCATTTTATAATACAATGATGTCAAGGATATCCAGGGCATGGTCATTAACCCCTAAAGGCTTTTATTTCAAACAATACAGATTAAACCGGGTTACCTCAATAATTTAACCTTCATTAAGATTAAATATTCAATACCCGACCAAGCGGTATCATTATACCGTATTCCAAGCCCGTATAGGGAAAATAAGTTAAGAGTATTTACGGTATCATTATACCGTATTTCAAGCCCGTATTGGGAAAATAGGTTAAGAGTATTTACCTGAGCTAGCTCCTGTCTTAAATAGCAAGAATCTAATAACTCAGCCGTAGTCACTTAAGTAAGCGTGGGTACAATTTACCGGAAAGCTCTAGTCTGGAATGATGGTATAAATAATTAATTAGAATGCTAACGGGTCTTTAATTAAGCCTAAGCTTAGACCGGTTAGTCTTAAGGGAATATACGGTTCTTACGCATGATTAAGCGAAGACCGGAATAGAATGTGATTTAGACCCGACAAGTTTGGAGACTTGTATAATATGGGTAAACTAAACACATTCTGGATTTTGAGATAAAACCGATAAGGTTTGACCCGTTTCGGCTAATTTATGTAAACTTGTTACATAAACCGAACCGAACGCGTAATAAGCGTAACGGGTATTCATTAGAGCCATCTACAGGTTTCCTAAGTTAATTATGCCTCAAATATGTTGTGACATCAGTAAGATGTCTTTCATTATGCCCGAAACGAATTTAAACACAAACTATGCCCCGTAGGGGTAGTTTGGTCATTTTAAAGGTTGTAAAAGAGTTTAAATGTTTAACTGAGTTACAGGTCTGATGTAAACAGCAAACATACTCAATTTGATGCGTTATAACAGTAGGCTAAAGCATATATGTGAAATTTATCATCTTTAACCAAACTATGCCCCGTAGGGGTATTTTGGTAATTTCACATAAGCCGAAAAGCTCAAAAACGAAGTCTGAGTTAATCAACCTTTGCTTACTGTTAAAATATCATAATTTGCCTCATATATCAGTAGGTATCAACCCGGGTACGTCCAATATGATTTTAGGACATACTATGCGTTAAAACGCTAATTATGGCGATTAAAGGCCATTTCCGGGTTCTATACTTAAATCTGATATTTTTATATTTCCAGAAGGCTTAAAATAATTTATTTAACATATGTGATCAGTAGCAAAAGGTTTGGAGTCGTTTAGATAAGTAAAACTCATTTTATGGCCCGTAAGGGCAAAACCGACAATTACCGGATTAAGCCTACGACTACTAGTTATGCTCGGCCTAAAATTAATTAAAAATCTTTAAAAATCCCAAAATAATATATAACATCAGTGGGTAAAAGATTTGATATCAAAAAGTATGTTTAACTAGGCTATACGCTAATTACGCCATTTTGTTAACCTAAAGCTTTAATTTAGCGACAATGAGCATGATTCTTAATCTACAAGTCCAACTGATGTCAAACTTTGCATACAAGTCTATATATCAGTAACTAAGGTTTCTACACTTTTACATTTTCATAAATCACGTTTTAAGGTAATAAGGGCATAATGGTCAACATATAGGCAATTAACGGAATCATGCGTATTAATCGGATAACTAAATTATCCGAGGTGTATAATCACAGAGGGTTATACTAGCATGTAACCTGGTCCAAATGAAGCTCTAAGGTATTTCTAAAACATACCTAAACGGGTCAGAACTGAAGTCAAAGCAAAAGTCAAAGCTTTGCGACTTTCGGTTCCGAACCGGGTCTAAACAGGAAATAGTCGGGTTGAACATGTTTAGACATGTTCTTACACTAATTATTAAGTTATAACAATAATCAAACAGGTTATATATGATCTAGATAGCTAATTATGCCTAAATGACATTTTAAGCATTATGTTGACTTTTTAAGTAAAGGTTTGACCCGACATTTGACCTGGGTAGGATGGTGATCAGGGGAAACCCTTTTGGGGTTTTATTACCCACATAAATACCATTCTAAAACTACTTTAATTTTGACTAATCGCTGGACCATTAGCGATTAATCGTTAAGTCAACCGTTAATTACGACGGTTGACTTTTAAGCTAATAACTAAGCAAAAACTAAACCGAGGAAGGTCTAGCATACTTACCCAAGTCCTAAGCTCGAGTAGGAAGGTATTGGGTCTGCTCCTAAGCTCCAGAAGTGCTCAAGAATTGCAGATGAAGGTTGTGAAGAATAAGTTGCAACTTATGGCTTTATATAGTACTTGGATTCACCACAACTAAGTGACAAGTAACTCTAGGACCAACCACAACCATTGGACACTTGTCCTAGTGCTCTAGGATAGTTTAGGGGTCGTTTATAACTGATAAAAACCGGTACAATCGGTCATAATCGCGTAAAACAGCCAACAGAAGGTTTCTGCTGCATCTGGGCACCCCTAGCGCACCGTTACATGTATATGGTAGCGGTGCGCTAGCCCGCTACTTTGGGCCATTGACTTTACGTGGTAGCGCACCGTTACGCTACACATGTAGCGGTGCGCTACCTCTTCTCAGAGGCTGACTTCTTGTTTATTGTTGGTGTTTCGAACTTGTAATCCACTTGCACGACTTTGGGGCCTCAATTATCAACTTAGGACCCTCACAAAGTGTATGTTCCTGTATAATACCCTACCATTTGAACTTGTCCCATTTGCATGCATTTTCAAGACCCGAAAACCTCGGTTTACCATTCAATTTTATTCGTGGGATCAAGTCATGCATTATCACTTTCATTATTATGAATCCAAATTCTGAATTGAGGGTATAAAAGATGTATATAACATTTAATCGGGTCTTGGGATTTATATTTGAGGTCGTTCAGAGGTAACAGTTTAACATGACGCCACTTTAAATCCTGCCGAATCATCTTTATTAAATCCGGGTTTACAACGCGTTTTGTCTGACATGACACGTGTCGTTTTATTATTGAACCCGAAATTTTCGAGGTGTTACATCCTCACCCCCTTAAAATAAATCTCGACCCGAGATTTACTGAAACAAGTAAGGGTACTTTTCTTTCATCGTGGATTCAACCTCCCACGTGAAATCGGGACCTCTACGGCATCCCATTTGACCTTAACAAAATGTATATGCTTTCTCCGAAGCTTCCTTACCTGTCGATCTTCAATCGACACAGGTTTTTCCACAAATTTTTAAGCTCTCATCTATATGCACATCTGTATGCGGTATAACCAGTGATTCATCAGCGAAACACTTCTTCAGATTGCAGATGTGGAACACATTGTGAATTCCACTGAGCTCTTCAGGTAAGTTTAGCTTATAGGCAACTGAGCCGACACGTTCGATAGCCTCGAAAGGCCCTATGTATCTCGGGCTTAGCTTGCCTTTCTTACCAAACCGCATCACTCCTTTCCAGGGTGATATCTATTGTTGAATCTTATTCTTTAATAAGAATTTAGGAGTTTTGCTATTTTCATAATCCTTAATTTTTCTGCCGAATACTGGCATCTTACTGACGTTTATGAATTTTCGTGATCTTATTGATTGTCTATAATGCAATTTTCAGATCTTAATGTTTGGACTTACCAAACTATTGTCCTATTAATGAACGTTTATCATTCCATCTATACAAGGTTTTCAAGGGAGTAGCCTTGATACTTATATATCAAATATTATAGAGAAGCTTATCTTAAGGTGAGATGGTTATTCCAACCAGTACTTAACTAATGTTAAGGAATAGCTAATCCTTGTCGTTAGTCGAACAATTCGACGATCCTGGTTAGCTGATGGCAAATTCTTAATCGTTGCCTAATTAGGATTTGCGGTAATGTATGCATAAGCAAAATGAACCGTCTTTCTTATCTAACAATATCAAACTCTCGGAATATCGAGTTAGGCTATATGATCCTATGTCTTAAAACCTACTTAATCAAGGTTTCGATTATCCCATAATCAATATGGAGTTTTCACAATACTCTAGCCCACAGCGGGATATAATCTTAATTTTACCTGCCTTCCCGGAGGTAAGCAGGGAAAACTTATGAGAAGATAATCAAGATGCAAGGAGGCTACAGAGATTTTCCATATCTCAGGCTCCAGTTCATCCATCATTATTCGTGTCAAACGAGTGACACCTTTATGTTATAAGTCCCCGAATTCCTTAATCGGGAACATTTACTTGGAAGAGAAAAAAAAAAATTTTCCATTTTTGGATATCTTCTTTGAATACTACTAGTCGACTTTAGTACAATATGATCATTGGGATATCTTAGGGTTCCATGTATTAAACCTCCATGCTGATCAGACATGGAAATAATCTATGGGACACACTAGGATACGTCAATCCTCATATGACACTTTTATCAAACATAGTTTGGCATTCGCAGGCGATAGAAAATAATGAGAAAAATAATTAAAATAACATATGTTGTCGTACTCTATGCGAAGAAAGAGTACTCTTAGATTTTCGGAAGTATTCCTTGCCGATACTAGAAGCATCGTTTACTATGGTTTCCTTGGTAAGTTATACCTTGTGGATGATAATAAAAATTTTGCTAAGTTTATGGTTCATGAAGATTTATTATTGCCTGTATTAAAAACAGGACACTTAGCAGAAATTATTATTGATAAATGATAAGGAAGTTTATTGTACAAGTGCTTATATTTAATTAGAATGGAGATTTTCACAAACTAGGCACCTAGCTCAGTTGGTTAGGCGCGCGAAAGGGTGCGGCCGGCCTAGACCCAGGTTCGAATCCGGGGACGGCCAGTTCCACCATTTTTTTTTTTTTATGTTTAATATTAATCGCTCGTACAGATACCTGTACTTATGAGAGTTGTCTCTTAAGGAGTCTTGATAATTAATTGCTTCTTATCACCCACAATATGGGCTTGATTTTTCGAGGCAACCATCGATTTTTATCACTATATTGAGTCCTTATGTATGCAACCAAAAGTTTGCTTTAAGGGTATTAGAAAGAGTGATTTCTAATAGATATTAAATATCAATATAGGATTTGTTGGAGCATTTTCTAAAGTAACATCGGTCACTTCCTACCGTGCATTAAATGACCGGAGTCTTAATCAGGTGGAGGCAACAGTTCTCAACCTTTATCATTCATAATATATTTATATGTGCCAATATCAAATAAGTTTCTGCATAACTGTTTGATAAGGAAAGGTACATATTATACTATTTTTTATTCTGCACCATCTCTTGGCGTTCATCCTGATAACTCGTGCATTTGTTCTCTTGGCCTACTCGGGCTTCTTCTGATTCCTAGGGCAGTTGGTCTTGATATGCCCCTTCTCGTTGCAACCATAACAGGTTGCATCTTTCAACTTCTTGCAATCCAGGGTTTTATGTTCCCTAGACTTGCAAATTCCACACGGTAGGGGCTGAGATTCAAATCTGCATTTCCCAAGATGGTATTTCTTACAGGTTTCGCACCTGGTCTTCTCTCCCGACTGCTGGCTGTCTCTCTTAAACCCGGAACTCTTCTTATCTTCAGAGTTCCTCTTCCTATCGGAGTGATGGGAATTCTCATCCTCCCTTTTACGCTTTCCGTCTTCCGAGACGTTGGCAGCCTTGTTTCTAACCACATCGAGTGTGAGAGATAGCGACAGATCTGCCACTGACCTGAATGTAGTAGGTCTTGAAGCCTTAACACTGGCTTTTATTTCTGGGGCTAAACCCCCTATGAAGCGAGCAATTCTCTTGGTTTCCGGTGTGATCAAATAAGGAACCAATCGAGACTTGGTATTGAAATTTGTAAGGTATGCTTGACAATCTAAGTTCTCCATGACTAATGTCAAGAATTCAGTCTCAATCTTCTCAACTTCATGTTGAGGACAATAATTTTCTTTGATAAGAGCAACGAACTGATCCCAAGTCATCTCGTACAAAGGGATCTTCCCCGTAGCTTGAATGAGAGACTTCCACCATGCTAGTGCCTCTCCCTTGAATGATTGGGATGCATACTTCACTACATCCCTCTCAGCGCATCCGCTGATATCCACAATAGTATCCATCTCGTCCAGCCATGTCATACAGTCAATGGCTCCTTTCTATACTTAAATCTGATATTTTTATATTTCCAGAAGGCTTAAAATAATTTATTTAACATATGTGATCAGTAGCAAAAGGTTTGGAGTCGTTTAGATAAGTAAAACTCATTTTATGGCCCGTAAGGGCAAAACCGACAATTACCGGATTAAGCCTACGACTACTAGTTATGCTCGGCCTAAAATTAATTAAAAATCTTTAAAAATCCCAAAATAATATATAACATCAGTGGGTAAAAGATTTGATATCAAAAAGTATGTTTAACTAGGCTATACGCTAATTACGCCATTTTGTTAACCTAAAGCTTTAATTTAGCGACAATGAGCATGATTCTTAATCTACAAGTCCAACTGATGTCAAACTTTGCATACAAGTCTATATATCAGTAACTAAGGTTTCTACACTTTTACATTTTCATAAATCACGTTTTAAGGTAATAAGGGCATAATGGTCAACATATAGGCAATTAACGGAATCATGCGTATTAATCGGATAACTAAATTATCCGAGGTGTATAATCACAGAGGGTTATACTAGCATGTAACCTGGTCCAAATGAAGCTCTAAGGTATTTCTAAAACATACCTAAACGGGTCAGAACTGAAGTCAAAGCAAAAGTCAAAGCTTTGCGACTTTCGGTTCCGAACCGGGTCTAAACAGGAAATAGTCGGGTTGAACATGTTTAGACATGTTCTTACACTAATTATTAAGTTATAACAATAATCAAACAGGTTATATATGATCTAGATAGCTAATTATGCCTAAATGACATTTTAAGCATTATGTTGACTTTTTAAGTAAAGGTTTGACCCGACATTTGACCTGGGTAGGATGGTGATCAGGGGAAACCCTTTTGGGGTTTTATTACCCACATAAATACCATTCTAAAACTACTTTAATTTTGACTAATCGCTGGACCATTAGCGATTAATCGTTAAGTCAACCGTTAATTACGACGGTTGACTTTTAAGCTAATAACTAAGCAAAAACTAAACCGAGGAAGGTCTAGCATACTTACCCAAGTCCTAAGCTCGAGTAGGAAGGTATTGGGTCTGCTCCTAAGCTCCAGAAGTGCTCAAGAATTGCAGATGAAGGTTGTGAAGAATAAGTTGCAACTTATGGCTTTATATAGTACTTGGATTCACCACAACTAAGTGACAAGTAACTCTAGGACCAACCACAACCATTGGACACTTGTCCTAGTGCTCTAGGATAGTTTAGGGGTCGTTTATAACTGATAAAAACCGGTACAATCGGTCATAATCGCGTAAAACAGCCAACAGAAGGTTTCTGCTGCATCTGGGCACCCCTAGCGCACCGTTACATGTATATGGTAGCGGTGCGCTAGCCCGCTACTTTGGGCCATTGACTTTACGTGGTAGCGCACCGTTACGCTACACATGTAGCGGTGCGCTACCTCTTCTCAGAGGCTGACTTCTTGTTTATTGTTGGTGTTTCGAACTTGTAATCCACTTGCACGACTTTGGGGCCTCAATTATCAACTTAGGACCCTCACAAAGTGTATGTTCCTGTATAATACCCTACCATTTGAACTTGTCCCATTTGCATGCATTTTCAAGACCCGAAAACCTCGGTTTACCATTCAATTTTATTCGTGGGATCAAGTCATGCATTATCACTTTCATTATTATGAATCCAAATTCTGAATTGAGGGTATAAAAGATGTATATAACATTTAATCGGGTCTTGGGATTTATATTTGAGGTCGTTCAGAGGTAACAGTTTAACATGACGCCACTTTAAATCCTGCCGAATCATCTTTATTAAATCCGGGTTTACAACGCGTTTTGTCTGACATGACACGTGTCGTTTTATTATTGAACCCGAAATTTTCGAGGTGTTACATCCTCACCCCCTTAAAATAAATCTCGACCCGAGATTTACTGAAACAAGTAAGGGTACTTTTCTTTCATCGTGGATTCAACCTCCCACGTGAAATCGGGACCTCTACGGCATCCCATTTGACCTTAACAAAATGTATATGCTTTCTCCGAAGCTTCCTTACCTGTCGATCTTCAATCGACACAGGTTTTTCCACAAATTTTTAAGCTCTCATCTATATGCACATCTGTATGCGGTATAACCAGTGATTCATCAGCGAAACACTTCTTCAGATTGCAGATGTGGAACACATTGTGAATTCCACTGAGCTCTTCAGGTAAGTTTAGCTTATAGGCAACTGAGCCGACACGTTCGATAGCCTCGAAAGGCCCTATGTATCTCGGGCTTAGCTTGCCTTTCTTACCAAACCGCATCACTCCTTTCCAGGGTGATATCTATTGTTGAATCTTATTCTTTAATAAGAATTTAGGAGTTTTGCTATTTTCATAATCCTTAATTTTTCTGCCGAATACTGGCATCTTACTGACGTTTATGAATTTTCGTGATCTTATTGATTGTCTATAATGCAATTTTCAGATCTTAATGTTTGGACTTACCAAACTATTGTCCTATTAATGAACGTTTATCATTCCATCTATACAAGGTTTTCAAGGGAGTAGCCTTGATACTTATATATCAAATATTATAGAGAAGCTTATCTTAAGGTGAGATGGTTATTCCAACCAGTACTTAACTAATGTTAAGGAATAGCTAATCCTTGTCGTTAGTCGAACAATTCGACGATCCTGGTTAGCTGATGGCAAATTCTTAATCGTTGCCTAATTAGGATTTGCGGTAATGTATGCATAAGCAAAATGAACCGTCTTTCTTATCTAACAATATCAAACTCTCGGAATATCGAGTTAGGCTATATGATCCTATGTCTTAAAACCTACTTAATCAAGGTTTCGATTATCCCATAATCAATATGGAGTTTTCACAATACTCTAGCCCACAGCGGGATATAATCTTAATTTTACCTGCCTTCCCGGAGGTAAGCAGGGAAAACTTATGAGAAGATAATCAAGATGCAAGGAGGCTACAGAGATTTTCCATATCTCAGGCTCCAGTTCATCCATCATTATTCGTGTCAAACGAGTGACACCTTTATGTTATAAGTCCCCGAATTCCTTAATCGGGAACATTTACTTGGAAGAGAAAAAAAAAAAATTCCATTTTTGGATATCTTCTTTGAATACTACTAGTCGACTTTAGTACAATATGATCATTGGGATATCTTAGGGTTCCATGTATTAAACCTCCATGCTGATCAGACATGGAAATAATCTATGGGACACACTAGGATACGTCAATCCTCATATGACACTTTTATCAAACATAGTTTGGCATTCGCAGGCGATAGAAAATAATGAGAAAAATAATTAAAATAACATATGTTGTCGTACTCTATGCGAAGAAAGAGTACTCTTAGATTTTCGGAAGTATTCCTTGCCGATACTAGAAGCATCGTTTACTATGGTTTCCTTGGTAAGTTATACCTTGTGGATGATAATAAAAATTTTGCTAAGTTTATGGTTCATGAAGATTTATTATTGCCTGTATTAAAAACAGGACACTTAGCAGAAATTATTATTGATAAATGATAAGGAAGTTTATTGTACAAGTGCTTATATTTAATTAGAATGGAGATTTTCACAAACTAGGCACCTAGCTCAGTTGGTTAGGCGCGCGAAAGGGTGCGGCCGGCCTAGACCCAGGTTCGAATCCGGGGACGGCCAGTTCCACCATTTTTTTTTTTATGTTTAATATTAATCGCTCGTACAGATACCTGTACTTATGAGAGTTGTCTCTTAAGGAGTCTTGATAATTAATTGCTTCTTATCACCCACAATATGGGCTTGATTTTTCGAGGCAACCATCGATTTTTATCACTATATTGAGTCCTTATGTATGCAACCAAAAGTTTGCTTTAAGGGTATTAGAAAGAGTGATTTCTAATAGATATTAAATATCAATATAGGATTTGTTGGAGCATTTTCTAAAGTAACATCGGTCACTTCCTACCGTGCATTAAATGACCGGAGTCTTAATCAGGTGGAGGCAACAGTTCTCAACCTTTATCATTCATAATATATTTATATGTGCCAATATCAAATAAGTTTCTGCATAACTGTTTGATAAGGAAAGGTACATATTATACTATTTTTTATTCTGCACCATCTCTTGGCGTTCATCCTGATAACTCGTGCATTTGTTCTCTTGGCCTACTCGGGCTTCTTCTGATTCCTAGGGCAGTTGGTCTTGATATGCCCCTTCTCGTTGCAACCATAACAGGTTGCATCTTGCGGAAATTGCAATACCCTTTACATTTTCCAAAATGCTTTCTTTTACAGGTATTGCAAAATGGAACAGCGGAAGATTGCCCGATTCCCTTTTTCTTAAAATTACTATTATTACCCACTCGGAATCATTGGGAAATCTTTTGGGCCACTTCCTTCTTTCTATTTTCTTCTCGCGTACCCACTAGTCCGTCCGTAAAAATGTTGGCTAATTCCACTGTATCGTCAATTGTGCGAGGTCTCTTTGTAATCAAAACCATCAAATCATCTTTCTCTCCTCTTTAAAGTCTCTTTGTAAAAAAAGTTTTTCTAAAAAATAAAATTGTAACAATTTTTTGGTAAAAAAGTTTTTGTAAAAAAAAATTAAAATCGTAAAAAAACTTAAAAAAACGTTTGTGTAAAAAAAGTTTTTTTAAAAAAAGGTTAAAACCGTAAAAAAGTTTTCCTATAAATTTTTGTTCTATGTTAAAAAATTTTGTAAAAAAAAATTTGTAAAAAAGTTTTTTTCGTAAAAAAAAGTTTAAAACGTGTGTATTAAAAAAATGGCGCGTAAATACGGGGCGTAAAAAACGGCACGTAAAAAAAACAGGTCGTAAAAACTGGGTTTAAAAAACGGCTCGTAAAAAAACCGGGTAATAAAACGGCACGTAAATACGGGGCGTAAAAACGGTGCAGTAAAACGGGGCATAAAAACCGGCGCGTTAAAAAAACTGCACGTGACACAACGGCGCGTAAAAAACCAGACGTAAAAACGGTGCGCCAAAAATGGAGCGTAAGGCGCGTAAATACGAATCTTAAAAAACAGCGCATAAAAAACGGGGCGTAAAAAACGGCGCGTAAACGCGGGGTAAGAAACTGGGCGAAAAAACGACGTGTAAAAAGCGGCTCGTAAAAACGTTTTTTGTAAAAAAAAAATCCTGAAAAAATTTGTTTTTTTTGTAAATAAAGCAGATTTTAAAATGTTTTTTAATTAAAAGATCTGATTTTAATAAAAACAATTAATTTAATAAGACAAAAAAGTAATAAAAAAATAATAAATACAATAAAGACAAAACAAGCAAATTTACTAAACTACCCTTTTGACATTAAAATATTTAGAGTAAATTACAAGTTTTGTCTTTTATGTTTACACCAAATTGCAGGTGTTGTCCTTTTGGCCAAAAGTTGACAGACGATGTCCTTTACCTTTCAAAATCTTGCACGTTTTGTCCTTTAGGCCAAACCTAGTTAGAATTTTTGGTGAAATCTGGTCATGTGCCTTGCACATGAGGGTATTGTTGTCATTTCATCTCTTCAGGGACTATTGTGTAAAAAAACATATGTTTAGGGACTAAATCTGGTCATGTGCCTTGCACATGAGGGTATTGTTGTCATTTCATCTCTTCAGGGACTATTGTGTAAAAAAACATATGTTTAGGGACTAGTTTGCAATAAATTAAAAAATAAAAAAAATATAATATCTCTCTCTATCTCTCACAAGTACTGAAGTCCCTCTCTCTCTTCTCTCTCTCTCTCTCTAACATAACCAGTCACCAAATCACCACCGACACACCACAGCCATAGCCTCACAGTCACCACCCCCAAATCACCAACCACCGACACACCACCGCCATAGCCCCACCGTCACCACCCCCAAATCACCAACCACCACTGCACCAACACCCCTGCCGCACACCACCACCAAACACCCCTCCCATACTTTTAAGCCAGCACTGCAATTTACTCTTGAAAAAATTAGCTGCAAAGTTACCCAGTTGTGAAGTCCAATTTTGTGATTTTAAGCATGTGAAGTCAGATTATGTGATTTGGTATTTAGGGGATTTTTTTTTTTTGGGGGGGGGGGGGGTTGGGAGTTAGATGAGTTTTTTCGACGAGAAACATACTTTTACAGTTGTAGACTTATAGGAACGGTTGAATGAAGTCACCGGAAAAGATAGGTTGTCCAGCCGGAGACAATGAGTTTTTTATTGCCGGATTTATTTGTTTGCCGGTTCTTTTTTCTGGTTTTGAATTCAATTTTTCGGCACCGCAGAATTAGACGATTCTGCAACCAATTAGTGGTGGTGGATGACTGGTTTTGAATTCAGTCGTAGCCATTTGTGCCTCTGAAATCGAAATGCAGCCACAATTAATAAATATCTATGCCTCTGCATTATCGTCCACCTTGTTAATCATGCTTCAAGGTAAAAGTTCTTATCCAAATGAAAGTATTAAAATCATTTTGGAGTTAGAGCCCAAATATCTTATTATTAACTTTTTGAAACATCACATTTGGTTTATTGTTGCTAACTAACCTTAATTCTTGTAACACAAAATATCTTGATGAACCAAGCACCGATTCCACTGCATTCTCCCTCTGTCCAGGATGCACAAAACACGCAGCAAACAAATCACCAGAATTCGGATCCTCTAACCGGATATCACACCGATTGTTGCACGAGATCTTGTCCGATTGCAGCCACTGGCCGCACTTGTAACCACCGCTGGTGGATCGCGGCGGTATTTTGAACACGGAAACTTCTCGAACCACTAGTAACGTGTGCTCGAAGGCGTCTTCTTCTTCTAGTTCAAAAGACATCGTTTAATGTAATTGTTATGAACAATAACGGCATTTTGATCTATAGATCTCTAGGTTTTGAGGTGTAGATCGAGTTTTTGTAAGGATTAAAGGTTGATATACGATAAATGTGTGAGGTGTTAATGGAGAAATGAACTTACCGTGATGAATTGGGACTGATTTGGAGAAGAAATACTGGAGAATTGGAGCAGAGTGATTGTGTTGAATGTTTCGAAGTGTTGATTGCTTGTGGGTGGCCCTTTAATTTTTTAGTTTGTTACAAAATAATCCCTCAATAAAAGTTCTTTACACAATAGCCCTTGAGAAGGTAAAATGACAACTATACCCTCATGTGCAAGGCACATGACCAGATTTAATCAAAAAATCTAACTGGGTTTGGCCTAAAGGACATAACGTGCAGGATTGTGAAACGTTAAGGACAAAACTCGTAAACTTTTGCGCTAAAGGACAGCGCCTGCAATTTGGTGTAAACATAAAGGACAAAACTTGTAATTTACTCAAATATTTAAAACATAATAAGACAAAAAGAATTTAATATTGTTTTTATTACTTTTAATGTCATCTATCCATCTTCCAAGATCAATGGTTGGAAAGTGGTTCTCATGGTTCTCTTAACTGGGGGTGGTTTTCATTTTACCAGCCCCTTATATATATATATATATAGGCAAAGTGTAGGATACAAATTCCCTAATCGTACATTACATACGCGACTGTAGTGGCCGTACACGTGTCCTGATTCGTTTTTCTTTGTTAAGGTTAAATCAGGCAATTAATTCAATTATCTGAGGGCAAATTCGTCTCTTCATTCAATCAGCGAGAAGTTCGTTACACTAATATCCCGGTAATTATCATTCAAATCGGTTTCAAATTTTTCATAATTCTCAAATTGCAGTTTTCGTTCTTCTTCGTTAGGGTTTGATTCAATTGTTTTTTTCGATGGATCCACAGAGCAGCACCGGACTAAATATAGATGTTGATTTTGAAGAAACTCGACCGATCGGTGATCATTCTCAATTATCTGCATATCAGGGAGTTTCGATTGAGGATGTTTTAAATCCGCAACCTGCAAATCCAAATCCAAATGCGAGTACAAGTGTTGTAAACGAGTTTTCTAATGGTAATTATGTTAATTCAGATCTTTAAATTGTAGCTGTTTTTGAAGTTTGAATGTTGAGTATATTTTTGATATGAAAGCAACATGTATAAGTTCGCATGTTGTGAGTCTTTCAATTCGCATTTGATATTTATTCTGTTCACGGATTTTCGCATGTTTTGGTATAATAAATCGCATGTGTAAAACATATTAATCAAAATCATCATTTTCGCATGTTATTTTTCATACAATTCGCACGTGTTCTTGTTCTTACGATGAAATTATGCAGTTATTAATATATCGCATGTAATGAGTCCGATAATTCGCATGTGTTTTATTTTTTATTTTGATTTATGTAGATGAAAGGGTTTACACTCCGGAGGTTGAAGCATCGGCTACACCTGTGGTTGGAATGCAATTTACCTCTATTGAACAAGCATATGCCTTTTACAAATCATATGCTAAGTTAGCTGGTTTTTCTACTCGGAAGGGTGGTGAACTACACAGTGGTGGTATAATAAAAACTAAGTATTTTGTTTGTTCAAAAGAGGGTCATAAGCCATTGTGTATTGAAGATCGTTATTCGAAGTCAAAAAAGCAAATCAAATCAACGAACAGGGGGACCATTAGAAGCGGATGCAAAGCTCAACTTTTGATTTGCACGGTGGATGGTAGATTATATACAGTAAAGAGATTTGTTGATGAACATAATCATAAGTTTGTATGTCCACATGATATTCATATGCTGCCAGCGTACAGACAATTGTCAGATGTCCAGGAGGAGATGATATGGGAACTAGGCACTTTAAACCTTGTTCCTGTCAAAGCTTTCCATATAATGAGGAAACATTATGGTGGTTTCGAGAACGTTGGCGCCACGGTTGATGATTGCAAAAATTTTAGGAATCGAATTAACAGCTATATAGGAGAATATGACGCTGACATGGTGATTAATAGGATGACCGACAAAAAACAGTATTTAGTTGATTATTCGTTTGAATTTTCTGTTGATGATGACAAAAGGTTAACTGGTTTGTTCTGGGCTGATGGGTTATGCAAGCTTAACTTTATGGAGTTTGAGGATGTGATATCGTTCGATGCAACTTTCAAGACAAACAGGTAAGTGTTTCAAGACAAACATGTTTTTTTATTTATTTTTCGCATGTTATATGATTTTCCTAAATTGCAGTATCGCATGTTTTTATATATTGAACAGCAGGTGTTGAATATATAGCATGTTATACTGTGTATTTTCGTATGTGATATCATTCTATTTCGCATGTTTTAAATGTGTACTTCGCATATGTTTGTTCAGGTACAAGATGGTGTTTGTTCCGTTCACTGGGATTAACAATCACTGTCGAAATGTAACCCTTGGAGCTGGGTTGTTGGCATCGGAGAGCATTGAATCCTAAAAATGGCTTCTGAATTCATTTGTAAAGTCATTTGGTCGGCAGCCAAAGGTTGTAGTGACGGACCAAGACTCTGCTATGAAACAGGCTATTGAGGAGGTTTACTAGCAGACACCGATTGTGCATGTGGCACATAATGAAAAAAGTGGCAGATAAGGTATAGCATGCTATATTGTCTTTCGTTAGCGTTTTTTTTATAATATAGATTTTTGTTATAGGCTGATATAAAAAGCATTTATCTGTATAGGTTGGACATGAGTTGTGCAATAATGATGAGTTTAAAAGGAGGATGTGCGATATTGTATGGACTGATTCCATTAAGCCTGAAGAATTCGAGAGACAGTGGAAGTTGGTGATGATTGAGTTCGGTCTCACTGAAAACAAATGGATTGATGATATGTTTTCGATGAGATACATGTGGATTCCGGCTTTTTACGGCATGAGCCTATGTTTGGTCTCATGCGAACAACTTCGAGATCAGAGAGCGAGAATCATTTTTTTTGCCAGGTGTCAAATTCACAACTCACTCTTGTAATGGATGTCCAAAGGTTCAATCACAGAAAGAATTACCGAATGTCTGCCGACGGTGCAATGGATGTCCAAAGGTTCAATCACAGAAAGAATGATCATATTTCAAGATATACTGAGCCTGCTGATTGGAGTGAAACTACTTTGGAAAAAGATGTTGCTAAGATATACACCAGGTCTTTATTCTTTGATCAGCAAACAGAGATATATGGAACAATTACCGAATGTCTGCCGATGGACACCAAAATCGAGGGTCCACAGATCAGGATATCGTTGAAAGACTTTAAAGCTCATGGAGATGGTTTATTAGAGGTATTATAGCATATATATTTAAAACATGCGATTTTGAAAACCTATATGCAAATTTCATTCCAGAACATGATTTTGCAATACGCGATTTTGATGTACGCATGCGATTTTAAATTTTATACAATTAAATGATTTTTAGACATGCGAATTTGTTAATTTACACATGCGATTTTAATTTTTAATATATATTTTTTCTTTTGGTTTTCTTTGGTGTGGTTCAAGAATCTTGAAAATGATGTAACTGCACAGTGTAGCTGTTTGCTTTTTGAGCAGTATGGGCTGCTATGTAAACACATCTATTTTCTTTTCAAGATGTTTGGTGTTAAAGAAATACCCAACAAATATGTTATGAAGAGATGGACAAAGGATGTGGTGCCAAATGAATTAAATGTGAAGTTCGATATAAAGGTGGGTGACAAGGATATGCAACACAAGGCTAAACGAATTGCGCATGAAATCATCCACATAGGGGAGTATTTGGTTAGCAATTTGATTTCCGACCTTGATCAACTTGTTTTAGTTAGGGATCAAATGAGGCAGCTTAAAGAGAGAGTTGATCAGAGTCGTATAACCAAGCAACTTGATCCAAATTTTGACCGATTTTCAAAGTTGATTGGTTACCAACAACCAGTAACTAATGCACCTCATACTGTCCGTGTGCCGGCTGGTATAAGAAACAAAGGTCGTGACTCGCATAAAAGGATTAAATCCAAGAAGGAACAAATGATCATTCGCAAAGGGAAAAGATCAAGGACATGTAGTGTATGCAATGAAAAAGGTCATGATATTCGGACTTGCGAGATACTGAAAGGCAAACAAAAAGGCAAACAACAAAAGAAGATGAAGGGTGTCTAGATTGAAAAAGATCCCAGAGACAAAGACAACGAGGTCGAAGACGATGAAGAAGAAGATGATGAGTTTGAAGATTACAGTGGTAGCAGTGATGATGGCTCTGAAGAAGAAGATCAGTGGGAGGAGGTTTCAGATGAGGAAGATTAATTTTTTTTAATGTACATGCGATTTTACAGGCAAACATGTGATTTTCATACAAATGAGTTTAGTCCATACAACTATGCAAAATCATATACGTAGGTTACATGTGATTTTCATTTTTGTTTTGAATTTATACATGCGATTTTGAGTTATCTTGTTTTTTTTTTCTGACAAAGATGTGGTAAATCATTCATGCGATTTATATTTATATTATAACGAAGCATATAAGATGTATTTAAAACATGTACCCAAAACATAAATTTAAAGTAGTTGTTATTGTCTATCACAGCTAAAACCAAAAAACGATTAAAACAGAAATTTAGTTACTTGAAGCAAAGATTTTCTCACGTTCACCCGAGCTGAAGTCCATCTTCTCCTTCACAGTGTTTAGAGCATCTTTCAGGAAAGAGAAGGCTAAGTCATCAGCTCGAGATTGTTCCTTCATGTGTTTCAAAGCTGCGTCTCTGAAGCTTGATTCTGGTTCTTCAAGTAGTCTCTCCCACATCTCTTGATTTTTCTTGATTTCTTCAAGAATTTTCCCCTGCACATCAAGAATCAAATGAGAAGAGTTGACATCGGTGCTTATTTCTGTCAACGTGCGAGTTGACAATAGTTCTTTTATTGCAATGTTTTTTTATTTTTTCTGAATCTTCAAATGCCATTTTTTGTGGGTGTTTTGTGTGTGTTTTTGTGTTCTATGTCTTAATATGGAAGGTAGTTACTTGGGTATTTTATATTAAAATAGTTAATTTATTATGTAGGCAGGGTGGTAAGTTCAGTAGTATTTATGGTAAAATTGATCATTACATGTCAAATTACAGTCACATCGGTAATAAATTAATTTTTTATATAAAATAGTTAATTTTTATTTATTTTAGTTATTAACTCGTAAATTTTTTTTTCCATTTTTTAGGACAAAGTTATTTGAAAGTATTACCAGCTTTTTATTCAAAATCGCATATGATTCGAAAACGAATTCGCAAACTATAAGAAATCTCAAAGATAATTTACTTTTTTGAAATCGGATTTGTAAAATCATGAATTCGCAAACTACAAGAAATTTCAAAGATTATTAACTGTTTTTGAAATCGCATGTGTCTAAATCATGAAATCGCACATCATAAGACATATTAAACATCATTACCTTTTTTTATAATCGCATGTTTTTTATATGATTTCGCAAACTTTACAAAAAACACAACCTTTCTTTTGTCAGCAATGTTTTTCGCAAGTTTGATATCTATTTCGCATATTTTATTTGATTTTCATCCTGCATCATCTTCTTCGATAGACGATCTATCGATTTGTTTCAGTTCTGAACTTCCAAATTCAGCAGAAATTCAATTCGCAGAAGGAGTTGGTGAATAAGAATCGATCGACTTTTGATTACTTGTTGTATTTTCGAATACGATTTTGAATAAGAATCTTACGGTATGATTTTGAGTTTTGTTTGCTGATTATCAGGGGTTTTTGATTTCGTAATGGATGATTTTAACCTTGACGGTTTTAAATATATATTTTAATTTGATTAATTTAATAGTTAAGCACGGGTTTTAATTGAGATGATCTGACGGTTGTGGTTATAGCGAACGTAATGTATGATTAGGCATATTGTATGATAACCGGCCTCTCTCTCTCTCTCTCTCTCTATATATATATATATATATAGGGGAATGCTAAAATGAGAACCACCTCGAGTTATAAGAACCGTGAGAACTACACCGTAGGGGGCGCGGTAAACATAGATGCATGTATAAAAACAACATTTGTAAAAAAAATTCAAAAAAAAAATGTCGTGTGTGTAGTTTTGAGCGCCACAAGTTTGTGTTTACGGGTACCGTAAATCTGGCCGGAAAATTTACGGGTCCCGTAAACACAAACTTGTGTTGCTCAAAACTACACACACGACATTTTTTTTTGAATTTTTTTTTTTTACAAATGTTGTTTTTATACATGCATCTACGTTTCTGAAAAAAAATTTTGGTCCACCTCGCCCCGGATCAAAAAGTTCTCGCGGTTCTTACAACTCGAGGTGGTTCTCATTTTAGCGGATACTTATATATATATATATATATATATATATATATATATATATATATAGAAAGTATAATGTACAAAAGGCCTTATCGTACTTCACGTACGCGACAAATCTGGCCGTCTGATTTTGTGTCATTATTACGCATGGAGCAGATTATCACGATTGGATCAATGTTTTATGATTATCACGCATCGGAAACATAATAACGCATGTGTATAATAAGCATGTGGGTAATTACGCATGTGGTAAACTAATCACGCAAGTATTAAAGACTGAAAATAATCACGCATGGATCTGATGGCCAGTATTGTCGCGTACGTGAATTATGATAAGGCCTTTTGTATGTTAACCGCTCCCTATATATATATATATATATATATATATATATATATATATATATATATATATAAAAGTTGTATGTATAGGTGTGTGAGAGAGGGGGGCTTTTTTGTCATTTTGTGAACATCGCCAAAGTCCGAAAGAGGACGATGAGGACTCCGAACCGGGGGCGGGATGGTGTTGAGCCCGGCGCCCGACCGGGACGATCCTAGGACGCAGCCCATACCGAGAAGCCTTATAATTTAATAATGGTTTTGAAAAATACACCTTTTTTCAAGATGGTTTATAAACCATGTGCGCCACACATACTGCCAAAATTTTATCAAAAGAAACAAATTAACCACCATTTTATTTTACTGAACTCTCTCAAATTTCTTTGGTGATTACCTCTTCTGCATTGAGTTTTGCATGTTTATTACACATCTGTTCATCATCTTTTCCTCATCAGGTTAACGATCGTTCTTCAACACCAAATTTAAACACCTTGGACCATATATTATACAACAATTTGTCTATATGATCGGGTCGTTGTTTTTAAGTTCGGTTTTTAGAAATAAATCTCCTTTTAATTTTTTTAAAAGCAAAACCAATTTTCAACTATTCAAAACGGGTTTCAAACCCTAGGAAGAAGAGGCGCTCATAACTTCTCCGGTGATGATTAACCGCCGATGAGCAAACCCTTGTTCTTTTTTTGTCTAAGAATCCATCACGCAGGTGAAGTTAGCATACATCACAACCATATAACAAGGAAATCCACAGAGTTAAACGTTTACAAACAGTACACAATTGTTGGGAGCATGAAACCATCTAAAAAACAACAGCAAATGAAGCAAATACCCACACCGAAACGAAGCAGACCTTTCTATGGCTCAGAGTTTACAAAAACCATGGATGCTAGACGGGTTGCAGGTCAAAACCTACCCTCCACCATCCTTTACACGCCATCCTCATCAATTGCCGTAAAGTGTTTTGAACTCATCACAGCCCAAAAAAAACAGAACTCATCACAGCCAAAAAAAAATCAGAACTCACCACAGGCAAGCAACGTAACCCTAAGGTTACACAGATCATTCACTATCGCCACAATCCACAACCTATCACCCACTATCATCACCGCCCAAAACAGATGCCAAGACACGAAAGATGGCATAAACCATCGCCAATGGCTGACGTATGAAACCAAAGGAGGGAGGCGACGGCATATTTGTGCTCATTGGCACCACCAGGTTCCGGCCGACCATAGGAGGGCCGATGAAGAGAGAGGTCTGCAAAGAAACCCTCAAAAAACCCCATCAAAGAAGGTTTAAATTTGGGACAAATAAAAAGGGACAACTTGTATAGACGGGGAACACGTGTTTAATAAAGAATCAAATCAAGCATGCACCCTAGATCACAAAAGTAGAACTCCAAGATCAACTGCCACGCAAGTGATCACTATTCATTTCACTGTGTTTATTAGGGATAAATAAAAAGGGACAACTTGTACAGATGGGGGACACGTGTTTAATAAAGAATCAAACCAAGCATGCACCCTAGATCACAAAAGTAGAACTCCAAGATCAACTGCCACGCAAGTGATCACTGTTCATTTCACTGTGTTTATTAACAGATATTAATAGAATGGTAAGAATTTAAAAAAAGAAAAAACAAACTTCCAAACAATATGCCCGATACGCAACAAATCGAGTATGAGATTGCGATTGGCAAACCCTGTTTCAAACCCACCCCATTGTCATTCCATTAGGAGCAAGCTCACCATCTCCTATGATAGTGATTAGGTTTACCCTCATCTTACACCCTACATACCATACCACACTCTAAGAGTGCAATTATTTTATATGTTTGTTTACATAAGGGTGTAAGGGGTGGCCATCTCATGGGGAGTGATAAACTCTCCACCCAGCCAATCACCTCATGCCATGTCAACCTCCCTCGTGCACTCAAACATAAGGGTGGTCCCCTCGTGAGAAGTCCATTTTTTTTCTATTTTTTTATTTCTACAAATTATGCAATAATAATTAAAACATATTTTAAACAAAATAAAAATACATTAATTAGAAAAAGACATTACATTAAATCAAACTAAATAAAATTACTACTCTTTGGTTTGCTCAAGGAGAGGTTTTTTTTTTAAATAAAGCTACTATCGCTTGAGGATAAATCATCGTCACTAATGTCGAATGGAATAAACAACGGTATTTCATCCTCCATGTTGAAAAATAGGGGTATGAGATAAGTTTTGGATTATGAGAGAAATGGTTTGGTTGAGATTAGTTTTGGATTATGAGAGAAATTGTGTGTTTAAATAAAGAAAATTGTAATTTTATTTTTTATAAAATACAACGGCTAACCGTTTGAACTCCAACGGTCATAACCCAAACATCAAATTCAAGCGGTGACTAGTCACCGAAATCTTACACTCTTTGCGATGAAGTGTGGGTCGGCGGCGGTGTGCCCGCAAGGCAACCGCAATTACAGATCTCAGTTACCGCACCCACCCGTTCACCCTGATATTTAGAAAAGTATGCATTTAAGGAAAGTTGAAGCCCAAATTTCACTTCTCCCATACACTCTCATTACTTAGAACCACAATAAATAAATAAATAAATGAGTAAACTGCAATTTTACACTCTGGGTTTAGGCCAATTGGCACTCTGACCCCCTCTAACGAAATAATTGCAATTTACCCCCCCCCCCCCCGCGCAACGTTGTTGTTATGTCGCATAATTACCCCCTGCTGTCAACTTCTGTTTAAAGTCAACATAAGTAAGTAACGGTCAAAGGGTATGATGGTCTTTTCCACTTTAGTTTTATATCTTACTCAAGATACCACCCTATATATATCACACTCTTGCACTCTTACCCCCCACCTTCCCCCACCTTATAAGCTACTCCTGTTTCTTCTCCGGTGATCCCTGGTCAACTGTGATCCTTCACATCTTCTACTCTCTTCCTCTGTCAAACACAACTCACAACTGTGATCCCTGACTTGTCATTTTCCACCTCCATCTCCACCGTTTCACCCCGAGCCACCATTATCGAGCACCACCACTGCCGCTACATGCTACACCAGCCACAACCACCGCCACTACCACCACACCCCATACCAGCCACCACCACCGAGCTCCATCACCCATTTTGGGGTGTGTAACACCTCGTAAAATCACGACCAATATAATAAAGACACGTGTCATGGACTTTAAACGTGTAAGGAATTATTTTCGAGGGACTGAAATTGTCAAACAATGTAAATATGTTATTTAAGGGATTCAAAGTGTTAACAGGCCATTCTTGTGCCTCTGATTGACCTCATACGACGTTCGTTTTCTTTAACAAATAAATTGTCAAACATTGAAGGTCGTTTGTGCTTAAAATAAGGATCTTATGAAACATAGGGGTTAAAAGTGTCAACATGTTGAAAGTAACCTCTGAGTGACCTTGTAACGATCCCAAGAACATTGTGATAATTATATATTTCGCTTCCAAGAATGTCGGATATTAATTCATGGAGTTTCGAAGCACATAAATAATCAATGTGGTAATTGCAAGTAACGAGGGTTAAACACATTAATGTTGCATTTCAAGATCGTTCAGGTGACCTCGTAGCTAACCGAAGGCTTATCGTTAAATATTTAGAGACTCAAGACCCTTAAAAGTCAAGTTTGGGGGTTAAAAGTGCAATAAACGCAAGTTAAATCAAGTTTAGAAGGACCAGGGACCAAAGTTGCAATATCTGAAAGATGGGTGACCGGAGATAGACTTGGCACGGGCCGCGTAAACATCAGACAGTTCTTACGCGGGCCGCGTAGAACTGCTAGATGCAGCCAAAGCCCTGTTGCACCGCCTTTGCATGCCTTGTTTTCGATTCCAGGGGCTGATCCAACAGTATTTCATGCATAGGGACACCTGGGATGATCAGGAAACATTTGTAGACTTGTGTGGAGTAATATTGTGAATTGTTTTTTGCTATATAAGAGTTCTTGTTTGCTAGTTCTCATGCTCATTCACAAAAATCACTCTCAAACTCATCTCTGGAACTTCCTAGAGCTCAAGCAAATTTCCTCAAGTTCCTAATTCGTGCTAAGAGCCTTTGTAAGCATTCTTAGCCTTCCTAGTTCAAGTTTATTTAGTTTAATGATCAAAAGTCAAAGCTATCGTAATTAAGCTTTGACTTAGTGATTAATCACTAATGGTCCAGTCATTTTTCAAATTGAAAGTGGCTATGAGTTGGTAATTATGTAGGTAATAAACCCTTAAGAGGGCACGTACTGATTATCACTCTAACTTGGTCAAATGTCAGGTCAAACTTGTTGTTAAAAAGTCAACAAAATCAAGTTTTGCAAATAAATTCATAATTAACAATGTAGAAGTTATGGAACATGTTTTAACATTAAAATAACTTGGTAATTAATGTAAGAACATGTTTAGGCATGTTCAACCCGACAATTCTGAGTTTAGTCTCGGTTCGGAACCGAAAGTCGCAAAAATAGACTTTTGCTTTGACTTTCAGTTCTGACCCAATTTAGCTTGTTTTAGATATTCCTTAAGGTTCCTTTAGGACCATATTATAAGATAGTAAAACCCTCTGAGGTTATACTACATGGTTCTTTATTAATCCGATTCATTTGCATGTTTCCGCTAATTGCTTAAATGTTGACCATTATGCCCTTTTGATATTAAAACGAGATTTTTGAAAATGTGAGAGGACAAAAACCTTTATTACTGATTTATAAGCATGTCCTAAAAATTTGACATCAATTTGAGGTCTAAATTAGGAGTTATGCTCAATATCGTAATTTGAAAGCTTTTTATTAATAAAACGACATTTTTAGCATAAAGCCTATTTAAACCCAAATTTTGACACCAAACCTTTTACCCACTGATGTAATATAATATTTTGGAATTTTTGAAGATGTTTATTTATTTTTAAACTAATCATAACATGAGGTTCTTGCTTTGATTCGGTAATTGACGGTTGTACCCTTTTCTTGGATAAAATGAGTTTTACATAACATTTTGACACCAAATCTTTTGCTACTAATTTTATATGATAAATGAAATTTTTTGAAATTTATAAACTGATCAAAAACTCAGATTTCGTTATATAACCGGAAAATCGCCTAAAACCGATTTTTACGCGTTTTAAACGCCTAGTATGGGTTAAAACTATTTTTGACACATAAGACTTATTACCTACTGATGTTTTAAGTAAATTTTTATACTTTAACAGTAAGTAAAAGTTTTGAACTCAGATTTCCAAATTTGACCTTTAAAGCTTATGTGGAATGACCAAAATGCCCCTACGGCACATAGTCGGGTCTAAATCACATTCTAATCCGGTCTTCACTTAATCTTGCGTTTTGAACCGTAAATCTTTCTTTAAAACTAACCGGTCTAAGTTAAGACTTAAATAAAACCCGTTAGGAATCTAATAGGTTATTAAAACCTTCGTTCCAGTTTTAGGAGCCCAGTAAAAGATATTTGCACTTGCTTGTTGTTATACAGTTGGGATAAAATTATATTTTGCTCAGGTAAATACTTTTAACTTTTTTTCCGTTATACGGGCTTGGGATACGGTATTATAATACCGCTTGGTCGAGTATGTGGTTATTTAAATCGGATTGTCATTAATATATTTACATAACCCGTTTTAATCTGTTTTGTTTGGTGCAATGCCTTTGGGGGGTTAACGACCATGTGTTGGATATCCTCGGCTCATTCATTGAGATGGCCATGACTTAAGTACGGGGTGTAGGCATACACCTGACAGTTGCGGGTGTATAAAAGGTATCCCACAATAAGTAATTTCCTTGTGGGCATTATACCAGTGGTGTGTCAGTTAATCTTGTCCGGCTCTTCTAACCGGCCCTGACGGACGACAAGCATATAAAACTGTATACAAGATTATTTTTAAATAATTGTCCCAAGTTATAAAAGATTATTTGTGCCTTGTGCATTTAAATCAATTTTCTTGAACTACTTTTCAAAAGAGTCGGTTAATTGTATTTACCAGTGTAAACTGACGTATTTTCCAAAAGGTTAAGTGCAGGTACTATGCGAAATAGGCTGGCTACTCCCGGGTGAATAAATAAAGAGCCTTGCAAGCTTTGTCACTTAAAAATATGTTGAACAATATTTTCCTTTGTTTAGATCCGCCTGTGGATCATTTAACATTCCGTTGTAATACTTTATGTTACTTTCAATCGGTTTGTAATAATTTACTTTTAGACTTCCGTTGTGCTTATAAACTGTGATTATTGACCATGATGATATCAACTACGTCACGATACTCCCCACCGGGCCCACCGGTTATACGTGGAAATATTGGGGTGTGAGAGGTTGATATCAGAGCCAACATTGAGTGAATTAAACACTAGTCTTTTGTGTCTAATCTCAATGACATAGTTGCACATTCCTTAACTTCCGAGTCTAGGCAAATTACTTAGGACTAATCCTAATCATAATTATGTGTTTTATGGTTTTCCTTTGTTTGTTTCTTTGTTTGTTTTGACAGGAACAAGAAAATGCCACCAAGAATGCGAGGCAGAGGAGGACGAGGCAAGGCACCATTCACCGCTCTAAACGATCATGAAGCCGGGCCTTCCCACCGTCGAACACCATCAGTGAGCATCAGCTCTGATCCTTGCGAGGATTGGAGAACCTACTTGGAGCCGGCGAGACGTCCAGTCTCCCTTAGTTCCTCACCCGCTTACCAAGATCCTTTCGGGCTCTTTCAGAACAATGAGTTCGACCACTCCCATCACTCTTACCTACCCCTACAGCGCTCAAACTCACACCATTCCTTCAATGACCCAACACCCTACTTCCAAAGCCAGTTCAACCAGGCAAATCAGATTGGAGAACCAGCGGGTCACAACCCGTTGGGACCGGATGACCATTTCTCCATGGATATGGACGAGGATACAGATCCTGTCGAGCCACCAAGTGGGACGCCGACGCATCCCATTGAAATTTCTGACGGATCGTCTTTTCACGGATCGCCATACCGGGGTCCAGACAGCTATGAAGCAAGGTTTGCTTCGTACCCCTGGGAGTTCACTCCCTCTTTCAACCCACAGCAGCAGGATCCCTCTGAGGATTCGCGCTTTGTGGCGGTCACGCCACCGCCACCGCTGCCGCCAGTGCAACAACCGCCTCCAGAACCACCGAGGCGGAGAAGAACAGGTGCACGGATGTCCGTGAGAGGAGGGGATTTTCACTTCAGCACCTCTCAACACTCCAGTGGCAGTCATTACCCGCCACTGTATAAAGACCTACAGCTGGGTGGGCCTTCAAACCCAGTTTCTGAGGTGGAGTCTGCGCCAGTCGCACCACTACCTCCACACATGGGTTATGATAACCCAATACCTTCATACGCCAGTGCAGCAGTGTATAACCCCTTTGAGCAACCAGCTTACCAGCTTACCCTGGCTATAACTACTATAATGCCCCTGCCGTCGTCCCGTACCTCGAGGCGGCCACCTACAATGCTCTCCATCCAGAAGGGCCTTTCGCAGCTTCGTACCAGTCCGGGTACCAAGCAGATAGGTATCAATACCCACCACCTCCTCAACCTTCGCATCAGCAGCCGCCACAACCACCACAGATCCAACCACCGCAGCAGGAGGAGATCCTACAGAGGTTGAACCGGGTGGAACGAGAGGTTCAAGAAGAGCGTAGAAACCACCAGAGATTTCTTAAGGGATTGGCGAATTTAATAAAGGGGAAGAAGAAGAAGGATTATTAAAATCCTTATTTTATTTATTTGTATTATTGTTTATTTCAATTAAGTCCCTACAAGGACATTTATTTATGTAATAGGTACGAGGACATTTATTTATGTAATAGGTCCCTGCGAGGACTAGTATTTCTTATTTCAGTCCCTGCGCGGACAATGCTATTTCTTTCAAGTCTCGTTTAGGGCAAATATGTACTTCATTTAAAATTTATTGGAATGTTTTATTTAAATTTCATTGTCATCATATGCATGAATATATTATATGAAATAATTCAAAATATCATTCCCTTTTTATGATTGATCTGCCTTTATATATTAAAAGGAATCTTAAAAGGTATAACCTAGCTTATGTCATTAAAGACCTAGCTATGATGGTAAAACCTATTTAAAAAGACTCAAATTCTTGTTAACATCTGAAAACATGTTAGCACTCCTGGCAATAGTGATACGATAAAATCACACATGTCATCTTTATATTGGATCCTTCCAATCCCTTTTCAAGCCTAACGATATATAAATCATGGGTTCAAATCATCAATTAAGATGATCATATATTAAACATCCACTAGTGTTGAAGTGCCTACGGGCCATAATAATTGTCAATTAAGACAAAAGACAGTTGTAGTCTACGACTCCCTGTCAAGAAAAGGTAATGGACTATGTTCAAACCTTAATGCCTTGATTCTATGAAATCATGGCTTATGAATTAAAAATGTCCTTGTGACTAGGCCTTTTGTGCCACTGATAATGCCCTTAATGTTTTATAATTAGGATAAATTATAATGAAAAATCCAAAATAAATATGATTAACAAATTAACCAAATATGGTCTATGTTTACCATGGTTAATAAATTGTCAAAATGACAATCCCATAATAAGACTTCTGAATAAATTATTGTCAATCTATATATATATATATATATATAAATGAGATGGATTTGGGCTAGGTGGCATTTGTATTTGGCCATCTTGGCTGATGTGGCAATTTAGTTTAGGAGGGAACTTACATTTTCGTTCAACAATCACGATTCCAAGGAAAAACAAGCGGGATCCGAAATATTTTGGGTCGGGTTTTATGTTTCCGAATACACCTTATCAAAAAGATTCGGATCATTTAAAACCTACTTCATTTTCTTTTCTCTTATTCTTACCTACCTCAACTTTACCCTCTTCTTTCTTCCTTTTGTTCTACAATTGGTTATCTTCTTAGCGAGTTTTCAAAAATTAGGTCAACATCAAAGGTAAATACACCAAATTGAAGCTAAATATTTGTTATTATATGTTCTGAATGAAGATCGGAGTTTGATTTTATGTGATTCGTTTGTACTTCTATTAACTTTTTATTTGATCTGATTTCTGTAGACCCGACCATAAATCTTGCAGGTATGTTTTTTTACTTTGTTGTTTAGTATTGATCTTTTATCTAACCGATTCAAGATATTTACTTTTTTTATAAACCAAAATCTAAACCAGAGGTTTTTGTAGATTTTTGTTTGAAACAAAATCAAGTTATTGATTTTTCTTGATTTCTGTAGATCCGACCATATTTATCGCTGTTACTGATTTTGCTTGATTTTTTTTTCATGTCAATCCCTAACTCCGTCATAACAATCGGAATCCCATCATTCGTCAAGCAACAAAGGTTAGTTCAATCTTATACTTTTTTTATATATTTTTTAACTTTATGATATATAATTTTATGTTTTCTGTTCACTTTTTTTTTAATTAATACTATATTATGAATGTTTTATGGTATATCGTTTTTTTTAATTGATAATATATTTAATTGATATTGTTTGTTTTTTGAGATATATAGTCTGCGTTATGCCTTATTCTTATTAAATTAACAGTGTTTTGAAAATATTATTACTTTATTATTCAGTTATCATTTTTTAAAATTTGCTTTAAAGATATCTTTAATTTATTTTTAAAAATGTTTTTTTTTTCTATAAACAGAGTAATGTTTTTAAGGTAATTTATGAATTTGAAATTCTAATTATGTTTCTGTAATTATACATTGTTTCTTTAATTAGGTTGCGGTTATATTTTTAAAAAAATTTACTTTCCTTTGCAGTTATGGTTCCAATCAACTCTTCAACTTCCCTCCAATCTTATTCCAAGAATACCATCGGTTTCCATATAACAATGTATTTCTTGAGTGGATTTACATATATAGATGGTTTTACATTCTTCACCGTCTGCATCTACATTTACTTTTTCTTGAATCGATATCTGAATTTGACATATCGCTCTATAAACCTGTAAGTTGTTTTTTTATATTCATTCTTTAATCATTATTCATGTGTTCTTCCTTTTATTTAATGTGTGTAAACTATGTTTATGTTTATTTAACTCTAAATCCGATTGGGATTGAAAAATATGTTCATTTTTGTGTTTTAAGATTATTGTTTTGTTAAAGAATATGTTGTTTATGCAAAACCTTAAAACCGATGTTGATGCAGAATATTTTTTATTTCTAATGTTTATTTATTCTATCAACTTTATACGAAACCCTACATCTGATTGTTATGAATATTTGTCTTAAGTTTTATTTGAAATGATGTAAAATAACTTTTATTTGATTGTGATTGTTTATAACTTTGTGAATGTCATTCAAAAGCATAAATCCTCTTGGTATTGTAAAATAGCTTGATTTAGTGGTTTTAAGAATATGGTTTTGTTATATAAAATGATGTTTATGCAAAACCCTATAACCTATTTTGATGCATAATGTGATGTTTATAGGAAACCCCGAATCCGATTGTAATTGAATATAGTTTTTTTATTAATTTTATTATTTTATTTGGTATGATTATGTTTATATGATTTTTTCACTCTTATGTATTGTTTAAGTTTATGTTATACAAACCCAGATTCTGATTGTCATGGAAATTCTTATGATTTTGTTTTTCTTTCACATGTTTATGTAATTTATCAATTTTTGAGGTCACTTTATCTGTATTTGACGATAGGATAATATGATTGTGTATTTGTAGGTTTTTTAAATGTTGTTAATTTTCAGTGTAAATCATTTGGTTACAAGATTTTTTATTATGATGTTTCATAATTTTTATATCATCGGTTGCCTCCATTTGTTCTAGATTTTGGAATAAAAGATACTTATTATGATGTTTGTTACATATTGAATGTTATTATAACATGTCATTCACATTGTTTTTTTTTTTTTTTTGTTGTCATTTATATTTATTTTAATAATTCATCATTTCATGGTTTGTTTATGTAACGTGTTTTTGTAGGTTTTTGATATGGCTGAAAGTTTATCAAGGTATTTTTTTGTTCAATTTGTGACTTTATGTAACATTTCATTTGTACAATCTGAGTTTTTTTTCATTTATTTGTTTTTTCCTCACACTAACCTTAACATGTTACACTTTATTATCATCGTCATTTTTAAATCAGTTTCAAAGGACCCTGGTTCTTAAGGCTAATTATTGTCGGAACTTACAAAGCGTTTCGTGTATGTCACAAAAAATATAAGCGGACGAATATCATCATCATCAAACTCATCTGATTCAGCTGAAGAGTCTTCAGAATCCGATATGACGACAACATCGTTTTCAGCTCCAGCCATTCTAACAAACATTTAAAACGTTAACCCATTTTAAAAAAAAAGATCCAGATGTTAGGATATAATGCAATATTTTTTTTGTACTTTAAAGTAATCACAAATATACATACGTTAAATACTGTAATTCCTTTTGATGTTACATTTCTATTCTACTTGAGTTAATTACTTTTTTTACTTAAACATATCCTACATTTCAGTGTTCCATCTTTTATTACCCAATAATATTTTCATTATTTATAATCCACATATAAACCATATAAACAATACAATAGGAACTGGTATCAAGTAGAATAGAAATGTATGTCAATATATGTGATTTAAAAATATTGTAAATCTTATTTTTTTTAACAACCAAAACCATTTAATCATCCAAATCAAACTATAAACCAACAAAATCAATTTTTTCATAAGATTATCAACATAATATTTAAACCAAATCATACTATGAACCAAAAAAAACTAAAGTTCCAAACACATGCAATACATATAATCCCTTTGTAATTTACATAACATACTAATTATTGATTTTCTTTAGAAATACTTAAACTCAAATTTCACATTTACTTACTCATTAATCGCTTTTAGGTTTAGATCCTGTGATTTATTTGGAATAATAAAGACAACTTCAGTTTTGAAATCAAAATAACAATCTGTTTAAAAGTGATCGGATATGAAATCGTAAACTTACCTTTTCTAATTTCTTTAAACCTCCTTTTGGGTATTCTTGAGCTATGTGAAGAAGGTGAAGTGAAGCTTCTTTAGATATGAGGTGATATGATATAATGATTGTCATAGATATTGTAAAAGGTAGAGATATGTTTAATTTTTTATTCGGTTATATCATAAATAACATTTAACTTTATTTTGTTTTATATTTCCAATATTTACTCTAATAATTTATATAAATACTTAATCCATAAATGTTAGCTGAATTTGCAGTATATGGTATATGATATGATTATATTATTGTCATAGATATTGTAATAGGTAATTATTGTTATTTTTTAATTCAGTTATTTCATAATCAACATTTACCCTTTATTTTGTTTTATATTTTCAATATTTATTATAATAATTTACATAATTGATAACACTATTTATTCACAATGTTCAATATATAAAAATGAAATATAAATAATCCTAACATCAATGTTTTACTTCATTATTTACTAAACTTTTGTTATGAGGTTTATTAATCCTAACATCAATGTTTTACTAATTCGATAGTCATCTTTAATTTTTTACTTAATTTTGTTTTCTTACATTACATCTTTAGTACATCTTACTTTATACTTATATAAACAATCCGAATCACATATAAACATCAACAAGTTATTATGTAAATATTTCTACTTAAGCATTCATAATCAACAACCGTTTATAGACGATACCAAGTTTCTTACATACAAAAATATGGTTTGTGGGTTGATGATATAACACTAATTGTCTGTAAACTTAAACTACCAAGTAACAAAATAAAACATCATAACCACTGCTTACGTGTCCAAAACAAAATTAACATAAAATAAGTAGCATAAAAGAGTCATGATTGTTCTACCCAAACACCTTCATCATTAGAGTAGTTGTTAACTTGCATTAACCCCATCCACGTGTGATAAGATCAGGAGTTTTTTCTGAAGTTACAAATGTGAAATGCATTGTGTCACCCAAATGTATGCCATTCTCCCTCATGAACATCGGCCAACCTTCGATTGCATACCTTACACGATCTCCATTCTTCTGTCGCCTAAGATTCATATCGATGGTTTTTCCATTCATGTTTGTCACTTTTAACTCATGCACTTTATTTCTGAATCCGCCAAATCTTATAATATTAGCAGGCAATCTTTGCATGCATGCCATAATTAACAAGTAAATTATGCATGTTATAGTATTTCTGTTTATTATTGACTATGTTGAAAAAGACATACCATGCGGTTTTCTCCTTTTGTTGTGAATTCATATTTACCGCTTCCCTCAACAATATTTTTCCTTTTGCAACAACCTTTCGTTCAACATCCAATATATTCAAAGCATTATCATTTCTCTTTCTTTTTCGTTTACCTTATTTTTGAAGACATACATTATATTTAGACTAATATCGTAATTTATAAAAAATATTGATCAATCAATGTTGTTTTTCTTATCATATACTTACCAACCGATTCTGAGTTCTTTGTCCAACGGTTGAGACGTTTGGCATTTCAACTTCTGTCCCGCATATTAGCTCCTTATTGTCCTCCGCATGACAATATGCGTCAACCTGTTTTCCTTTCTTATTAAGCTGTAAAGAGAAAAACTAACTTTAGATAACAATAAGCAACGATTATTAACTAAATATGTCTACATATATTAATGAAACAAAACATCTATTATTATGTTTGAAATAATTACATCATCCTTTGTTGGTTGTTTTGTCTCTTCTGTCATCGATATCTTTGTTTCTTCCTTTGACTTTTCTTTTCCAGCAATGTTTTTATTCACTTCGTCTGTGTTAGTACCTTCATGAATCTGTTTAGGATAGTTAATAATATTACAAAATCTGACTGTAATTTATTTTATTCTACAAAAATGTCAACTTACTACCTCAGAAATCAACTGATCTATCGAGTCATCATCATCACAGAATGTCTGTTATATAATAACATACGTAAATAAGTCGTATCTATTAGTAAACCGTTATAGTTTAGTTGAAAATACTTACAAACTGAACGTTTTTGTAGTATGTGTTCCATCACAGAATCATCTTCACTTTCTTCTTTGTTGGTCAAAACAACCTCAACTCCTCGACGATAAATTTTTAAGTCAAATGTGTTGCTGTCCGTCTTCATCAACAACAATATATCATCATCTTCTATCCCAAGATCATGAAATGACTTCGGACAACCTTTTGTAAAAACATAAATATCATTTATTTTGTCCGTCTCAACTTTCCAAATATGACCTGCTGCGTATATGTTATAAGAATCGTTGACTGGCGTGTAAGAGTAACATTTTGTGACATACGCTTCTGGAATCACCTGAAATGTTATGTAGCATTTTATTGTTAAACATATATGTATACCATTGATTTTACAACTAAAAAAAAGTGATGATTACATATTAGTATACTTACTATTATCTTTAAAATGCCGTAACAGTTAACTGTTACAAAAGATTCACCACACATGTTATCGACGAAACAATCCATTTTAATATTCTTATCTTCCATAATCCTTAAGCGCAATAACGTCTGCTTTGTCAACTGAAGATCCCTTACCACGTCACGCCATCCGTCAGTGATAACAGATTCTCCGCTTACACTTCTCAAAGAAACTGGCCAACTTCTTTGACTTTCATCATGTATCATTAATTTTCTTCTTTGCCAATAATCACCATACACAATCTTAACAAAGTCAGTTGGTAGCACCTGTGTTTAAATTTATGTCTTAGATCTTATGTAACACAATTTATATATACTTTTTTCTAACATTTGTAGCATACCACTTTTAACGAGGAATTCTCATCTAACACAGCTACGCATGATGAACTCATTTTTATATACCTGTAACATAGCAACAACTGTTATAAACATTTAGTATTCAACTTGAATTCATACATATTAGTTTTTTATGAATAACAAAATTACATCTTAAGCAATACTTGATTAACACGTTTTTAGAAATATGCCGTTATTATTCTTATATGTATAAAATGTATACTGATATAATGTAAACAATATTTTCATTATTCCTAATGCTAATTGATAATCTATATAAAATCTGTCTGTGTAGATTTTCAATAATACATAACTTTTTTCACAACAACATCCACAAAATATATCAACCAAATAACTTTATTAACCTAAATTCTATACTTTGAAAGACATACAATACAATCTAATCCCTCTTAGATACACATAACATACACAACATTCAATTTTAAAAGAACCTAAAACCAGATTTCACGTCTAAATAATAGCCGGAAACAAACACCTTTTCAATGAAGAAAAAATATTTAAATCTTAAATTTAATGTTATAACCTATTCAATCATCCAAATAACAATGTTAATCAAGAAATTGTAATTTTCACAACAAGATCCACAAAATATATCAACCAAATCATCTAATTAACAGAAATTATATAGTTTGAAACACATGCAATAGAATCTAATATCTTTTAGACACACATAAGATACACAACATTTAATTTAATAACAAACTAAAACTTGATTTCACTTGTAATTTTTCAATACTCGCCGGAAAGAAGTCGGTAAAGTAACTCAAACCAAAATTTGGGGTTCAACTGATTGGATAATAAGTGTGTAAATGAAAGCTAAGATTGCCGTTAAAATCATCGGAAAATAAGTCGGTAATGTAACTTTACCAATTTCTTCTTCAATTGTCGTTTATAATTTTTCTTGAGCTGTGTGATTTCTGATTGAAGATAATATGAGTGTTGAAGGAGATTTGAGTTGATATGTGATGATTGTATTAGGTATTGTTATTTTAATATTTAAGTATTGATTTTTTTAGTTTGTATATATCCGTTTATTTAATGATAATATATTAACGTTGACTTTTTTTTTGTCCATTAGTTATTTGTATATTATGCATAAATAGATGTTAGGCATTTTACTAACAAGATTTGATAAATCTGTTAAATCGGTTCAATTTGTAGCAAGATTTTATAAATCTGTTAAATTTTTATTACACATTTACATTAATTTGTATACTTTTCCCGAATATTCAATTGAATAATAACTTACATATATAGTTTTAACAGCTTTTGATTCTATTGTATTTTTAATTATAATTTGGTAATTTTGTCTTATAAATACATACTCATAATTTTTTCTTTCATTCTATGTCTTGCCAGTACTATTCGATTGTTAGCCTTCTTTCTGAACTTTCGTGTTTGGGTTAGCATGTATCGTCATGGTCCGTATTTTATCATAACTATACTTGATCCGCTATCCATTCAACAGGTTATATAACTTTCAGTATTATATTTTTTAAACTAATGATTTGTATTGTTTTATCTTTTATTGGAAAGAAATTTTGCATTTATATATATATATATATATATATATATATATTTTTGCTTTTCAGGCTATACCTATATGTATGAATAGATTTATATGGACCAATAAGTTAGAATCCTCAACTGTTAGACTTAAATTTGATGAAACGCATTCATGGTGTGTTGTTATCAAATTAATAGAAGACGTATTCTACTTTACGGATGGATGGTCTGAGGTTTTAAACTACTTTGGCCATGGATATTTCTTATTTTCAACTATCTTGGTGATCGTACTTTCAAGTTCAAGCTCTTCTGTCATGATCCAAATAAAGAGTTTGGAAAACCGTTTTGTAAAATTATTCAAAATCCTTTACAAAGTCCAATGGTACATAATTTTATTATAGATTTTAATTTTTTTTATTTCGATTTATTAAAAAACATAATAATCATAAATTTGTAATAATTTATTTTTTTACAGGTTATACCAGATACTTTTCTTTCAGAACATTATGCTTATCCTTTAAAGGATAACATGATTATACTTAACGTATCCGAGAATCATAAATGGGAAGTCCGTATTAGAAAGATTGGTCCAAATTATTGTTTTGCTGATGGTTGGTTTAAATTTATTGAAGATCTAAGGTTAAATCCTGGTGATATTCTGTGTTTTAAAATAAACGACGTGAAACATTTTAATATTACCATATTCAATAAACACGGTCGTCAAGTTTTGTTAAAGAACACTCCTTTGATTGAGCAAGAATATGAACATATTAGCAATGTGGAAGGTTATCGACAAGTTAGTGACGATCCTAACTATCCTTTTTTCGCAATGACAGTAACTAATGAATTGGTATTATACTATGCTGTTTTTTGTTTATTATTTTGTTTATTTTTAGTGTTTTACATTTAATAACATTTACATATTGTTAATGTTCTTACAAAATGTAGATCCTTCCCAAATTGATTACACACTTAAGTGGTTTAAATGAGTTTTCTGAAATAAAGATCAAAGTCTTAAAGGAAATACTTGGGTTAAGAATCTTCGTAGACACAATATTGATGGTCAAACAAGGTATGTCAATCAATTTATTATGTTATTTATTATTTATCTTTTACCCTATTTGTATATGTATTACTAACAAATATTTTCATATTTTATCAACTATAGGTACGGTGTTGTTGGATGGCATGACATACTTGAAGCTGAACATATTTCCTTAGGTGACGATTGTTTTTTCAACTGGTCTAAAACGAATTCCAAGTTATTGGTTACGAAACTCCAACAAGCAGAAGCGCTACAGTAATAGACTTTCAGTTTTTATTTAAAACCCGAAAAAACATATATCTTACATTTACTTTTTGATCCCCCTTTATTTACGTTTGTGGTACAATGCGTTTGTTTTTTTAGTATTTTAAACTCAGATTGCCATTTTAATTTTCTCTGTACAGTCCGTTTTTGATAACTAACATAAATCATTTATATCATAAGTATAAACATATATTTTATTTATACATCTTATTCATCATAGAATTTTTCGTTTATTAATATATATGTATATATTTATTTGTTTAGAAAGATAGATTAACAACCCGTGAGTATTCACGGGTTATAACCTAGTATTCTATGTAGCAAATCAAGCTACATGGCTGGCTTAGATGAAGTCAACAGTCACCCAAGGGAGAATCATGATACTACCCGAATTCACATAGCTAGTGCAGAACTGCAGCATTGATAGACAATGCCGTTACTCGAGCTCTGTACAGACAAGATAATGAATCAAGTGGTACCCGTAGCAGGACCCTGTCTGTACAACATACAAAACCACCCTCCAAGACTCATAAGAACGATTCTTATCATTTTTCGAATCAGAAGAGTATTCCATCTAGACAGGTTGTACTTAACCAAGAACTACGCGTTAAAACCTGTTCGTATAAATATTTTGTCTCCTGTAAGCCCAGAGACTTCACAGGGGTGAAGAGAGCCATCGATTGCATGACTTGGCTCGATGAGATGGATACAGTGGTTGGAATTAGTCGTTGTGCGGAGCAAGATATTGTGAAATTTGTGTCACAATCGTTTAAAGGAGAAGCTCTAGCTTGGTGGAGGTCATTGATCCAAGCTACTGGGAAGATCCCGTTGTATAACATGACATGGGATCCATTTGTTGTGTTGATCAAAGATACTTTCTGTCCTCAACATGAAGTTGAGAAAATTGAGACTGACTTCTTGACCTTAGTCATGAAGAACTTAGATTGTCAGGCATATCTTACAAGCTTCAACATTATGTCGCGTTTAGTTCCTTACTTGGTCACGCCGGAACCAAAACGCATAGCTCGTTTCATTGGAGGTTTAGCGCCAGAGATCAAGGCAAGTGTGAAGGCATCAAGACCTACTACTTTTAGGTCAGTGGCTGATTTGTCATTATCCCTTAATCTCGATGCGGTCAGGCAGAGATCGCTTAGGAATTCCGATGAGGGGAAAAGGAAACGTGAGGATGATAACTCACGTCGTTCTGATAAGAAGCATAGGGGGAACTCAGACCACAAGAAGAATTCAGGGTCTAACAAGGGTAACCAGCAAACAGATGAGAAACCTAAATGCAAAACCTGTCAGAAGCGTCATTTTGGAAGATACAGGTTTGAATCAAAGTCACAGTCGCAATCAAAGCCTATTGGATGTGGGATCTGCAAGTCCAAAGAACATAAGACTTTGGATTGCAAGAAGTTGAAGGACGTGACCTGTTATGGTTGCAACGAGAAGGGGCACATCAAGTCCAACTGCCCAAAGTATGCCAAGAAACCTGAAGAAGGTAAAAAGACCAATGCTCGGGTCTTTCAGATGAATGCACGAGAGGCCATTCAGGATGACAACGTAATAACAGGTACCTTTCTTATTAATGATGTTTATGCAAGGGTATTGTTTGATTCGGGTGCAGATAAGTCGTTTGTGGACAATAAATTTTGTAAGTTATTAAATCTGCCTGTTAAGACCCTAAGCATAAAATACGAAGTAGAATTAGCCGACGGTACCATAGAAACTGCCTCAACAATTCTAGATGGATGTTTTATATCCATTAGGAATCACTCTTTTCTGCTATCCTTACTTCCTTTGAAATTAGCAGGATTTGACATAGTAATAGGCATGGATTGGTTATCTCATAACCAAGCCCAGATTGTTTGTGATAAGAAGCAAGTAGTTATCAAGACTCCTTATGGTGAGCCACTCATGATTCAAGGAGATACTCAGTATGGATTGCCTAAGCAAGTGTCAATGCTTAAGGCATCAAGGTATATGAAGAAGGGTTGTGTCATTTATATGGCACAGGTGACTATTGATGAACCAAAGCCCAAGAACGAAGACATACCTATTATTTCTGAATTTCCAGACGTATTCCCTGAAGAACTACCTGGGTTACCTACAGATAGGAAAGTAGAGTTCATAATTGATATCATTCCTGGTGCAGCACCCGTTGCAAGAGCACCTTACCGGTTGGCACCGACTGAGATGAAAGAGTTAAGAACTCAGTTGGATGATTTGTTGGCAAAGGGATTTATTAGACCTAGCTCATCTCCTTGGGGAGCACCGATTCTGTTTGTGAAGAAAAAGGATGGATCGATGCGTCTATGCATCGATTATCGCGAGCTTAACAAGATTACAATCAAGAACAGATATCCATTGCCCAGGATCGACGATCTGTTCGATCAATTGCAAGGGACGAGCTACTTTTCCAAGATCGACTTAAGGTCAGGATACCATCAACTGAAGGTCAGAGATGAAGATGTGCATAAGACTGCATTCAGAACTCGATATGGTCACTACGAGTTCTTGGTGATGCCTTTTGGGCTCACTAATGCACCAGCAGCGTTCATGGATCTCATGAACCACGTCTGCAAGCCATATTTGGACAAGTTTGTCATTGTTTTTATCGATGACATAATCATTTATTCGAAGAATCGAGCCGACCATGAGAAACACCTTCGGTGTATCCTTAAACTTCTTCAACAAGAGAAGCTCTAAGCCAAATTTTCTAAGTGTGAGTTTTGGCTTCGAGAAGTCCAGTTTCTTGGACATGTAGTAAGTGAGCGTGGTATCCAGGTGGATCCCGCTAAGATTGAAGCCATCATGAATTGGCAAGAGCCGAAGACACCCACAAAGATCCGCAGCTTCTTGGGTCTAGCAAGATATTACAGACGTTTTATAGAAAATTTCTCAAGAATTGCTGCACCTCTAACTTTATTGACCCGCAAGAATGTCAAGTTTGACTGGGGTCCCAAGCAGCAAGAATCCTTTGATATTCTTAAACAGAAGTTAAGCAATGCACCTGTGTTAACATTGCCAGAAGGTATCGAAGAATTTGTGGTTTACTGCGACGCATCGCACACTGGCATGGGATGTGTGCTTATGAAGAAGGGAAAAGTTATTGCATATGCTTCCCGACAATTAAAAGTGCACGAGAATAATTACACCACCCACGATTTAGAGTTGGGTGCCGTTGTATTTGCACTGAAGTTATGGAGGCACTATTTATATGGTACCAAGTGTGTGATCTATTCTGATCATAAGAGCCTTCAGCACCTGTTTAACCAAAAGGATCTGAACATGAGGCAACGCCAATGGATGGAGACGCTGAATGATTACGATTGTGAAATCCAATATCATCCAGGCAAAGCGAATGTAGTCGCTGATGCTTTGAGCAGAAAGGAAAGCGTTAAGCCCATTAGAATCAATGCCAAGAGCACTGAGTTGAAAAATAGTTTAAATGAAAGGTTGTTAGCCACTCAAAAGGAAGCTGTGTTAGAAGCTAACTATCCTAATGAAAAGCTGGGCGTAACTGCTGAACAGTTATCGTATGACAAGGATGGAATCCTAAGATTGAATGGACGAATATGGGTTCCAATCTATGGAGGGCTTAGGGATGTGATTCTCCAAGAAGCCCATAGTTCGAAATACTCAGTCCATCCTGGTAGTGATAAGATGTATCAGGATTTAAAGGCAAATTACTGGTGGATAGGTTTGAAGAAATCTATAGCCACTTATGTGGCCAAATGTCTGACGTGCGCGCAAGTTAAAGCCGAACACCAGAAGCCATCAGGACTGCTGCAATAGCCTGAACTTCCCACTTGGAAGTGGGAAATGGTAACCATGGATTTTATCACTAAGTTACCAAGAACAAAACGTGGGAATGATACTATTTGGGTTATAGTAGATAGACTGACCAAGTCAGCCCACTTCTTACCAATTAAGGAAACACACAGCTTAGATATGTTAGCTCAACTATACGTGGATGAGATTGTATCTCTCCACGGAGTGCCAATATTTATTATCTCCGATAGGGATGCTAGATACATGTCTCACATTTGGAAAAGCTTCCAGCAATCGTTAGGCACTCGATTAAACTTCAACACTGCTTATCATCCTCAGACGGATGGTCAAAGCGAACGTACAATTCAAACGCTGGAGGATATGTTAAGAGCTTGTATTATTGATTTAGGGGGAAGTTGGGATGATCATCTTCCGTTGATTGAATTTTCATATAATAATGGCTATCATTCTAGTATTCAAGCTGCACCTTTCGAAGCTTTATACAGAAGGAAATGCAGAACGCCCGTTTGTTGGGCGGAAGTTGGAGATGTCCAACTAACAGGACCTGATATAGTCCTGGAGACGACATATAAGATTGTGCAAATACGTGATCGTCTCAAAGCTGCCAGGGATAGGTAGAAAAGCTACGCAGATAAAAGGCGTAAACCTCTGAAGTTCGAGGTAGGTTACAAAGTACTACTTAAAGTATCACCCTGGAAAGGGGTGATGCGTTTTGGCAAGAAAGGCAAGCTGAGCCCAAGATACATAGGACCATTCGAGATTATCGAATGTGTCGGAACTATGGCTTACAAGCTAAATCTGCCAGAAGAGCTCAGTGGAATCCATAATGTGTTCCACATCTGCAATTTAAAGAAATGTCTAGCTGATGAATCACTAGCCATGTCACATAAGGATGTGCATATAGATGGAAGCTTAAAGTTTGTTGAAAAACCTTTGTCGATCGAGGATCGACAGGTTAAGAAGCTTCGGAAGAAGCATGTACCGACTGTGAAGGTTAAATGGGATGCCCGTAGAGGTCCCGAATATACGTGGGAGGTTGAGTCCACAATGAAACAGAAGTACCCTCATTTATTCCAGGAAATCTCGAGGTCGAGATTTCTTTTAAGGTAGTGAGGATGTAACACCTTGTAAAATCACGACCAATATAATAAAGACATGTGTCATGGACTTTAAACGTGTAAGGAATTATTTCTGAGGGACTGAAATTGTCAAACAATGTAAATATGTTATTTAAGGGATCCAAAGTGTCAACATGCCATTCTTGTGCCTCTGATTGACCTCATACGACGTTCGTTTTCTTTAACAAATAAATTGTCAAACATTGAAGGTCGTTTGTGCTTAAAATAAGGATCTTATGAAACATAGGGGTTAAAAGTGTCAACATGTTGAAAGTAACCTCTGAGTGACCTTTTAACGATCCCAAGAACATTGTGATAATTATATCTTTCGCTTCCAAGAATGTCGGATATTAATTCATGGAGTTTCGAAGCACATAAATAATCAATGTGGTAATTGCAAGTAACGAGGGTTAAACACATTAATGTTGCATTTCAAGATCGTTCGGGTGACCTCGTAGCTAACCGACGGCTTATCGTTAAATATTTAGACTCTCAAGACCTTTAAAAGTCAAGTTTGGGGGTTAAAAGTGCAATAAACGCAAGTTAAATCAAGTTTAGAAGGACCAGGGACCAAAGTTGCAATATCTGAAAGATGGGTGTCCGGAGATAGACTTGACGCGGGCCGCAAAAACATCAGACAGTTCTTACGCGGGCCGCGTAGAACTGCCAGATGCAGCCAAAGCTGCACAGCTGCAGGTCAGCCTGTTGCACCGCCTTTGCATGCCTTGTTTTCAATTCCAGGGGGCCGAGCCAACAGTATTTCATGCATAGGGACACATGGGATGATCAGGAAACATTTGTAGACTTGTGTGGAGTAATCTTGTGAATTGTTTTTGGCTATATAAGAGTTCTTGTTTGCTAGTTCTCATGCTCATTCACAAAAATCACTCTCAAACTCATCTCTGGAACTTCCTGGAGCTAAAGCAAGTTTCCTCAAGTTCCTAACTCGTGCTAAGAGCCTTTGTAAGCATTCTTAGCCTTCCTAGTTCAAGTTTATTTAGTTTAATGACCAAAAGTCAAAGCTATCGTAATTAAGCTTTGACTTAGTGATTAATCACTAATGGTCCAGTCATTTTTCGAATTGAAAGTGGCTATGAGTTGGTAATTATGTAGGTAATAAACCCTTAAGAGGGCACCTACTGATTATCACTCTAACTTGGTCAAATGTCGGGTCAAACTTGTTGTTAAAAAGTCAACATAATCAAGTTTTGCAAATAAATTCATAATTAACAATGTAAAAGTTATGGAACATGTTTTAACATTAAAATAACTTGGTAATTAATGTAAGAACATGTTTAGGCATGTTTAACCCGACAATTCTGAGTTTAGTCTCGGTTCGGAACCGAAAGTCGCAAAAGTAGACTTTTGCTTTGACTTTCAGTTCTGACCCGATTTAGCTTGTTTTAGATATGCCTTAAGGTTCCTTTAGGACCATATTATAAGTTAGTAAAACCCTCTGACGTTATACTACATGGTTCTTTATTAATCCGATTCATTTGCATGTTTCCGCTAATTGCTTAAATGTTGACCATTATGCCCTTTTGATATTAAAACGAGATTTTTGAAAATATGAGAGGACAAAAACCTTTATTACTGATTTATAAGCATGTCCTAAAAATTTGACATCAGTTTGAGGTCTAAGTTAGGAGTTATGCTCAATATCGTAATTTGAAAGCTTTTTATTAATTAAACGACATTTTTAGCATAAAGCCTATTTCAACCCAAATTTTGACACCAAACCTTTTACCCACTGATGTAATATAATATTTTGGAATTTTTGAAGATTTTATTTAGAGAAAATTTCACTTTTTGTCCTTTATGTTTGCACTGAATTTTGAAACGTGCCCTTTAAAACTTTTAGTTTCAATTTATGTCCAAAAAACACCTGTTTTGCATCACTTTATGTCCTTTCCACCTAACTGAGTTAATTTACTTAGTTAGGTTTATTTAATGCAAGGGTATAATTGTCATTTGATGTTTTATTGCCCTTTAAAACATGATGCAAAGAAGTTTTTCCTTTTTGACAATTAAATCATCAAGAAACAAACAAAACAAGACTGATATACACATAAATAACATTAATCTAAAAAATTCCATCTTTTTATCATTAAACCAACATAACCCATTGCAAAAAAGGCACAAACTCATAGCTAACACTCAGCACAGTATTCTTTTAATAAAACTATAACACAAATTCAAGAAATTAAAGAAACTCATCAATCAAAAACACCAACTCTAATTCAGATTTCAATATATCAAAACCACAACAATTAAGCAAAAATATAAGAACAAATTCTAGGAATAAAGAGATGATACCCTTCTATTATTAGGGTATCCTTCAACCCCATTCAACACCAATTTCAGGACCAGCAGCCATAGAGTAAAAAAAATCAAATTTTTATCAAAACCCAGAAAATAAAAACAATATTTTATCAAAACCCAGAAAAAAAATCAAATTTTTGATAAAACCCAGAAAAAAGATGAAATTTTTTATAAAACCCAGAAAAAATATCAAATTTTTATCAAAACCCAGAAAAAAGAAAGATAAATGTTGATTAAAGAACCAAATCAAGAACTACCTAGAAAAGTTCAAGACTTTCTATACAAATAACAAAAAAAAAAAACTAACAATTAATATTAATAAAAAGGAATTACAACAGATGAAGAGAACTACAACTGAATAGTTGAACACTTGAACCTGTTTCGTGATTGAGTGATTGATGAACACAGAAAGGTCGAGTGATTCCTGATTTCTGATTACCCCTGTAACAGGTTTGCGATTGTCCTTGTTTGCGACTGCCCTGTTCGGCCGTTTGCGGTTGCCCCTATTTGCGAGTGTAACAGGTTTGCGATTGCCCCTATTTTCCGATTACCCCTGTTTGTGATTTCTTGCGTTTGTGATTTAAGATTTATGATACCCTACCCTTCTACCCAGCTATTCGTCTTCCACTCTCCCGCCTCCCACCTGACGCGAAGTCCAATATCAAACGACAAAACCTATTTGGATTTTGAGAACAAATCTGGGCTAGTGAGCTTGAAAAGTTGGGCTTAACTATATTTGGGGCACCAATAAAAACATGAATGGGGCACTTTCAGAATATAACCATAAATTGTAAAAAATATACATATGAATTAAAAAGTTCAGTGGGTGCATACACCCCCCCTCACCAATGAGTCCATCCGCCCCTGTTTGTAGTGTTCATATTTTCTTGATTTGGAAAAGATGAAGAAAGAAACGGTGGGTTTTGTTCAGATTTGTGTCATCTGTGAGGTTGCAAAAATAGCTAAGAAGAATAGATTCTCACTTTATAGATGATAAGAGAGAGAGCTCTTATGAAACCCTAAAATAATTGAAGAAGAAGATGCATAGTGGTTAAACAGGGGGGCGATAAATAGAGTAAAAACTTCAAATGACAATTATACCCTTGCATTAAATAAACCTAACTAAGTAAATTAACTCAGTTAGGTGGAAAGGACATAAAGTGATGCAAAACAGGTGTTTTTTGGACATAAATTGAAACTAAAAGTTTTAAAGGGCACGTTTCAAAATTCAGTGCAAACATAAAGGACAAAAAGTGAAATTTTCTCTTTTATTTATTTTTAAACTAATCATAACATGAGGTTCTTGCTTTGATTCGGTAATTTACGGTTGTACCCTTTTCTTGGATAAAATGAGTTTTACATAACATTTTGACAACAAATCTTTTGCTACTGATTTTATATGATAAATGAAATATTTTGAACTTTATAAACTGATCAAAACCTCAGATTTCCTTATATAACCGGAAAATCGCCAAAAACCGATTTTTACGCGTTTTAAACGCCTAGTATGGGTTAAAACTATTTTTAACACATTACCTACTGATGTTTTAAGTAAATTTTTATACTTTAACAGTGAGTAAAAGTTTTGAACCCAGATTTCCAAATTTGACCTTTAAAGCTTATGTGAAATGACCAAAATGCCCCTACGGCACATAGTTTGGTTATAAATGATAAATTTCACATATATGTCATACCCTACTGATATGACTTGCAAAAATAAATATTTTTACTGATCATTTTAGACCAGAACCTCAGATTACTATTTAAACCTCTTTTATAATCTTTAAAATGACCAAAATACCCCTACGGGGCATAAATTGATTTTAAATCCGTTTTGGGCATAATGGAAGGTATCCTAGAGATATCACAACATGTTTAAGGCATATTAACTTGTGAAACCTGTACATGACTCATTTGGTTACCCGTTATGCATTTTTCGCGTTCGGTGCGGTTTATGTGACTAGTTTGTATAAATTGACCGAAACGGGTCAAACTTTATCATTTTTTGCTTCAAAATCTAGAATGTGTTTAGTTTACCCATATTAGACAAGTCTTCAAACTTGTCGGGTCAAAATCACATTCTAATTCGGTCTTCGCTTAATCTTACGTTTTGAACCGTAAATCTTTCATTAAAACTAACCGGTCTAAGTTAAGACTTAAATAAGACCCCTTAGGAATCTAATAGGTTATTTAAACCTTCGTTCCAGATTTAGGAGCCCAGTAAAAGATATTTGCACTTGCTTGTTGTTATACGGCTGGGATAAAATTATATTTTGCTCAGGTAAATACTTTTAACTTATTTTCCGTTATACGGGCTTGGGATACGGTATTATAATACCGCTTGGTCGGGTATGTGGTTATTTAAATTGGATTGTGATTACTATATTTACATAACCCGTTTTAATCTGTATTGTTTGGTGCAATGCCTTTGGGGGGTTAATGACTATGTCCTGGATATCCTCGGCTCATTCATTGAGATGGCCACGACTTAAGCACGGGGTGTAGGCATACACCTGACAGTTGCCTATGTATAAAATGTATCCCACAATAAGGAATTTCCTTGTGGGCATTATACCAGTGGTGTGTCAGTTAATCTTGTCCGGCTCTTCTAACCGGCCCTGACGAACGACAAACATATAAAACTGTATACAAGATTATTTTTAAATAATTGTCCAAAGTTATAAAAGATCATTTGTGCCTTGTGCATTTAAATCAATTTTCTTGAACTACTTTTCAAAAGAGTCGGTTAATTGTATTTACCAGTGTAAACTGGCGTATTTTCCAAAAGGTTAAGTGCAGGTACTATGCGAAATAGGCTGACTACTCCTGGGTGAATAAATAAAGAGTCTTGTAAGCTTTGTCACTTAAAAATCTGTTGGACAATATTTTCCTTTGTTTAGATCCACCTGTGGATCATTTTACATTCCGTTGTAATACTTTATGTTACTTTCAATCGGTTTGTAATAATTTACTTTTAGACTTCCGCTGTGCTTATAAACTGTCATTATTGACCATGATGATATCAACTACGTCACGATACTCCCCACCGGGCCCACCGGTAATACGTGGAAATATTGGGGTGTGACAGGGTGATAACCCACCTGCACTTTCAGCCATAAAACACACACACACCCCTTCGATCTGCACCTTCACATTCCAGATCTACACACATCTTTGATATAATGGATTGGAGTGATGATGATATGGGATTGAAGGTGGTTTGATTTAATCGATTGGAGTAAATGAAACCCTTAACTTTCGAATTGGGTATTCAGGCACAGTAATGTTTCTTTCTTCTTTTCTTCCGAATTGGGTAACAGGCACAGTAATGTTTCTTTCTTTCTGCAAAATTTGAAGTGGGAAAGATAGAATCTTGAATCTTTATTCTGTTTTTAAAGATTCTTGAAATGGGTATGCTACCCCACTTATCTTTTTGGTTCTTTTATGTAATGGTTGTTTGAAGTGGGTATTTCAACACTTTTCGATAATGTTTGAATATGTGATGGTGTTTACTCTTCTAAGAATGATCACTTTAGTGGATTCGTAGTTGATGTGTTCCATGAAATGATGACAAAAATGAATTTATCATATCATTTGTATCCATATATTAATGGTTCATATGATGACTTGATAAAAGAAATTCATTTACAGGTTAGAAAACTCATGCTTTCCCATTACCAGTTCATAATTTGATATTCATATGTTTATTCATTTTTATTAATTTGGAGCAGAGGTTTGATGCTGTAGCGGGTGATGTAACGATTATATCAGAAAGACTAAAATATGCAGATTTCACACAACCGTTCACGGAATCAGGTTTGGAGATGATTGTACCCGCTCGATCTAGATTATCAAACCAGCCGTGGTTGTTCTTGAAGCCTTTCACTGCGAAAATGTGGTGGATAACAACAATTACTCTATACAATGGCTTTGTTATTTGGTTTATTGAGAGAAACCACAACATATAAACATCAATTACTCTATAAAATGTGGTGGAGGAGATGAGGTGGAGGTGGGTAGCGGCAATGGAGGTGGAGGTGGGTGGTTGCGGCTGATGGTGGTTTAGCAGTGGGGGGTAATTGTGTGACATAACAGGAATGCTGGGGGGTAAAATTGAAGGGTAATATAGTCATTTCAAGTTATATTTAACAGATCTGTTAACAAAATTGACACCGGGGGTAAATGTGCGACATAACCCAACGTTGGGGATAAAATTGCAATTATTTTGTTAGGGGGTCAGAGTGCCAATTGGCCTAAACCCCAATGAGTAAAATTGCAATTTACTCTGAATAAAGTGAAGTGATAAATGGTAGAATATGAACATGGTTCCGTTTCATAACACACCACCATGCCAGGGAAGAAACGATGGAGTTGGCTCGTAATCGCAGTGTTAGGTCTCGTATTACTCTCAATGTTCGTTCCTCTTGCGTTCTTACTCGGTCTCCACAACGGATTTCACTCCGTTACTCACACAGGTACGTTTCATTCATCCATTTTGCCCTAATTTTGTCACCGTTTTAACCACATCTGATTCGCCCTGTTTCCGTTACCGAATTTGTTATGTTCGTTGATGTTTATTCGATTGTTGTTCGTCTGTTCGTATCTGTAATCGATTTGGATCGTGTGAGTGTAGTGATCAATAATCGCCACTGGTTGTACTTTTCGATGTGATGTATACTCGTTTTCGATTTGCATTTTGCTATAGAATATGATTATACATTCAGATCTGAACTGTTATTGCTACTCTCTTTTTTTTTTTTTGCGTTGATTTTTACGATTTGTCTTTGTGGTTTGAGATTTAGAAGATTATGTAGGTTTAGTGAAATGTTATATTGATTCTAGTATGAGATGATGTTTTAGAATCCAGATCTGTGTTACTCTGATGTGAACAAACGATTTTATCTTACTTGTTAATGTATATTGGTCAGTGAATCACACTCTTCGATCTCAGTTTTATCATCATGATTTGAGATTTAGTGTATATAGGTTTAGTGAGAGTTTAATACGATTCTAGTATGAAATGATGTTTTATAATCCAGATCTTTTGTTCTTACTTGTAAATGTATATTAGTTAGTGAGTTGCACTATTTTTGATCTAAATTGTTATCCTTATTTTTTTTCTTGCGTTGATTATCTCAGTTTTATCTTCGTGTTTTGAGATTTAGAGGAGTATACAGGTCTAGTGAGATTGTAATTCGATTCGATTCTAGTATGAAATGATGTTTTAGAATCCAGATCTTTTGATCTTACATGTAAATGTATATTTGTCAGTGAATTGCACTATTTGATCTAAACTATTATCCTTATTATTTTGCGTTTTTATCTTTGTGGCTTGAGATTAAGAGGATTATACAGGTTTAGTGAGATTTTAATTTGATTCTAGTATGAATTGATGTTTCAGAATCCAGATCTGTGTTATTCCAATGTGATAACACTATTGGTCAGTGAATCAAACATAATACGTATTATTTGGATATGATTTTTACAGGGCGTGCTACTGATCAAAGGAAATATGATAAGTTTGCCGCTTTTACGCCACCGTTAATTAAAGTAAGACGTAATCCTCACATTTATTTAAGTCATTACATAGAACCACAATAAATAAATAAATAAAGTGAAGTGATAAATGATAGAATATGAACACTGGTTCCATTTCATAACACACCACCATGCCAGGGAAGAAACGATGGAGTTGGCTCGTAATCGCAGTGTTAGGTCTCGTATTACTCTCAATGTTCGTTCCTCTTGCGTTCTTACTCGGTCTCCATAACGAATTTCACTCTGTTACTAACACAGGTACGTTTCATTCATCCATTTTGCCCTAATTTTGTCACCGTTTTAACCAGATCTGATTCGTTCTGTTTCCGTTACCGAATTTGTAATATTCGTTGATGTTTATTCGATTGTTGTTCGTCCGTTTGTATCTGTGATCTATTTGGATCGAGTGAGTGTAGGGATTGTACTGTTCGATGTCATACACACACACACACACCATCTCTTTTTTTATACACAATTTTTTATAGAATATGATTCTAATTCAGATCTGAACTGTTATTGTTACTCTTTCATTGCGTTGATTATTATAAATTATTTTTTGTGGTTTGAGATTTAGAGGATTATGTAGGTTTAGTGAGATTTTTATTTGATTTTAGTATGAAATGATGTTTCAGAATCCAGATATGCTCGTTCTGTTTCCGTGCTAATTTGTAATGTTTGTTGATGTTTATTCAATTGTTGTTCGTCTGGTTGTATCTATAATCGATTTGGATTGAGTGAGTGTAGTGATTGATGTAATCGACACTGGTTGTACTGTTCGATTTGATGTATACTTGTTTTTGATTTGATGTATACTTGTTTTTGATTTGATGTATACTTGTTTTCGATCTGCATTTCATGTAAACTGTTATGTTATTTTTATTGCATTGATTATCTCAAGTTAATTCTTGTGGTTTTGAGATTTAGAGGATTAAATAGGTTAAGTGAGATTTTAATCTGATTTTAGAATGAAATGATGTTTCAGAATCCAGATCTGTGTTATTCAGATGTGAACGCACTATTTGATCTAGACTGTTATCCTTATTTTTACGTTGATTATCTCAAGTTAATTTTTGTGGTTTGAGATTTAGAGGATTATATAGGTTTAGTGAGATTTTAAGACGATTCTAGTATGAAATAATGTTTCAGAATTCAGATCTGTGATATTCTGATGTGAACGTCCTATTTGATGCTACTTGTGAATCTATATTGGTCAGTGAACCGAATGTAAGATGTATTATTTGGATATGATATTCTCAGGGCATGCTACTGAGCAAAGGAAGTCTGCTAAGGGTGCCGCTTTAACACCACCGTTAATTAAAGTAAGACCTAATCCTCACATTTGTTTAAGTTTTAGAAAGTTTACTTTGATTATCTTATGCTTGTTGTTTATTCACTTCCATTAAGAAAGATAAAAAAAACTATGATTAAACGAAGTGTCTATCCCCTGTAATGGTTATATACTTATATGATTATTATGATATCGGTTGAATATGTGATTCTCCGTACACTGACGTTATTTATTTGCAGGGAGGGCTGCCAACACGTGTAGATGGACTTTTGAGAAATCCTGGACCATCTCTTCCAAAGGTTCATTGCTTACTGCTTTGATGGTTAATACTCAACTTTTGTACTATTAGTGTTAATCTGTTGAAAATTCACCAATCACATTACGTCCCCAAGCTATCGTTATACACTTCGATCATGCATATAAAAGGCCTACTATAGTACTATTCTGATGTTGCGGTGCTTCATTAATCATTACCTGAATGATTTTATGCGATAATCTGCAGCTAGTTCATTGCTTTTGACGTGTTTGATAATTAAAATAATTTCTTCTTTGTTTTTGTCATGAACCAGTTGCCATTCTAGTTTTAACTTTTGCTTAGTTATAATTTGCGATCTTAAGTGCTGACAACTCAATCATATCACTGAAACTACGTTCACTGATAGCCATATTTGTATAATTTCAAAGTTAAAATGTACAATTACCAGACACACACACATACATATATACTGTACTTGGTTTATTGCTAGTCGGGCATATAGGAGAACAGAGGTGTTCAATTAAACAAGTTATTTGTAGTTTATTGACCTGTATAGTCTATTTGGACTAGCGAGACTCACTTACATTACAGAAGATGTCAAAGGAAGTATAAATGGAAAACGGTTACTGTAACTAAAAGATCCTTAATTCTTCATATATTCATTAAGATGTGCATGAAAAAGTGAGTTCACTCTCTCCTCAATATGATAAATCTCAACTTTCCAGTAAATGTATGTTTGCCATGTTATTAACTTGTTGCATAACTTTTTAAATACTTTCTTATGATAATTATATTTATTTGATGCTGATGTACACTCATGCTTCTTTTGAGAACTGGTTTCTAAACTAAATGGTAATGCATTTATATTAACCCTAAGGTGCCTGACTCTCTTTTATAATCAAACTTTGACTTAAGGCCTTTTAATGTTCTTGTGATTGATATGTATGCTTAAAAATGCTTTTAAATTAGGCAGAAAAATTATACTGTTGTTAAGGAAAAAAGGAACATGGAAATGATTTACCTAATTACCTCATTGTCATGTATGTTGTTTTTATCAGGAGGTAGATCATCATTCTTGGAATGTGCTCACACAACAACCACAATCACAGATCCCACTTACCGCACCCACCCCGTTCACCGTGATATTTAAAAAAGTTACTTATGAAGTTCACTTAAACTAAAAGATCATATAATGCATTTAAGCAAAGTTGAAGCCCAAATTTCACTTCTCCCATACACTCTCATTACTTAGAACCACAATAAATAAATAAAGTGAAGTGATAAATGGTAGAATATGAACACTGTTCCATTTCATAACACACCAACATGCCAGGGAAGAAACGATGGAGTTGGCTCGTAATAGCAGTGTTAGGCCTCGTTTTGCTTTCAATGTTCGTTCCTCTTGCGTTCTTACTCGGTCTCCATAACGGATTTCACTCTGTTACTCACACAGGTACGTTTCATTCATCCATTTTGCCCTAATTTTGTCACTGTTTTAACCAGATTTGATTCGTCCTGTTTCCGTTACCGAATTTGTAATGTTCGTTGATGTTTATTCGATTGGTGTTCGTCTGTTCGTATCTGTAATCGATTTGGATCGAGTGAGTGTAGTGATTGTACTATTCGATGTCATATACACACACACACTCCTTTTTGATATACATTTTGTTATAGAATATGATTCTACATTCAGATCTGAACTGTTATTGTTGCTCTTTTTTTGCGTTGATTATTATAGGTTAAATTTTTGTGGTTTGAGATTTAGAGGATTATATAGGTTTAGTGAGATTTTTATTTGATTTTAGTATGAAATGATGTTTTAGAATCCAGATCTGTTCGTCCTGTTTCTGTTAGCGAATTTGTAAAGTTTTCTGATGTTTATTAAATTGTTGTTCATCTGGTTGTATGTAATCGATTTGTATCGAGTGAGTGTAGTGATTGATTTAATCGACACTGGTACTTTTGGATTTGATGAATACTTGTTTTCGATCTGCATTTTGTTAATGTTTCAAGTATGTGATTCTACATTCAGATCTAAACTGTTATCGTTATTTCTATTGCATTGATTATCTCAAGTTAATTTTTGTGGTTTGAGATTTCGAGGATTATATAGGTTAAGTGAGATTATAATATGATTTTAGTATGAAATGATGTTTCAGAATCCAGATCTGTGTTATTCAGAGGTGAACGCACTATTTGATCTAAACTGTTATCCTTATTTTTTGCGTTGATTATCTCAAGTTAATTTTTTTGTGGTTTGAGATTTAGAGGATTATATAGGTTTAGTGAGATTTGAAGACGATTCTAGTATGAAATGATGTTTCAGAATTCGGATCTGGGATATACTGATGTGAACGTCCTATTTGATGTTACTTGTGAATCTATATTGGTCAGTGAACCAAATGTAAGATGTATTATTTGGATTTGATATTCTCAGGGCGTGCTACTGAGCAAAGGAAGTGTGCTAAGGGTGCTGCTTTAAGGCCACCGTTAATTAAAGTAAGGCTTTATAGTCACATTTGTTTAAATTTTAGAAAGTTTACTCTGATTATCTTATGCTTGTTGTTTAACTACTTACGTTAAGAAAGATGAGAAACTATGATTAAACGAAGTGTCTATCCCCTGTAATAGTTATATGATTATTATGATATTGGTTGAACATGTGATTCTCTGTACACTGACATTATCTATTTGCAGGGAGGACTACCAACACATGTAGATGGACTTTTGAGAAATCCTGGACCAACTCTTCCAAAGGTTCATTGCATACTGCTTTGACGGTTAATACTCAACTTTTGTACTATTAGTATTAATATGTTGAAAACTCACCAATCATGTTACATCCCCAAGCTATTGTTATCCACTTAGAATCTTAGATCATGCATATAAAAGGCCTACTATAGTACTATTCCGATTGCGCAGTGCTTCATTACCTGAACGATTTTATGCAAAAATCTGCTGTTAGTTCATTGTTTTTGACATCTCTGATATTTGAAACAATTTTTTAGTTTTTTGTCATGAACAAACTGCCATTCTAGTTTTAACTTTTGCTTAGTTATAACTTGTGATGTTAAGTGCTAACAATTTAAATCATATTATTTAAAATGTGTTTCTTGACAGTCGTATTTATATCATTTCAAAGTTAAAATGTAGGATAACCAGACACACATAAACATATATATTGTACTTGGTTTATTGCTAGTCAGGCATAAAGGAAAAAAAGGAGGTGTTCAATTAAGCCGGTTATTGGTGGTTTATTGACCTTTATAATCTATTTGGGCTAGCTAGACCCACTTACATTATAGAAGATGTCAAAGAAAGTATAAATGGAAAACGGTTGCTGTAAATAAAAGACCCTTAATTCTTCATATGTCCATTAAGATGTGCATGAAAAAGTGACTTCGCTCTCTCCTCAATATGAGAAATCTCAACATTCCAGTATATGTATGTTCGCCATGTTTGAAACTTGATGCATAACTTTTGAAATATTTATCTATGTACACTCCTCCTATTGGTTTCCAAACCTAATGATAATGCGTTTGGAACTTATTTATATTTGTATAATCATATCTATTTGATGCTTATGCACGCTCATGCTCCTTTTGAGGACTGATTTCTAAACTAAATGGTAATGCGTTTTTATCAACCCTAAGGTACCTGACTCTTTAGTAATCATTTTTTGACTTCAGGCCTTTATATTTCCGTGTGATTGAGTTGTAAGCTTAAGAACGCTTTTAGGCAGAAAAGTTACTCTTGTTGATGAAAGAAGGAACCTGGAGATGATTTAGCTAATTACCTCATTGTCATGTATGTTGTTTTTATCAGGATTTTAGAAAGAACGCTGTCAAGAAAACTGAGAACAAAACCACTGGTAGATCATCAATCTTGGAATGTGTCCTTTTTATGCTTTTAAATCAATTTAGTTTTCTTGGACTTTGACCCAGTCGTTAAATCAAGATAAGAAATGGATGGCTGGGGTTTAATATGGGACACCGTGTTCCTGATCGACCAATAGTGGCGACCTATGGTCTGTCGCCGCTATTAGTGTCTCCGCTATTACCCGTTATTCTTGTGGTGGTAATTAAAGAAAATAAACCACAAATTTAGTAAACCCAGAAGCCAAACGATCCATTTTCAAACACAATCAGAATGGTCAAACGACTCAGGAAGTGGCTTAAACTCGTTATCAAATAACAAACCGTCATTGATCTTGTCATCTGCATGTGCAACCAACTCGTGTTCTTTGATCTTCGAATAGGTTGACCTCGGTTTCATAGATATTTGTTATTGGTCGAGTCATCAATGGACCCTAGTGCTCTTGATATTCTTATATGATATATCTAGTCGAGAAAAATAATGCAACTGAGTATAGAAAATAAAGTAGGGCTGAGCAAACTTTGGTCGGACCAAGTAATTTTGATATCTGACGACCTAGGATCAAATTCACTAAGCATTTTCGGTTTGGTTCTCGGTCTTAATTTTGGGCCGAATCGGGTTTGGTTCAGCCCAACTAAAAATGAAATATGAAACATCATAGTATAAAAATTTACGTATGGTCCCATCGGCCCAACAAAAGACCAACCCAACCAGAAAAGACCGACACAACCTATGTCAGTTGTGACTTTCCAGAAATTTTGGGTTTGGATTTGGGTTCGGTCTGGTTTCAACCCGACATACACCCTAAAAATAAGTATATTAAAGATTATTAGATAAATGAATTGTTATAAACCATTTTTTGTTCAATTTAAAATGTTGTACGTACTATTTTTGCATTTCCTCGAGTTAAGCCCCATGTTGCGCGTGTGTCTAGGTCGCTCCTTTGCGTGTTTGTTGTGAATATTTATTTCAACAACTCTAATACCAGTTGATATGGATACAAAGAATATTGGAAAAAAGGAAGAAAGATATGAAGATTTTTATAGGCTTACGATTCAAATTAAAATAACAATGAAAAATACACACCAACACCTACTAATTACCCATTAGTAACAACTAACAACTGAAAATAAATACAGCAACATACATATTACCGTCTTATTCCAATGCCCTATATGACTCCAAACATTTCATTGTGAAAAAGGTTTACCTTCTCGATCTTTGAGAAAACCACTTGTAATACTTTGTGCTTAGATAATCCCCATAAACGAGTCCAATCACTAGCCCAGTCACAACACCAATAAGTATCACAACCCAATCAACTCCATTTGGAAAGTCAGACTCGGTATCTTCTTCGAAGGAAGCTTTTGGAGGGTTTGATGCTTCTGAATCACCACATTTCTTTGATAAAGGGAATCCACACAATGCCTGATTTCCGATGTAAGAGTTGTTCAAAAATGTATTGAACTGTTTACCTTGTGGTATGGGTCCAGTGAGGTTGTTGTTGGATACATTAAAGACGGCAAGGAAATTCAGTTGTACCAAGTCTTGTGGTATCATTCCAGAGAGCTTGTTACTAGAAAGATCCAGTGATTCAAGACATACGAGATTCCCCATGGATGGTGGGATGACACCGGAAAGTTCATTATTAGAAAGGTTGAGCAACTGAAGACCACTGAGAATTGTAATAGACTCTGGAATATTCCCTCTAAACATGTTACCTGAAAGATCAACTGCAAAAAGGGCTTCTGAAATCTTCTCATAATCTATCTTTACCCCTTTGTTAGTCATCTGAATGGAGAACTCATAAGATATAGAAGTATTGTATTCCTCCCTGTATTCCTCAATAGATGTTTGCATATATATTGTGTTTGCCATGGTCTCCTTCATTGCTGACCACTCTTGGAAATACTGATGTGGCAGATCACCGGAAAATAAATTGTTCGAGAGGTCAATAATGCGCAATTTTGGAAAGTTAACTTTGATATTACCTGGTATTCTAATAATGCCATGAAATTTGTTAAACCTGAGAATGAGAACCTGTAGCTCTGAAAGTGCTCCCAACCAGAAGGGGAATGTGCCTTCTAGAAAGTTATATCCAAGATCTAGCAGTTGGAGTGACTCACAGTTCTCCAATGATCTAGGAACATGACCCTCCAATTTATTTTCACTTAAATCAATCATCTCAAGCTTACTTTCAGTAGTGAATATATTGGGAATTGTTCCTTGCAAAGTGTTGCTTCTGAGTTTCAACACTGTCAAACTAGTATTGCTTAATTTCTCCAAGCACGGAGGAATCGAGCCAGTAATGTTGTTGAAGGACAAATCAAGCAACTGGAGAAACGAAGAGTCACATATGGATGGTGGGATTTCTCCAGTCAGGTTATTGTTTGAGACATAATACATGATGGTGCTTGGCGGTGGGACCGGGATCGATCCATGCAGCATGTTGTGACTCAGGTCCAGATTCTGTAAACTGACCCAAGAAGCAACTGGTGAATGTTGCTCAAAACCCATTAGGAGATTATGAGCAAGCAAAAGTTCAATCAGTGTTTCCTTGCTAATGTTCCACATCCATCTTGGTATTAGACCCTCAATATTATTGTTATCAAGGTACTCAAGTTGATGTTGAAACCGCAGAAATTCAGGAAAGACTTTCAAGTTACAGGATGTCAACCCTAACTCTTTGAACTTCGGTTGAGTTTCATTTGTGTGGCTATCTATGACTGAAAGTGAGATATTGTTTCCATTTAAATTCAGATTTTCAAGTTTCTTAATAGAAAGAAAAAGATAAAAGTCCACTGTGATGTTGTTACCATCCAAATGACAACGTACTAGATTTTGGAGATTCAACAATGAAATTGGAAGCTCGCCTTTTAACTGATTGCCATCAAGGAATAAGTATTCAAGTTGGGTCAGATTAAAAAATGATGATGGAATTTCACCATACAGGTTGACATCACCAAGATCCAAATGAGTGATCTTGTTTAGCTTACCAAACCATTCAGGCAGCTTCCATCTATCAAAATTATTTCTCCAAAGGGACAAATATGTGAGGTTTGAAAGGCTTTGTAAAGAGGGAAGATTACCTGTGAGCTTATTTAAAGAAAGATCCAGATGTGTAAGTTGTGTCAGGTTGCTTACTGATGCAGGTAGAGTCCCAGTAAAAGCACTTTGACTTAAATCCAGGACATTCAAGTGTGTGAGATTCCCGATTGAAGCTGGTATGAATCCTTGAAAATTTGTATAACCAGTAATCAGTTGTTTCAGTTCACTATTACCGTGAAACTCAGGGATATAACCAGTAAGGTTGTCGTTACCTTGCAAATCAAGAACTTGCAGTTTTTGCAAGTAAAGTATACCTGTTGGGAAATCACCACTAAGCCCACAATATCTCATAACAAGTGATGTTAACGAAGATGAATTTACCAAGCTATCTGGTACAAAATCAATGTTGACCCATGAGAGAAAGAGTTCTCTTAGAGTCTGACTTGTATTTTGAACTAGATTTTGGAAGTCAGAACTTTGCAGCTTTAATCTGGGCCAGTAGTTTCCTCTTAGATCCAAGGAAACCAAATTCCTAAGCTGTGAGATTTGTTTTGGGACCTCTCCACTGAAAAAAGAATATGACAGATTCAAATTTGTTAACTGCGAGAGTCGTCCTATTCCAGAAGGAATTTGAGAGGAACGAAAATCGTTATTTGCAAGGTTTAGTGTGCGAAGGTGAATGAGGTTGAACAGACTATTATTGGAGGAGATGGGTCCAGAGAGAAAGCTGCTGCTCAAGTCGAGCCCGATCACATGACCTAACCGGCATTCAACCCCATCCCACAAGCAGCAATTTCCCACACCATCTGATCCGTTAAGGTTCCATGAAGCAACCTTTGGATAAGCACGAGAATCATCGGATGCATCCTTGTTAATAGATATGCTCTCTTTGAATTGGAATAACAGAGAGCACTCATCAGCAAGGCTCAATGAAGAAAGCTTATTAGCCAAGGCTGATTCAAGAACATGAAGTACCAGTATCAGAATAAACACTTGAACAGTTTTTGCCATGATGTTTAAAAGTGAAGTTATGTGTCTGTAGATGAAGAATATGTGTACATTATATATAACTTCTTTGATTAGTTAGGATGGCAATTCATTGAACGTAAAGACTGGTTTGATATTCCCAGTTCCATCTTATCCAGTAATCGTATGGATGGAAATCGATATCCAGTTAGTCAATAAGTATATACAAGGACCACAATAAACTGTTGACACAAAAGCCAGAATTTGAATGTTTCAAACACTAAAGAAAACTTCATATTTTTGTCCCATAAGTTGCACTGATTTGAGGTTTTTAGTGACCAATTTTGTGGTAGCTTTTTGAATACCTTTTTGTAGAAACAGTTTTGCGACAGCTTTTTAGTGACAGTTTTGGGACCAATAACCGACTTGTCTTAAAACAGTTTTTCAAGAAAACAGCGAGGAAAGTTAAGAAATAACCAAATTAGTTTAAGATTAAAAGATTATTAACCTTCATGGAATTAGTATTAACCCGAATAAGTGTGATTTTGGTGATAAAAGGAAAAACAAGATAGACAAAAAGAAGAAAAGAAATATAACTCAAAGAAATAAGTTGGATAAAACACCCAACTCTGTTTCTGTTCTGTGAGAAAAATAAATCTAATCAAGTTTCTTTTTAATTTGTTCATGAGAATCATTAATTAAAAAAAATAATCAGATAATTTTCTTTTCTGTTGTAGAATCAAATGAGGGATGCTTTATAAAAAGGGATGCACAAAAGGGGGAAATTTAGAAGGTTCCTAATTCATTGAAAATCACGAGTGGTAAGAAATTGGATTCTTGACCCCAACGTGTTGTTGACAAATTTGGTTTGGGATTAAAAAAGGTAAAATAAATAAAAATACACCAGTTTGGTGAATATTTTTAAAAGGGTAGCATTTTGACAAATAATTTAAAAAAACCTTCATGAAAGAGTTCACAAAATTTAGAACACACAAAAGCTAAAAGTAAAACTAAAGATAGAATGAACTTGCGATATGACAAATTTATGGCTTTTTAAGTATAGAGTTAAATTCGTTTTGCTCCATATGGTTTGATCGGTTTAACGGTTTTGCTCTAATGGTTTAACAGTGTTAGTTTCCTCCCTGATCTTTCTAACTTATCACTATTTTGCTCCCCGGCTCTCAGGGCCGGCCCTGGGGGTGGGCGGGGAGGACCACCGGCTAGGGCCCGATATTTTTAGAAAAAAACCCGATATGTATAAGTAAAAAATTATTTTTAATAGGGTATACCTATACAAACACCAATACAGGCTCACTTACAAAACTATTCTTATGCTTTAGATTACTTATTAGTCCATTGACATTAGGTTTAGACTTTTATTGAGACCAATACCCAATTTCGTTAAGGCCTAAGGGCATATATATTGAAATTGTAAAATACAATATCCCTTAACGTACAACACGTACGAGATGAAATTATAACATGCGTTATTAGTTTTATAACATGTGTGATTAGGTTTTTACCCCATGCGTGATTTCTAATTTTGTACATATGTGATTATGTTCATGCGTGATTATGGTTTTCAACATGCGTGATTAGGGTTTTGAGTTTTATAACGTGCGTAATTTTATCTCATACGCATCATACGTTAAAGGACATTGTACGTTAACCAACCCTTATATATTTATAAATAAGAATTCTTTTATATTATAAAAGTTAATAGTCACTCTCTCTCTCATCTTCCCTCTCTCCCCCTTCATCTCTCTTCTCACTTTTAATCAAAAACTCATTCAACCTATACACATTCATACACTCACAACCCATCAACCACTATGAAATCACCACCATCACACACAATCCGTCACCATGATAGGAACGATGGCTAGGTGAACCGTTGTTCGAACCAGAAGGTAGAGAGATGGTGGTGATTCTGCTATTGGTAGTGGCGGCGGCTAGGTGCATCGTTGTTGTCGTGGTGGTATGTGTGTGATGTGGTGATAGGCAGAAGGTAGAGAGATGGTGGTGATTCCGGTGGTATTTTGGGCTGAGATAGTGATTCCTGGTGGTGGTGGTGCGGGTGTCTGCCGGCGGCGACACTTGTAGAAGAGGATAACGAAACGAATCTGTGACAAATATGAGGTTTGGGGTTAAAGATCTGGTTCACAAATCTAATGGTTGAAAAGGTTGATATGTATGTGGTTTGGTGGCTTCGGTGACTTGGAAGGGTAGATGGTGGTGGTCGTTGTTGTCGGCAGGTGGTGGTAGCTGGTGATGGTGAGTGTGGGTGTTTCTGTTTGAGAGAGAGAGAGAGAAAGAGTGTGTGTGTGTGTGTGTGTGTGCGTGTGCGTGCACGTGCGTGCGCGTGTGTAAAATAAAGAATGATATTTATTTTATGTTTATGTAAAATAAGCAAGTTTCATGTTTATTTATGTGAAAAGACTCAAATGCCCATATTGTTATTTATTTGTTAAAATACCAAAATGCCTACAAAACTAACAAACATTTTGAATGGAGTTAAAGGTGGGGAGCAAAATGGTGATAAGTTAGAAAGATGAGGGAGAAAACTGGCACTTTTTAAACAATTGGGACAAGACCATTAAAACGACCAAACTATAAGGAGCAAAATGAAAATTAACTCTTAAATATATTTTATAGTACTTAATAAAAACTTACAAAAAAACTTAACTAATATTTTTTCTTATTTTTATTTAATGTTAAATGGGATGACAATGCATGATAATTTCTTTTTGATGTTACATGAAGAAAATTGATGGTCTTCGTCAATATGGAAAAAATTACAAAAAAAACCATCGAAAATGTAATGGTCTTGGCCTACTGATGCAAAATTTATGTCTTTTAGCATATCCAGTTGTGTGTGTTGCATAATAAATCACGCTACCCAACGTCTTCCATGGAATACTATTCATTGCAGATAGCATCATATATTGTAACTGTGTAACTTGTTTTCTGCTAGTATATTGCCTGAATTACTTAGGGGTTGCTTGTTTAGTTTTAAATGGGGCTCTTAATGGTTCAGACTATTTGTTTCACGAGCAGATGTCTGAATGGTTCAGACATTTGCCTCTGATTGGTTAAGCATTATACAGAGTCTTGATGGTTAAGACCCCTAATCTGCATTGATCGGACATTTGCCTCTGAACGGTTAAGCATTATACTGGCTCTTAATGGTTCAAACCTCTTATTGGTTTAGCACTTAATGGTCCAGACCTCTTACTAGTTCAGCACTTAATCATTCAAAAGTTGTCAAACAACCCCTTAGAATGCATTGAACTAATTTGTTGTTTATCCTAAGTAATAAGAGTTGGTAATGAACTTTATAATCATCCACGTTCAAAAGGTAGTTATTTAGCCTATTTTATAGCATTATTTTTTACATAATATTATCATTGTAAAATATGGAACGGGTTAAAGAAAGTCTCTTGATGGGTTGTTATATACATCCATGTTTGATTATGAATCACTATATTCCACTGATGAGAATCCTAGATAGAGACTTACTTTCTGCAAATTAAAATACTCAGCTACATAAGTTTTGCAATTGTTTTGCGTTCGATTTTAAATAACGGTAAATTATGCGACTGTCTTGTGACCGAATGGGTGCATGTCTCTAATTTTGTAACTATTCTACTTTATGTTGCATGTAAGGTGCTAAAGTTATGATCATTTTTGGTCACAAATACCCCATCCTCTAGTCATGAACAATAGCCAATGTTTATAACCTTTTATTAAGGTTAGAGAGTATCAATAGATAAATATTTTAATGGTTTTCTTCTTTCCAATAAGCAATATTTTATTTTCCTTCTATTTCACCTACGTTTTGGTGATCTAAGAATAAAAGTAGAATGAACTTGTGATTACAAATTTTTTGACATTTTAGGTAAATTTGATAGTACTTAATAAAAACTTATAAAAAAAACTTGATAAATCTATTTTATTTTTTATTTTAATGTTACATGAAGAAATGTTGGGATTCGTCAACATGGAAAAATTTACAAAAAGACATCGAACGTGGGCCCTTCACTTTCATTACATCGATGTGGATTGCCTCTCGAAATTGCAATAGTACTAAAAGTAATGGTCTTGGTCTACTGATGTAGAATTTATGTCTTTTAGCATATTAAGTAGTGTCTATCACTTATAAACCACGCTACCCAGCGTCTTCCATGGTTCATTGGTTGAGAAATCATCACATATAAGTATGTAATTGTCTAATTTGTAATCTGCTAGTATATTGCCAAAATTTCTTAGAAAGCATTCAACTAATTTGTTGTTTAACGAGAAAATTGTGTTTATCCTATGTAATAAGAGTTATTAATGAACTTTTTCATCATCCAAGTTCAAAAGGTAGTAATTTAGCATGTTTTATAGTATTATTTTGTACATAATACTGTCATTGTAAAACATGGAACGGGTTAAAGCTAGTCTCTTGATGGATTATCAATGTTTGATCATGAATCACTATATTTCATTAATGAGAATGCTAGATAGAGACTTACTTTGTGCAAATTCAAATACTCTGCTATTTAAATTTTGCAATCTTTTTGCGTTCGATTTTAAACTATCGTAAATTATGCGACTGTCTTGTGACCGAATGGGTGCATGTCTCTAATTTTGCAACTATTCTAGTTTATGTTGCATGTAAGGGGCTAAAGTTAGCGATCATTTTCGGTCGCAAATACCCCATCCTCTAATCATCTAGTCATGAACAATAGCCAATGTTTATAATAACATTTCATTAAGGTTAGAGAGTTTATTAAATAGATTAGGTTATTGGATTTTATCACCCCCCAACTGTCACGGCCCCCGACCCGGTTTGACCCGTTTCAGGAGCCGCGGGACAGAAATCCCGTGGTATTTATTTAACAGCGGAAGTTTACTTCAGGATCTTTTAAAAACTGCAATTTCCCGATTATTTTATTTCACAACTCGGGATAAAACCCGGTAATTTACAATCATAAGATTTCATGTAGAAATCTTTTTATTTTACAAAACATGTTTCTTTATTTTATACTGAGCCACTTCGTTAAGCTGGTAGTGCTACGCGGCACTTTTCCTGGATCATAACAGATCACCTGAAACATGTTTGAAAAAGGTTTTGTCAGCGGGAAATACTGAGTGAATCATTCTATTTATAAAATAACCAGTTGTTTTAGTCTACAGTATTAAGAGCGATTACAATTGCCTCATCTTTTGAATTAACTGATCCAGTTGTCACTTTACCAGACAGTGACTGTGGACATATCACTTGTAGGGTCCTTTCACCCCAAGTGATAAATAATTAGTAGCTATGTGCACATCCCCCCACATACTGGCAGTAATTTCAGATAACAAAGACTTAATCCCTGTAACTATGACTTTGCAATAAACATGCTTTTGAAATCAATTTGATAAAAAGAGAATGACTCACATTGCAGATTTAATTTGAGCAAAGTTTAGCCTACTGATTAGCCTTTTATCCTAAATTAATAACAGGCACACAATTTGGTTAGTAACTTAATACAACATTTACGATAACTCACGAGATTAAAACCTTCACAACGAATGACAAAGTGCGATACTTAAACATCCATCGTTTTAACGACGAATGACAAAGCATAAACCCTAATGTGGGCAGCACTTAAACATCCATTGGATAGTTTAATCGATCGGACATTGAATCGTATCAGCGATCGAGTTATTACCCTGATTGCGGCGTCGATTAGTGAACCGTGTGTGTTAATTGTAATAAACAGGACGTATCTCAGTACATGCAGCGAGATTTTACGTCGTTTGAACACCAGAAATCGAGTCCCAAGGCCCTCTATTTATACCCAAAAGTTAGCCGGCCTTGCGCACCGTAACACTTAGACTCTTACGGTGCGTAACCACCCTTGCGCACCGTAACACTCAAACCCTTGCGGTGCGCAAGGGACACGTTTTCACCCTAGGTTAGCCACGTCTAGAACTAGCCTTGCTGAGTTGATAAAGTCGTAAAATTAAATTTTGACAGCAATTTCTATAGATAATCGTCACTAGGGTTTACCCCCCCTGAGTTTTAGGGGCCCTGATCTTGATTCCGTTTGTTCTGAAAATTTTAGGGTTTGCGCAGAATCACTTGAGTATCTTAATTAAGGTTTCCTTTTTGACTAATTATCTAAATAATTAGGACTTTTAATGAGAGTTGTTACATTCTCCCCACCTTAATAAAAATCTCATCCTCGAGATTTATTGGAATAAATGAGGATACTTTCGCTTCATTTCTGATTCCAGCTCCCAAGTGTATTCAGCTCCCCTCTTTGAATCCCATCTGACTTTGACTAAAACCAGTCGTTTGTGTTTGAGAAACTTAATCTTTTGATCCTCAATTTGAAGAGGTTTTTCAACAAATTTCAACCTTTTGTTTACCTCTATATCTCGAAGAGGTATTACCAATGATTCGTCTGATAGACATTTCTTGAGATTGGATACATGAAATACATCATGTACTCCAGCTAACTCTTCTGGTAGTTGTAAACGATAAGCAACTGGTCCTATACGTTGGATCACAGGAAATGGTCCTACGTATCTTGGACTTAGTTTTCCTTTCTTACCGAATCTAAAAACTCCTTTCCAAGGGGAAACTTTTAACAGTACTTTATCTCCAACTTGGAATTCTAATGGCTTGCATCTATTGTCTGCATAACTCTTCTGGCGATCTCGAGCAGTCTTCAGCCTTTCCTTGATTTGTGTAATCTTGTCAGTCGTCTATTGCACTATTTCAGGACCTGACAATTGACTTTCTCCTATTTCTGCCCAACATACTGGAGTTCTGCACTTTCTTCCATAAAGTGCCTCGAATGGGGTAGTTTCAATACTTGAATGATAACTATTGTTATAGGAGAATTCAATTAATGGTAAGTGATCGTCCCAATTTCCACCAAAATCTATCACACATGCTCGGAGCATGTCTTCTAGAGTTTGGATTGTCCTTTCACTTTGCCCGTCTGTTTGGGGATGGTATGCAGTGCTTAAGTTTAGTCGAGTTCCCATTGCTTTCTGGAAACTTTTCCAGAAGTGAGAAGTGAAACGACTATCCCGATCTGATACAATGGAGAGTGGACCTCCATGTAGAGATACGACTTCATCTACATACAACTTTGCCAATCTTTCCATACTAAAGGTTTCTTTCATAGGTAGAAAGTGAGCAGATTTGGTTAATCTATCCACAATTACCCAAATCGCATCATTACCTTTTCTGGTTTTGGGTAACTTAGTAACAAAATCCATTGTTATAAGTTCCCATTTCCATACAGGCATTTCTAATTGTTGTAGTAAACCTGAGGGTTTCTGATGTTCTGCCTTAACTTGTGAACAAGTGAGACATTTAGAAACATATCTAGCTATATCCTTTTTCATTCCTATCCACCAGAAGTTCTTTCTTAAATCTTGGTACATCTTATTGTTTCCTGGGTGCATAGTATACCTAGATTTATGAGCTTCTTCTAAAATCTTAGGTCTTAAGTCTCCTTGCTTAGGTACCCAAATTCTACTTTTATGGAATCTCCAAATTCCATCTGCTCCTTGTTCTAATTCCTTTATTTGTCCTTTCATTCCTTCAGCATCTTCCTTGATTGCTGTAGCTTGAACATTCTTCAATTGTTCCATTAAATCTATTTGTAGATTTAATCTGAGAGCACGAACCCGTCGTTGTTTCTCAGAATACTTACGACTTAAGGTATCTGCAACTACATTTACCTTTCCTTCGTGATATTGAATATCACAGTCGTAGTCACTTAAAATTTCCATCCATCTCCTTTGTCTCATATTTAACTCTTTTTGCCCAAATATATATCTTAGACTTTTATGATCCGTATAGACAGTAAACCTACTTCCATACAGATAATGTCTCCATATCTTAAGGGCAAAAATTACGGCTCCTAACTCTAAGTCATGAGTCATATAATTTTCTTCGTGCTTTTTCAACTGTCTTGAAGCATACGCAATTGCCTTCTTGCGTTGCATAAGCACACATCCAAATCCTAGTTTTGAAGAATCACAATATACTTCAAAATCTTCAGTTCCTTCTGGTAAGGCTAAGATTGGAGCATTTGTTAATTTCTGTTTCAAAATCCTAAAGGCTTCTTCTTGTTTATGTCCCCATTCAAACTTAACGGCTTTACAGGTTAACTTAGTTAATGGTATGGCTATCTTGGAAAAATCCTTAATAAACCGTCTATAATACCCAGCTAAACCTATAAAACTTCTAATTTCCATTGCTGTTTGTGGAACCTTCCAATTGGTAATTGCCTCGATCTTAGCAGGATCTACGTGAATACCTTCGTGATTCACCATGTGTCCTAGGAATTGCACTTCTTTTAACCAAAATTCACACTTCGAGAATTTGGCGTACAACTTTTCTTTTCTTAACAAAGTTAAGAGTGCATGAAGGTGTTCACAATGCTCTGTCTGACTTTTGGAATAAATAAGTATATCATCTATGAAGACAATTACAAATTTATCCAAATACGGTTTACAGATCCTATTCATCATGTCCATGAATGCTGCAGGTGCATTCGTTAATCCGAAGGGCATGACTGTAAACTCGTAATGACCATACCTAGTTCTGAAAGCAGTTTTAGGTATGTCTTCTTCTTGTACCTTTAATTGATGATATCCAGAACGTAAGTCGATCTTAGAAAAATATCTAGCTCCTTGAAGTTGATCGAAAAGATCATCAATCCTAGGTAATGGGTATCGATTCTTAATTGTAACCTTATTTAATTCTCTATAATCGATACACATTCTCATTGAACCGTCCTTCTTCTTTACAAACAACACTGGTGCTCCCCAAGGGGATGAACTAGGTTGTATGAAACCTTTACTTAGTAATTCATCTAATTGCTTTTTCAGTTCTAACATTTCTGTGGGTGCTAACCGATAAGGTGCCTTGGCTATCGGTGTAGTTCCTGGAATTAGATGAATCCTAAATTCTACTTCCCTATCTGGGGGTAATCCCGGTAACTCTTCTGGGAATATATCTGGGTATTCTGAGACTACCGGAATCTCCTTAAGTTCTTTATCCTTAGTGCTAATGATTACCGAAATCATATAAACTATTCCTTGTTTTCGTTCATAGCTAGCAACTTTCATTACTGATATGAACTTCATGGGTTTACGTGGTTTATCTCCTGTAATCCTAATTATTTCCCCAGTAGGTGCCTGAATTTCTATGGAATTCTTATCACAAAGAATTCGAGCATGGTTGGCTACTAACCAATCCATTCCTAACACAACATCGAATTCAGCTAATTTCATAGGTAATAAGGTTGCAGAAAATTTATGACTTAAAAGTTCTAATTCTACATTTTGCAGAACCTTATCTATTTTAACTGAATTCCCATCTGCCGTTTCTACTGTAAAAATTTGCCTAATACAGGTTAATGGTAAGTTAAGAGCTTGGCAGAATGAAGTATTGATAAAACTTTGGTTTGCACCAGAGTCAAATAATACTTTGGCGTAAATGTTGTGAACTAAGAACGTACCAGCTATCATATCCGGAATTAACTCGGCCTCCTGAGTTGTCAACTGAAAGGCTCGAACATTTTTCTTGGTAGCTCCATCAGCTGGCTTGGCTTTGTTATCTGCTGGTTTAACTAATTTAGGACATTCTGTTCGGAAATGTCCCGTTTCTCCACAGTTGTAACAGATTAAGGACTTCTTCCTGCAATTCTCTTCTTGATGCCCCAGAATTTTGCAAAAATTGCAATATCCCTTGCATTTTCCAAAATGCTTCTTTTTGCAATTTCTGCAGAATTGAGGAATTGAGGATTGCCCTGTTCCTCTTTTCTTGAAGTTACTATTATTACCCATACGAAATCCTTGGGTAATTTTCTGAGCCAGTTCCTTCTTTCTGTCTTCATCTCTTGTGCGCATCAGTTCATCAGTTAGGGTATTAGCTAATTCCACAGCATCGTCAATAGTGCGAGGTCTCGCAGCTTTAACGATATTGCGGATTTCACTAATCAATCCCCAAATATAACGAGAAATGAGTACCGGTTCTGGCGAAGCCAGTGTTGGTACTACTCTAGCATATTCGAAGAATGTCGAAGTATAACCGCGACAATCTACACCCGTCATCCTATGATTTAGAAACTTATTCGCCATTTGATCTTTTTCATATTCAGGACAGAATTTTCTTTCTACAAGACTCTTAAATTCTTCCCAATTCATAGCATACGCCCTCATCCTTCCTTTTGCTTGTAATACCGTATTCCACCATTCTAGCGCCCCTTCTTTGAAAAGATTTGACACGTACATAACCTGATCATCCTGAACACATTTACTTATGGCAATTACTGCCTCGGTTTTCTCTAACCAACGCAGTGCAGCAGTCGCTCCTTCATTGCCTGCAAACTCAGTGGGTTTACAAGCAAGAAATTCTTTGAAAGTGCAACCAGGTGTTGCAGCTTTCATTTTCTTAGGAAGTGGAGCTTGATGTGGTTCCTCATCATGATTAACATGATCATTGCCTCTGTTTACATTATTACTGAAGTTATCTTCAGAAATACGTTTACTAAGAATGATTTGTTGCGGTTCAACAGGTTTCTGAACAGCAGCGACTATTGCCGGAATAGCATTGGCTATCCCTTGAGCAACGATATTTTCTATATCTTGCCTAGTCATATATTGATCCCCTGGTTGTTGCTCAGATTGATTAACCTCATTAACTGGTTCATTATTAGCGTTTTCCATCTGATAATTAATATATATAATTTATTAGTATCAAATAAATAATAATTACATAACACAATTATACAGAGTTCATAACACCAATATAGCCAAAACTATCAATTTCTCAATTTCCATTTTTATTTATATTTAATAGTATGCATCAATACACACTATTATCTTACAGAGTTTTATTCGTAATTATTTTACAGACTGATTTTACTTATTACTATTACACCACTACAGTTCCATAACTCCCCTATCTTTTGTTAGTTGATTTTCTAGTAACGGTGTTCCGTCTTATCGTAATTCCAGGAGATCTGTCCCAAAATCTCTTGGATCCTATTCCCAGCATTCATTAGTTCTTTGTCAAAATGACGGAGTTTAGCCATATTCTCGTTACTCATTGGTGGATTTGGTAAAGGTGCTGGATTGAACTGAGGAAAAAGCTTATAGGGATGGTTTTGTAACTGTATTTCATTAGTCAACCATTCGTCTATTTGCGAGTGGATTGAAGGGTTTGGAATAGCTGGTTCTAAATTCATTGGTAGTTGTGTTTCAAGAGAATGAATAAAAATATTTTCATTAACAGGCTTAATAGTATTATAGCTTGCCATTATAAAATCTAACTCTTCCTGAGATGGTAACCCCTCAATTTGCCTAGAGCTTTCCCCAATTTCCATTTTCTTAGTCTTGGGTTTCTCGATAGGTAAAGCGTTGAATTCTATAGGTTCTTCTATGTCTGGAATATACCTATTGAAATCTCTGGAAACTTCTATTCTTACGGGATAGAGATTTAAATTCTGAAGGGCGTCAGACAAGTCACTCATGCTGTTTACACACAAAATAATTATACACACTTCATAACACAATTATTTAATTAGTAAAAACACCTAATCACATAATTGGCAATCAGTAAAAATTAAGTATTTCTAAATACTTAATTGGCTTAAATCAGTGGCTCTGATACCACCTTTTTCTGTCACGGCCCCTGACCCGGTTTGACCCGTTTCAGGAGCCGCGGGACAGAAATCCCGTGGTATTTATTTAACAGCGGAAGTTTACTTCAGGATCTTTTAAAAACTGCAATTTCCCGATTATTTTATTTCACAACTCGGGATAAAACCCGGTAATTTACAATCATAAGATTTCATGTAGAAATCTTTTTATTTTACAAAACATGTTTCTTTATTTTATACTGAGCCACTTCGTTAAGCTGGTAGTGCTACGCGACACTTTTCCTGGATCATAACAGATCACCTGAAACATGTTTGAAAAAGGTTTTGTCAGCGGGAAATACTGAGTGAATCATTCTATTTATAAAATAACCAGTTGTTTTAGTCTACAGTATTAAGAGCGATTACAATTGCCTCATCTTTTGAATTAACTGATCCAGTTGTCACTTTACCAGACAGTGACTGTGGACATATCACTTGTAGGGTCCTTTCACCCCAAGTGATAAATAATTAGTAGCTATGTGCACATCCCCCCACATACTGGCAGTAATTTCAGATAACAAAGACTTAATCCCTGTAACTATGACTTTGCAATAAACATGCTTTTGAAATCAATTTGATAAAAAGAGAATGACTCACATTGCAGATTTAATTTGAGCAGAGTTTAGCCTACTGATTAGCCTTTTATCCTAAATTAATAACAGGCACACAATTTGGTTAGTAACTTAATACAGCATTTACGATAACTCACGAGATTAAAACCTTCACAACGAATGACAAAGTGCGATACTTAAACATCCATCGTTTTAACGACGAATGACAAAACATAAACCCTAATGTGAGCAGCACTTAAACATCCATTGGATAGTTTAATCGATCGGACATTGAATCGTATCAGCGATCGAGTTATTACCCTGATTGCGGCGTCGATTAGTGAACCGTGTGTGTTAATTGTAATAAACAGGACGTATCTCAGTACATGCAGCGAGATTTTACGTCGTTTGAACACCAGAAATCGAGTCCCAAGGCCCTCTATTTATACCCAAAAGTTAGCCGGCATTGCGCACCGTAACACTTAGACTCTTACGGTGCGTAACCACCCTTGCGCACCGTAACACTCAAACCCTTGCGGTGCGCAAGGGACACGTTTTCACCCTAGGTTAGCCACGTCTGGAACTAGCCTTGCTGAGTTGATAAAGTCGTAAAATTAAATTTTGACAGCAATTTCTATAGATAATCGTCACTAGGGTTTACCCCCCCTGAGTTTTAGGGGCCCTGATCCTGATTCCGTTTGTTCTGAAAATTTTAGGGTTTGCGCAGAATCACTTGAGTATCTTAATTAAGGTTTCCTTTTTGACTAATTATCTAAATAATTAGGACTTTTAATGAGAGTTGTTACACCAACTATTGGCTATTGGCCGCTGCCACCCTCAACTATCACTTTGACACTCGTCACACCCAACTTAACACTTAGTGTGTTCTGTCACCACGTTGATAACTAAACACTAACTATTGATCGTGTTTTATATTTTTTGGGGTGTCATAGGGATCTTAGGAAAGTTTTAGGGATCTTTGGACACCGCGAAAAGTATAGTAACAAGCTCAAAAGTTAGTGATCAGTTAACGACGTGGTGACAGAACAAAGTAAGTGTTAAGCTGGGGGTGGCGGGCGTCAAAGTGATAGTTGGGGGTGGCAGCGACTAATAGCCAATAGTTAGGGGTGATAAAATCCTCCAATAACCCTTATAAGCGAATAAGCAATATTTTATTTTCCTTTTTATTTCACCTAGGTTTTGGGGATCTAATACTAAAGGTGGAATGAACTTGTGATTACATTTTTTTGGTGATAAAAACTTATACAAAACTTGATAAATCTATTTTATTTTGTATTTTAATGTTAAATCAGAATGAAAATGCGTGATTTTTTTTATGTTACATGAAGAATTTTAATGGACTTGGTCAACATGAAAATATTAAAATAACATGGAAAAAATAATGATCTTGGTCTACCATTGATGTATAATTTGTGTCTTTTAGCATTATAATTTTTGTGTCTCATATTTAAGTCAAGCTACCAATCTCTTTCAAGGAATTCTTTTTAGTGGTTGAGAAACCATATCACAAATCTAGGTAACTGTCTATAATTTGTTTTTTTGCTAGTATATTGCCTAATTTTTTTAGAAATCTTTTAATTAATTTGTTGTCTAACCGAAAATTATGGTTATCCTGTATAATATGAGTTATTAATGGTCTTTTATTCGTAAAATAGAAAAGGTAGTTATTACGCTATTTTATAGTATTATTATTTGTCATAATATTATCATTGTAAAATCTTAAAGGATATAAAGAAATTTTCAAGCTAACATCATATGTGTAGTTATTCCTGTGGATCTAAATAATACATCTTGTGTTCACTTATTTATAATATAGTAAAGATCACCAATTACACTGAGGACACACACATTCTCCATTGTACGGCTTTAATATTTATTGAGTCTTAAGCAGTGGCAACATTTCCTTCAACGCTAAGTTGCATTGTATCTTAGAATTGCAACTTAGGTCAATCACATAATACATCTAGTTAATCTATTACAAAATTTATCAAACAATTTGATACTTTAAGTTGTGGCATAACAACCTTTTACCGATTCAATTAATTACAAGGGGGCAGGGGCGTGTTAATTTTCTATTTCTTTACCATGATCTCGTTTTATACACTTGAGGGTGAGGGATGAGGATATCCAAGATACTATTTTTGACATACATTATGGCTACTACAAGTTTATGGTGATGTCACACAGGTTGAGAATGCTCTAACTACTTTTATGGATTTGTGGGTGTAGACTGATGTTGGATCATTGTGTCATATTGTATAGCGATGGTATTCTTATCTAAGTAGTGAGATCGACTATGCATGTCATCAATGAGTGGTCCATGAAACCTTGAGGAATAGTTGTATGCGAAATCCTCTAGGTTTGCTTTTTGGCTTCGATTCAGCATTGGTACAGATGGTGAAATCGGAAGGAATCCATCCAAGGTAGAAGATGTGAAAGCGGATTCCTCCAAAAAAAAAAAAATTAGCGAGTTTAGCTTTATTCAGGATAACTCGCCATCAATGAAGCTAACCAGAAAAGATGTTAAATTTACTTGTGATGAAGAGCAGGAGAAAGCTTTTTAAGCATTTGAAGAAAAGTTAACTCGAGCACTGGGTTATCATGGTTGTGTATTAAAACGCTTGCTATCTTAGTTTTATGCATGTCTTTATGCATTGAGGTAAAGTGGTAGCACGTGGGTTATCCTGGTTGTGTATTCAAGTGCTTGCTACCTTTGCTTCATGACAATTAAAGCCCCACAAAGATAGCTTGGAATACCGTTGGCGATAAACGAATTCAAGTAGTTAATAAATGTTAGGTTAGTCAAGAGGAAACTAGTTAAAATAGTTAATATGCAGAATAATGAGACTAACTAACATAAAAACATAACTCAACTGTTCAAGAAAGAAACTTGAAAATGAAGATCCTCAAGGCAAAAACATATGGGATTAGTTATAAAAAATCAGGATTTTAACAATCACAACTATTGCCCGTTGACCGGCAACGGTCTCAACTTCAAAAATTCCCATTGGTGGTCCCATATTTTCACATATTGGCATTCAATGGACATTGACTAACAGAACCCTAACGCCGCTAGTCTCTGGTCACCGGAAAAACGTTTTTGCCTGGAAAACTCCGTTTTGGCCGGAAAACTCAACTTTTTCGTCTCAAACCTCTTTGTAACCTTATTACGCACCTTTAGGAACCTTTTCTAGCAAAAGGCCCTAATTATTAAGGTCGCCGAAAAACCTCCTTTTTCGCCGAAAAACTTCTTTTTGGCCAGAAAACTCAACCTTTTAGCCGGAAAATTCAAAGTTTTCATCCCAAACCTGTTTGTAACCATAGATCGGACCTTTAAGAACCTTTTTCGACCAAAAACGTTTTTCCGGCGACCGGAGACAAAGGACGTTAGGGTTCTGTTAGTCATGGTCCATTGAAAGCCAGTATATGAAAAGATGGGACCGCCAGTGGTAATTTTTGAAGTCGAGACCGTTGCCGGCCAACGGGCAATTGTTGAGATTATTAAAATCCATTATTCTTAAAAGTCTAATGTGTATGAGACAAGTATGGTATTCAATGATATACCCCTTTACCCAATCTAATTACTAGATAACAAATGTTCGTTTACTCGATAATGTACCCGAAATTATTATTATTTATTTTTATTTTTATACATGTAGTACTAACATGTTAATCCAAATAATGAACATATATTTTATTGATGTGCATATATTTATGAAATTAATATTAGTTATTGGTGTGCATAGGTATACAATTGATTAATGGATAATTATAAAAATAGAATGGTAAAAATTTAAAAAAAAGAAAAAAACTTCCAAACAATATGCCTGATACGCAACAAATCGAGTATGAGATTGTGATTGGCAAACCCCATTTCAAACCCGCCTCATTGTCTGTAACACCTCGAAAATTCACGTCCTATAATGTGCTGACACGTGTCATATGTTTGAACGTGTGAAAGAATGTTCTGAAAGGACTAAAGTTGACAAACTTGAAAAGTATATGAAAATACGAGTTCTAAATGTCAACAGTGAATAAATATATTGTACATTAACCCTACATGATGTTTATAGCATCAAACGAATAAATCATGGATCATGCGAAGCTAAAAGTGAGAGATTACAAACTACAGGGGTTAAATGTGTCAACATGTTTAAGTTATACCTCTGAGTGACCTTTTGACAAACCCGAAGCTTTGTAACTGTTAATTATGCTCACTAGAATGCGCGATATAAATTTCATAAAGTTTCGTTATCGTATGAGAAAGTTATGATCAAATTCGTGTGCGAGGGGTTAAAACGTTAACGTTGAAAGTTATGACTTTTCGGGTTAACCAGAAGTGTCCAGGGACTTGGCAAAGTGGGTACAAGTCTTAAAGCCCTTGTAGGTAAATAAAAAGGGGTCAAATTGCAAGTATTAAGCTTAGTTGACCTTTCGAAGAGCCAAGGGACAAGGATGCGGAAAATAGAAAATGTGAAATCTGATAACAGGGTCCAGGCGGGCCGCGTAAAAGACCTTAAGGTCTTACGCGGGCCGTGTTAACCGCCCAGATACAGAAACATTGAACAGCAGCCAAATTTCGCGCATAAACCGATTTTCCACATCTTTCTTGACCCCTAAACCACCCCTAAACATCTAGGGACACTTGTTAGTGAGTTGTGGTCAGTGGTAGACTTAGATGTCAACATTTTGTGGTGAATTAATCACTATATAAAGCCCCTAAGTTGCAACATTGCAATCACACCTTCATCTACACTTTGGATCATTTCTGAAGCTCAAGTCTTCTCCCAAGTGATCTCTGGTCATTCATAGGACTCTTGTAAGTTTGCTTAACCTTTCTTAATTAAGTTTTAGCTTAGTTTTAGCTTAAAAGTCAAACCGTCGAAATTAACGGTTGACTTTAAGATTAATCACTAATGGTCCAGTGATTAGTCGAATCAAAAGTAGTTATAAGTTGGTAATTATGTGGGTAATAAACCCTCAAAGGGGTTCCCCCTGATTCCCACTCTAACTAGGTCAAATGTCGGGTCAAACTTGTTAAGAAAAAGTCAACAGGATACTAAAATTCTAATTTATGCATGATTAGCAATGTAGAACCCATACAACCTGTTTGATCATTAATATAACTTGGTAATTAGTGTAAGAGCACGTCTAAACATGTTCAACCCGACAATTTACTGTTTAGACCCGGTTCGGAACCGAGAGTCGCAAAGCTTTGACTTTTGCTTTGACTTCAGTTCTGACCCGTTTTGGTATGATTTAGAAATACCTAAGAGCTTCATTTGGACCAGGTTACATGCTAGTATAACCCTCTGTGATTATACACCATGGTTCATTAGTTAACCGATTAATACGCATGATTCCGTTAATTGCCCATATGTTGACCATTATGCCCTTTTCATCTTAAAATGTGATTTTTAAAAATGTAAAAGAGTAGAACCCTTAATTACTGATATATAAACTTGTATACAAAGTTTGACATCAGTTTGAGGTGTAGATTGAGAGTTATGTTCATTAGCGTAATTAAGAAGCTTTTTGTTAATAAAACGGCGTAATTAGCATATAGCCTATTTAAACCTACTTTTTGGTATCAAACTTATTACCCACTGATGTAATATATTATTTTGGGATTTTTAAAGATTTTTAATAAATTTTAGGCTGAGCATAACTCATAGTCGTAGGCTTAATCCGGTAATTGTCGGTTTTTGCCCTTACGGGCTATAAAATGAGTTTTACATATCTAATTGACTCCAAACCTTTTGCTACTGATTACATATGATAAATAAATTATTTTAAACCTCCTGGAATAATAAAAATATCAGATTTCTATATAGAACCCGGAAACGGCTTCTAATCGCCTAATTAAGCGTTTTTAACGCCTAGTATGTACTAGAACTATTTTAAACATACCAAGGGTGATACCTACTGATATTTGAGGTAAATTAAAATATTTTATCAGTAAGCAAAAGTTGTTAAACTCAGGCTTCGGTTTTGAGCTTTTCGGCTTATGTGAAATTACCAAAATGCCCCTACGGTGCATAGTTTGGTTATAATTGATAAATTTCACATATATACTTTACCCTACTGATATAACTTAGCAAATTGATTATATTTTCTGATTACATCAGACCTATAACTCAGGATATTACTTAAACTCTTTTATCACCTTATAAATGACCAAACTACCCCTACGAGGCATAGTTTGTGTTTAAATTCATTTCGGGCATAATAAACGATATCTTACTGATGTCACAACATATTTGGAGCATATTAACTTAGGAAACCTGTAAATGGCTCTCATTATTACCCGTTACGCTTATTACGCGTACGGTTCGGTTTATGTAGCTAGTTTACATAAATTAGCCGAAACGGGTCAAACCTTATCGGTTTTATCTCAAAATCCAGAGTGTGTATGAAATACCCATAATAAGCAAGTCTCCAAACTTGTCGGGTCTAAATCACATTCTATCCGGTCTTCGCTTAATAGTGCGTACGAACCGTATCATTGAAACTAACCGGTCTAAGCTAAGGCTTAATTAAGGACCCGTTAGAAATCTAATAGGTTATTATAAACCTTCGTTCCAGATTAGGAGCCCAGTAAAAGTACTTGCATTTGCTGTAATTGATTGATACTTTGCTCAGGTAAATACTCTTAACTTATTTTCCCTATACGGGCTTGGGATACGGTACTATAAAAGTACCGCTTGGTCGGGTATGTAGTCATTTAAATCGGATTGTGATTAATGTATTTACATAACCCGCTTTATTCTGTATTATTTGTTGTATGGCCCTTGGGGGTTAAATGACCATGTCCCGGATATCCTTGGCATCATTTTACGAAATGGCCACGACCTAAGCACGGGGTGTAGGCGTACACCTGACAGATGCATTATGTAAAAACTGGTAATCCACTAAAGGAATCAACCTTGTGGGCATTATACCTGTGGCGTGTCAGCTAACTTAAACCGGCTCTTCTAACCGGTGCTAATGGACGGCAAATGAGTAAAACTGTATACAAGATTATTTTAATAATTGTCCCAAGTTATAAAAGATATTTTGTGCCGAAGTGCATTCAAATCAATTTTCAAACTCTTTTCTAAATGAGTCAGTTGAGTTGTATTTACCAGTGTAAACTGACGTATTTTCCAAAAAGGTTAAGTGCAGGTGCTAGACGAAATAGGCTGGCTACTCCAGGCATCATTACTCAAGTCTCGCAAGCTCTAGATGTCAAATTCTGTTGAACAGTTTTCTTTTTATATTGATCCGCCTGTGGATCCTTTACTTTCCGTTGTAATACTTGGATATTACTTTACATTCGGATTGTAATATATATTTACCTTTTGCTTCTGCTGTGCATTTATATAATTGTGTTGTTTGACTATTATGTTGCCAACCACGTCATGATACTCCCCACCGGGCCCACCGGTGACACGTGGAATCCGGGGTGTGACAGGTTGGTATCAGAGCCAACACTGAGTGAATTAAACACTAGACTTTTGTGTTTAATCTCAGTTACACAGATGCACCTTCTTGAGTCTAGACAAGAACATAGGACAAATTCTAATTTGCTTTATTTGGTTCCTTTGTTATTTTCCGATTAGCCCTTGCATGGGCAAGTCATTTTTAAGAAGTCCCGTTTAGGGCAACCATATACTTGTTTAAAAATTTTTAATGGAACGATTATATTTAAATTCCTATATTATAAGATCTACCATTATAATAAAATGGCAAAATCTAAAAGGACAAGACCTAGCCATATGTCACATTAAGACGGGGCCAAGATGGTAGATCCACAATTAGATTCAGATCCTTGTTAACAGTTCAATTAGAAATTGTTCTGCGTTAATTATTAAAAAGAATCTAAAGAGTAAAACCTAGCCTAAATCTCATTATGGACATGGCCAAGATGGTAAAACTTATTTAAGAGATTCAAATTTTTTTTATCTAAAAGCATATTATCATGCTTGACAAAGTGTGATAGGATAAAATCACATAAGTCATTCTTAAATGGGTTATTTTTAAATTCCCTTATTTATATAATCATCCCTTATGGATGAAGTGCCCACGGGCTATGATTAACGTCCTCTGAGACTAAAGACAGTGGTAGCTTACGACTCCCTGTCAAGAAAAGGTAATGAACTTTGATTCAAACCTTAATGCCTAGATTCTCTGAAATCATGGCTTATAAATTAAACTTGTCTACGTGACTAGGCCTTTTGTGCTATTATTAACTTATAATTTAGGATTATGATAAAGATCCTGAACAATTTTATATTTAACAAATTAACTAAAATGTGTATTAAAAGCATGGTTAATAAATCGTTTAAGAACGATAGTACTGAAAGGGCTTCTAAATAAACATTGCCCTTATCTTCTTTTTGTAGCAACTAAGACTACATGGCTGACTCTAACGAGATAAACAGTCATCCTTTGGAAAACCGCGATGATAATGATCGGATTAATATAACCAAAGGAGAGCTTCGTTCACTGATTGACACAGCTGTATCTAAAGCTGTAGAAGAACAATTTAAGGAGTATAGTGGGACGCATAGTCGAGCCTCATCTATACCCCACTCTAGTCTGTTCCTAAAACTCATTCAGAGCCTCATAACAAGCCGCCCTCTAAGAAAGAGGAGCCAAAGAAGGATGATGATCGACATTCATCAAATGAACACAGTGTTCCATCCAAGAAGATAGCATTCGATAATGAACCACGTACCAAGTCTTGTACCTATAAGTACTTTGTTTCCTGTAAACCCCGAGATTTCACAGGGGAGAAAGGAGCAGTAGATTGTATGACCTAGTTGGATGAAATGGACACGGTGGTGGACATCAGCGGTTGTGCTGAAAGGGATGTAGTAAAGTATGTATCCCAATCGTTCAAAGGAGAGGCACTGGCATGGTGGAGGTCTCTCATTCAAGCTGCTGGGAAGATCCCGCTCTACAACATGTCATGGGAGCAGTTTGTTACTCTCATTATGGAGAACTACTGCCCTCAACATGAGGTCGAAAGAATTGAATCTGATTTCTTATCATTTGTGATGACAAACTTAGATTGTCAAGCTTACCTCACCAGTTTCAATACCCTGTCCAGACTGGTTCCTTACCTTGTAACACCAGAGCCCAAGCGAATTGCTCGCTTCATTGGGGGTTTAGCCCCAGAAATCAAAGCCAGTGTTAAGGCTTCAAGACCTGCTACATTTAGGTCAGCAGCTGATCTCTCTTTGTCCCTTACTTTAGATGCGGTCAGGTTGAGATCGCTAAAGAAATCTGAAGAAAGTAAGAGGAAGCGTGAGGATGATAACTCACGAGGGTTAGAGAAGAAGCACAAGGGAAACACTGATTCTAAGAAGTTTGGGTCTGGAAGGAACAGTCAGCGAACAGAGGAAAAGCCAAAGTGCACGACTTGCCAGAAACGCCACTTTGGAAAGTGCAGACTTTAGTCCAATTCTAAGTCAGGAGCACCTGCATGTGGGATCTGCAAGTCTAAAGAGCACAAGACGATAGAGTGCAAGAAGATAAGAGATGCCACATGCTACAACTGCAATGAGAAAGGGCACATTAAGACCAACTGCCCTAAGTACGCCAAGAAGCCTGAAGAGGTCAAGAAGACCAATGCGAGGGTCTTTCGAATGGATGCCAAAGAAGCGGTTCTAGACGACAATGTGATTACAGGTACTTTCCTTGTAAATGATGTCTATGCAAGAGTACTCTTTGATTCAGGCGCTGATAAGTCTTTCGTAGATCATAAATTTTGCAAATTGCTGAATTTACCTGTCAAAACCTTGAGTATAAATTATGAGGTAGAGTTAGCAGATGGCACCATAGAAACCGTCTCTACTGTGTTAGATGGATGTGTTATATTGATGCGTGTGAAGTGTTATATATATTAGGTGTATATTTTAAGCCCTTTTAACACTTTTTTAGCCAAGTTTTAAATTTATAAAACACGATATTTTACTAACACTAAACACACATATGGGCAAGTGCACCCATCGTGGGCGTAGTATAGCGTTGGTAAGATACCGAGGTCGTCCAAGGACACAAGAGCTTTTAGTACCGGTTTATCCTCAACGTCTAATCAAAATAAAAAGTTTAGAAAAATGTTTTAAACTAAGAAAAATAAAAACTAACTAAAATGCTGAAAATAAAATAAAAGAAAAAAAAACAGATAGACAAGATGAATCACTTGGTTCCGACTCGTATCTAGTGTAACCTTTGATTATTTCCGCACTTTTGCACATAATTAAGAGATTATCTTAGTTATTGTAGTAGGCCCCTCTTTTGAAGGTGACGTTACCCTCACCTCAGTAGTTTGAGTCAGCAAGGATACAATCCTAAAAGGGTGGATTATTGGAAGATAATGAATTAAGTTATTAATGCAAATTATGGTAGGCCCCGCTTTTGGCGGTGACGTTACCCTCGACTAAGTAGTCTGAGTCAGCAGGGATACAGTCCTAAATAGCCGGGTTATAGTATTAATAGTAGTTAACTTATGAGGGGATCAAAGAGTTTGGACCCCCGCCATCCAATACCGTGAAGCATTGAAAGAGGTCCTACTAAATTTGACCCAGGTCCATTGCAGGACCTCTAAACGCTGAACAATGGCAAGACCTTTACCAAACCGTTCCCTTAACCCCCGACCAGGTAGCCAACATACCTCCATATAGACCGTGGAGATATGAATGGTGAAAATCTTTTATTTTATATAGACAGTAAAATAATGCCAAGACACCACGGACAAACGATAAGGAAAGATCACCTTCATCATAAGTAACTAGTTATTAAAGTCATTAATACAAAACCAAATAAAAAGTGCAAAAGATTAGAAATAAAAAGTATTACACTAGACACTTTGTCTTCACCAAGTGATGTAAGAGACTTAGGCAAACATGGCCTTGATTGTCAAGAACTCTTACGATCAATCTTGGATCCCAAGACGACTCACACACTCTACGATGGACAATGGATGATGGTGGTGGATGATGGTGGTGGGTGATGGGTGGTGGATGAAGTGTGAGAGAGGTGGTGTGCCAAGGGATGAGTTGAAATGAAACCAAGCACTCCTATTTATAGGCTAAACAGAAGGCTGGGCACGGCCCCGTGTCCGCTGGACACGCCCCCGTGCCTGTCTGACACTCTCTCTCTTCATTAATTGTAATTCGCAATTACAATTAATGCGCCTGCCGTACTTTCTCCACGCCCCCGTGTTCACTGGACACGGCCCCGTGGTGGGCAATAGAAGCTTCTATAGGTTTGTCTTTTCTGCTGCTTCTTGGGCACGGCCCCGTGCTGGCTGAGCACGGGGCGTGTTCAGTCTTCTGCCTTCTCTATTTTGCTTAGGAAGATGCCGTTGAGGGGTCGGGCAGTCCACTTATGTTCCTTTCCTTGTATTTATGTTAGATTTAGCTATGGAGGACATATGAGGAGCCGGCTAGACGATCTACATCTTACAGCTCAACGCCTCCATATCACCATTCCTTTGGGCCTCAGTCCGAGAACGAGCCCAACAACCCGCCGCCTTCATATATACCAATACAGCGATCTGCATCGCACCGTTCCTTCGATGACCCTACTCCTGTCTTTCGGGGCCAGTTTAACCCGGCGGACTATCTACCAGAACAAGGGGGCTTTAACCCTCTAGGACCGGAGGATCACTTTTCTGGTGATCAGGCGATGGATATGGACGAGGACACAGATCCCGTCGAGGCTTCAACCGGATCCCTGAACCATCCTTTTGTGATCTCAGACGGTTCGTCATTTCACGGAACACCATACCAAGGTCCGGATAGTCACATGGCACGGTTCGAACGATGTGAGTGGTACTATACACCACCTTACCCTTCACCGCCTCACCAGCAGCAGCAAGATCCCTCTGGGGATCCACGTTTCGTGGCAGTCACGCCACCACCTCCACCGCCGCCAGTTCATCTAGCTCCTCCAGAACCACCAAGACGTAGGAGGACTGGCGCACGGATGTCAACACGAGGAAGAGATTTTCATTTCACCACTCCTCAACACTCTAGTGGCAGCCATTACCCGCCACTATATGAAGATCCACAGATGGGTGGACCTTCAGTTCCAGTTTCAGAGGTGAATTCAGCACCTATTGCACCACCATCACCGGGTTTTGGCAACCCTATCCCTGCTTATACTGCACCAGCAGCATACAACCCATACGGACCGCCAGCATACCATACCTATAACTACGCTGACGATCCTTACCACGTGGCATCAAACTACTATGCCCAAAACCCTGAGGGACCATATGGAACCCCTTGGGGAATGGGACAACCAGCTCGTGGTTATCAAGTACCAGTTCAGCCACCACTTCAGCATCAGCCACCACGGTTTTCTCCGCCAGAGCAAGAGGATCTCCGTCATAGACTGGACAGGCTTGAGCGAAACCTCCAGAAGGAGCGTAGGAAGAATGAAGGATTTATGAGTGGTTTGGCAAATTTACTGAAGGGAAAGAAGAAACGGGATCGTTAAATCCCAATATGTATTATTGTATTTCCTTGTTTAAATCAAGTCCCTACGTGGACATTTATTTATGTGTGTATGTAGTCCCTGCGTGGACATCTATCTTTGTACTTAGTCCCTACGAGGACTTGTCTCTATTAGTCCCTGCGTGGACATCTACTTTTGTAAACAGTCCCTGTGAGGACATGTATTATCCGTATAGCTCCTGCGTGGGCAAATGTTTCTGTGAAAAGTCCCGTTTAGGGCGATATGTAATCTTGTAATATATTAATGGAATGTAAGTTTATAAATTTCATGTTTGCCATTATGTGCACAAATAAATTATATATGAAATAAATAAATTGAAAATCATTCCTTTTGATTTAATCTGCCTAAGTAATTATTAATTAAGGATCTTAAAGGTATAACCTAGCCTGCATGTCCTTTTAAGACCTGGCCAAGATGGTAAGACCCGTTTAAAAGATTCAAATTCCTGTTAACATCTGAAAACATGTTAACACTCCTGGCAGACATGATTCGTTAAAATCATACGTGTTATTATTTTATGAGGATCTTTTCAAAGATTCCAAACCCAACATAATGATCTCTGAATCATGGGTTTAAATCATCAATTAAGATGATCATATTTTGACCATACATTGGCAATATAATGCCTACGGGCCCTTCTCATTTCTATATGAGACAAAAGACAGTAATAGTCTGAGACCCTGTCTGATAAAGGTAATGAACTATGTTCAAACCTTCATGCCTTGATTCTCTGAAATCATGGCTTATGATTTAAAAATGTCATTGTGACTAGGCTTTTAGTGCTTCAAATAAAACTATTATTGTTTTATAATTAGGATAAATTATAATAGAAATCATAAATAAATGTGAGTAATAAATTAACCATATATGGTCTATGTTTACCTTGGTTAATAAAATTGCCATAAAAGACAATTCTATAATAAACTCACCAATAAATTATTGTTAATATGTAACAGTTCAAGCTACATGGCAGACTCAAACGAGGTCAATAGTCACCCACGGGAAGAGCATCAAAATGCTCGAGTAAATGTAGCAGGTGCAGAATTACAGGCAATGAAAGATAATGCCGTTAATCGAGCTATGGATAGACAGCACCATGATTCAAGTGGTACCCATACAAGGACCCAATCTGCACCACACTCAAGAACACCCTCCAGGACCCACACTGCCCACAGTAATTCACACCACTCGTCAAACCGAGGGAGTGCTCCATCCCAAAGAGTCATTCGGAATCAAGAACTCCGTAATAGGGGTTGTACCTATAAGTACTTTGTTTCGTACAAACCCAGGGACTTCACTGGGGAAAAAGGAGCTGTTGATTGCATGACTTGGATGGACGAAATGGATACTGTGGTGGATATCAGTGGTTGCCATAATAGGGATATTGTGAAGTTTGTCTCACAGTCTTTCAAAGGAGAAGCATTAGCTTGGTGGAGATCTTTGATCCAAGCCACAGGGAAAGTCCCGTTATACAACATGACCTGGGAACAGTTCATGGCACTGATCAAGGAAAACTACTGCCCTCAGCATGAGGTTGAGAAAATTGAATCTGACTTCTTGTCGCTGGTCATGAGAAACCTAGACTGTCAGGCCTACCTTACCAGTTTCAACACCTTGTCAAGGTTGGTTCCATATTTAGTAACTCCGGAACCCAAACGTATAGCCCGTTTCATTGGGGGTTTGGCCCCGGAGATCAAGGCAAGTGTAAAGGCCTCCAGACCAGCTACTTTTCGGTCTGCAGCAGACATATCTTTGTCTCTTACCTTGGATGTGGTCAGGCTGAAATCGCAGAGGAACACCGATACCGAAAAGAGAAAGCGTGAGGATGACAACTCACGACGTTCAGACAAGAGGCAGAAAGGAAACAATGACCAAAAGAAAGGGTCAGGGTTTAGGAAGGATGGTCAGCAGACGGGTGAAAAACCCAGATGTAAAATCTGCAAGAGACAGCACTTTGGGAAGTGCAGGTATGAATCGAATTCGAATTCACAATCGAAACCTTTTGCTTGTGGGTTGTGCAAGTCCAAGGAACATAAGACCTTGGATTGCAAGAAGATAAAGGATGCGACCTGCTTCGGTTGCAATGAAAAGGGGCACATCAAGTCTAATTGCCCAAAATACGCCAAGAAGCCTGAAGAGGCCAAGAAGACCAATGCTAGGGTCTTCAGAATGGATGCTAAGGAAGCCGTAAAGGACGACAATGTGATAACAGGTACCTTTCTCGTAAATGATGTTTTTGCGAGAGTGTTATTTGATTCAGGCGCTGATAAGTCGTTCGTAGATAATAAGTTTTGTGAATTATTGAATCTACCTGTTAAGAACTTAAGTGTGAAGTATGAGGTGGAACTAGCAGATGGTACTTTAGAAACCGCCTCAACTATCTTAGATAGATGTTTCATATCCATTAGGAACCACTCTTTTCCTTTATCTCTACTTCCCTTTAAGTTAGCCGGCTTTGATATAGTTTTAGGCATGGACTGGTTATCTCATAACCAGGCCCAGATTGTCTGCAATAAGAAGCAAGTGATGATTAAGACTCCGTCTGGTGAATCACTTACTATCCAGGGAGATACTCAGTATGGGATGCCTGAGCGAATGTCTGTGCTCAAGGATTCTAAATGTTTAAAGAAGGGTTGTGTCATCTACATGGCACAAGTAATTATTAATGAGCCAAAGCCCAAGATTGGGGATATCCCCGTCATTTCTGAATACCTCGAAGTTTTTCCTGAAGAACTACCTGGTTTGCCACCAGATAGACAAGTAGAGTTCAGAATTGACATTATTCCTGGATCAGCACCAGTAGCAAGGGCGCCTTATAGATTGGCACCAACAGAGATGAAGGAATTGAGAACGGAACTAGATGATTTGCTAGCTAAAGGTTTCATCAAACCTAGTTCGTCTCCTTGGGGAGCACCAGTTTTATTTGTAAAGAAGAAGGATGGATCGATGCGTCTGTGCATCGACTACCGTGAGCTTAATAAGGTCACTATCAAGAATAGGTATCCTTTGCCCAGAATCGACGATCTGTTCGATCAACTTCAAGGTGCAAGTTTCTTCTCGAAGATTGACTTGAGGTCAGGCTACCATCAATTGAAGGTGAGAGATGAAGACGTACACAAGACTGCATTTAGAACTCGTTATGGTCATTACGAGTTCCTAGTGATGCCTTTTGGGCTCACTAATGCACCGGCCGTGTTCATGGATCTCATGAATCGCGTTTGCAAGCCGCACTTAGATAAATTCGTCATCGTTTTCATCGACGACATTCTCATCTACTCAAAGAACCAAGCTGACCATGAGAAGCATCTTCACTGCATTCTGGAACTACTCCATAAAGAAAAACTCTATGCCAAGTTCTCGAAGTGTGAATTCTGGCTTCGAGAAGTCCAATTTCTTGGACATGTTGTAAGTGAGCGAGGTATCCAAGTAGATCCCGCTAAAGTTGAAGCTGTCATGAATTGGCATGAGCCAAAGACGCCTACAGAAATACGTAGCTTCCTAGGTTTGGCAGGATACTATAGGCGATTCATTGAAAACTTCTCAAGGATTGCTGCACCCCTTACTTCATTGACGCGTAAGAAGATTAAGTTTGACTGGGGTCCTAAGCAGCAGGAATCCTTTGATATTCTGAAACAAAAGTTGAGCAATGCTCCAGTACTGACATTGCCTGAAGGAACGGAGGAGTTTGTAGTTTATTGTGATGCATCACACACCGGGATGGGATGTGTGCTTATGCAGAAAGGCAAAGTCATTGCCTATGCTTCACACCAGTTAAAGGTGCACGAAAAGAATTACACCACCCATGACTTGGAATTGGGTGCCGTTGTATTCGCACTAAAACTGTGGAGGCACTACTTATATGGAATCAAATGTGTGATCTATTCTGATCACAAGAGCCTTCAACATCTGTTCAACCAGAAGGACTTGAACATGAGGCAACGCCGTTGGATGGAAACTCTGAATGATTACGATTGTGAAATAAGATACCATCCCGGCAAGGCGAATGTAGTCGCCGATGCCTTGAGTCGGAAGGAGAAGGTGAAACCCATCTGAATCAATGCCAAGAGCATGGAAATAAAGAACAATTTGATAGAAAGGTTGTTAGCTGCACAGAAGGAAGCTGTGTTGGAAGCTAACTATCCTAAAGAAAAGCTAGGAGTAACTGAGGAACAGTTATCTCTTAGTAAGGATGGAATTCTTAGATTGAATGGACGGATATGGGTTCCAATTTATGGAGGACTCCGAGATGTTATCCTCCAGGAAGCCCACAGCTCTAAATATTCTGTTCATCCTGGAGCTGATAAAATGTACCAAGATCTAAGGGCAAACTATTGGTGGATAGGCTTGAAGAAGTCTGTAGCTACCTATGTAGCTAAATGCTTGACGTGTGCACAAGTCAAGGCAGAACATCAAAAACCGTCAGGTTTGCTACAACAGCCTGAACTTCCTACTTGGAAGTGGGAAATGGTAACTATGGATTTTATCACCAAGTTACCCAAGACAAGGAAAGGAAATGACACCATCTGGGTGATAGTTGACCGACTGACTAAGTCAGCACATTTCCTACCCATTAAGGAGACCTACAGCTCCGATATGTTAGCCCAACTGTACGTTGATAAGATTGTAGCTTTACATGGCATACCTGTGTCTATTATCTCTGACCGAGATACTAGATACACTTCCCATTTTTGGAAAAGCTTCCAACAATCTTTGGGCACACGTTTGAACTTTAGTACGGCTTACCATCCACAGACAGACGGTCAGAGTGAGTGTACTATTCAAACGTTGGAAGACATGCTTCGTGCGTGTGCAATTGACTTGGGTGGTAGCTGGGATAAGCACCTACCATTAGTTGAATTCTCCTATAACAATAGCTACCATACCAGCATTAAGGCTGCGCCTTTTGAGGCATTATACGGTAGAAAGTGTAGATCGCCCATTTGTTGGGCAGAAGTTGGAGATGTCCAATTATCTGGACCGGAGATAGTGTTCGAGACGACGGACAAGATTGCCCAGATTCGTGACCGTCTCAAAGCTGCCCGGGATAGGCAGAAGAGTTACGCTGATCCAAGTCGTAAGGATTTTCACTTCGAAGTAGGTGACAAAGTCCTACTTAAAGTGTCACCCTGGAAGGGAGTGATGCGATTTGGTAAGAAAGGCAAGTTAAGCCCGAGATACATAGGACCTTTCGAGGTTATCGAACGTGTCGGGTCAGTTGCCTATAAGTTAAACTTACCTGAAGAGCTCAGTAGTATACACAATGTGTTCCACATCTGCAATCTGAAGAAGTGTTTCGCTGACGAATCACTGGTTATACCCCATACAGATGTGCATATAGACGAGAGCTTGAAATTTGTGGAAAAACCTTTGTCGATCGAAGATCGACAGGTAAGGAAGCTTCGAAGGAAGCATATACCTTTTGTAAAGGTCAAATGGGATGCCCGTAGAGGTCCCGAGTATACGTGGGAGGTTGAGTCCACGATGAAAGAAAAGTACCCTTACTTATTTCAGTAAATCTCGGGTCGAGATTTCTTTTAAGGGGGTGAGGATGTAACACCTCGAAAAATTTACGTCCTATAATGTGTTGACACGTTTCATAGGTTTGAACGTGTGAAAGAATGTTCTTGAAGGACTAAAGTTGACAAACAGTGAAACTGTGTAAATATAAGGGTTCAAAGTGTCAACAATGAATAAATATACTTTACAATAACCCTACATGATGTTTATAACCTTAAACGAATGGATCATGGATCATACGAAGCGAATTGTGAAAGAAAGTGAGAGATTACAAACTACAGGGGTTAAATGTGTCAACATGTTAAGTTATACCTCTGAGTGACCTTTTAGCAAACCCGAAGCCTTGTAACGATTAAATATGCTCACTAGAACCTACCATAAAAATTTCACCAAGTTTCGTTATCGTATGAGAAAGTTGTGATAAAATTCGTGTGCGAGGGTTAGAATCGTCAACGTTGAAAATTAGGGCTTTTCGGGTGATCAAAAAGTTACCCGAGGACTTGTCAAAGTGGGTATAAGTATTAAAGCCCCCATATATAAATTACAAAGTCTTAGCATACAAGAAACAGCTTGAAAATGACCTTTCGGGGGACCAAGGACCAAAATGCAATTAAAAGAAACATGTTTACCTGATCCGGATGGCCCAGGCGGCCCGCATCAGGATTACCAAAACATGAAGCGGGCCGCTTCAGACCTGCAGGTGCAGAAAAAACAGGCAGCTGCCTGTTGATGCTTGTAACCGACTCAAATCTCATTTTTTTCGATACCTTGGGCTTCCTAAGGTGGTTTTTAGCTAGTAGGGGACTTGTGGATGTTATTGTTTCATTCCTAGACTTAGGTGTTGATGATCCATGTGTGTTTGAAGTTGTTTATAAGACCCACATGTTACTACATTGATCATTCATCAACCTCTGAGCATTTCTGGAGCATTCAAGCAGGTCACAAGAATTCCAAATCATCCATTAGTCGTGTGTAAGTATGCCTAACCTTCGCTAATTCATTTATACTTAGTTTATAGCCTAGAAATCAAACCGTCGTAACTACAGTTTGATTTATCGATAAATCACAATCGGTCCAGAGTTTAGTCGAATCGAAAGTTGTTATAAGTTGGTATTTATATGGATAATAAACCCCTAAAAGGGCACTCACTGATTCGAATCCTAACTAGGTGGTTTGTCGAGTCAAAGGTTGTCCGAAAAAGTCAACAGAATTGGTATTTTGGAATTAACGCATAATTAGCAATATAAAAGGCGTGTAATCTGTTTTATCAGTCATATAACTTGAAAATAAGTATAAAAACTTGTCTACGCTTGTTTGATTCGACAACTTTCTGTTTAAGACCGATTCGGAACCGAAAGACGCAAAAGTTTGACTTTTGCATTGACCTCAGTTCTGACCCGGTTTAGATAGGTTTAGACATGCCTTAAAGTTCCACTTGGACCTAGTTACATGTGTGTATAAGCCTCTGCGTTTAGACCACTCGAATCCCTAATCGTCCGATGTTTTCGTTAATCGCCTAAATATTGACCGTAATGCCCTTATGACCATAAAACGAGATTTTTGGAAATGTGAAAGTGCCACAATCTTAGTTACTGATTATTAGACTTGTACGTAAATTTTCACGTCAATCGGAGTTCTAGATTAGGAGTTATGCTTAATGACGTAATTAGAACGCTTCTTAGTGATTTAACGGCGTCATTAGCGTAAAGACTATCTAAACCCAATTTTTGACACCAAACCTTTTACCCACTGATGTAATATAATATTTTGGGATTTTTGAAGATTTTTAATTATTTTTAAACTGATCATAAGCTTGGATTAGCGCCTTAATTCGGTAATTACCGAATATGCCCTTTTAAGCCATAAAATGAGTTTTACAAATCCTTTTAACGCCAATCCAATTGCTACTGGTTTTAAATAATAAATTAAGTATTTTGAACCTGTTAAGCTGATCAGAAAACTCAGAATCCTATTTAAACCCGTACGTCGCTTAAAACGGATTTATACGCGTATTATACGCATAGTTAGGGTTTAAAAGTATTTTGTCATATAAGACTTATTACCAAATGAGGTAACCTGTTAAAATAAAATATTTTACTGATTTAATCAGACCCGGATCACAGAAGTTTAAATAATCCCTTTTATAATCTTTAAAATGACCAAAATACCCCTACGGGGCTTATTAAGTGATTAAACTCGTTTTGGGCATCATGGAAGGTATCATACTGATATCACAACATATTTAAGGCATGTTAACTTAGGAAACCTGTTTAGGACTCTTATGGATACCCGTTACGCTTCGTGCGCGTTCGGATCGGTTTATGTAACTAGTTTACATAAATTAGCCGAAACGGGTCAAACCTTATCGGTTTATTCTCAAAATCCAGAATGTGTATAATATACCCATATTAAACAAGTCTTCAAACTTGTCGGGTCTAAATCACATTCTATCCGGTCTTTGCTTAATCGTGCGTACGAACCGTATCTTTAAAACTAACCGGTCTAAGCTTAAGCTTAACTAAAGACCCGTTAGGATTCTAATAGGTTGTTATAAACCTTCGTTCCAGATTAGGAGACCCGGTAAAAGATACTTGCACTCGCTGATTTGATTTATACTTGCTTAGGTAAATACTTTTAACTTATTTCCCTATACGGGCTTGGGGTACGGTATATAAAATACCGCTTGGTCGGGCATTGAATATTTAATCTTATTATGGTTAAATTATTGAGATGACTCCGTTTAATTTGTTTTGTTTACTTAAAGCCTTTGGGGGTTAATGACCGTGTCCCGGATATCCCTGGCATCATTTTACGAAATGGCCACGACCTTAGCACTCAGGTGTAGGCGTACACCTATCAGTGTCTCATAAATAAAGTGGTGTGTTTATTGATCTTTAACCCGGCTCGATCCGGGCTACTGAACGCATAAGGAACATGTAAATCCTTTACAAGTTTATATATATAAATAAGTAACCCAAGTTATAAAATATTATTTGTGCCTTGTGCCTTAAATGCATTTTCTTAAACTCTTTTCAAAATGAGTCGGTTGATTGTATTTACCAGTGTAAACTGACGTATTTTTCTTAAAAAGGTTAAGTGCAGGTACTACGCGTAATAGGCTGGCTTGTCTCCTAGCATCCACAATAAGTCTCGCAAGCTTGGATGTCATAGACTGTTGAACACTGTTTCCTTTTATTTTGTTCTACCTGTGGATTTATATTCGACTGTTTGTGATACTTAATATTACAATATCGTTTGGTTGAAATGAATTTATACTTTGCTTCCGCTGTGCATTTAAATATTGTGTTGTTTGACTATTATGTTGCCAACCACGTCACGATACTCCCCTACCGGGCCCACTGGTAACACGTGGAAATTCGGGGTGTGACATGGGAAATCCCCACTAAGCCCACAATCACTCATAACAAGTGATGTTAACGAAGATGAATTTACCAAGCTATCTGGTACAAAATCAATGTTGACATCTGAGAGAAAGAGTTCTCTTAGAGTCTCACTTGTATTTTGAACTAGATTTTGGAAGTCAGAACTTTGCATCTTTAACCCTTTTCTTGAGAGATCCATCTTTAACCAGTTTCTTGAGAGATCCAAGGAAACCAAATTCCTGAGATGCGAGATTTGTTTTGGGACCTCTCCACTGAAAAAAGAATATGACAGGTTCAGATTTACTAACTGCGAGAGTCGTCCTATTCCAGAAGGAATTTGAGAGGGACGAAAATCGTTATTTGCAAGGTTTAGTGTGCGAAGGTGAATGAGGTTGAAGAGACTGTTGTTGGAGTAGATGGGGCCAGAGAGAAAGCTGCTGCTCAAGTCGAGCCCGATCACATGACCTAACCGGCACTCAACCCCATCCCATAAGCAGCAATTTCCCGCACCATCTGATCCATTGAGGTTCCATGAAGCAACCTTTGGATAAGCACGAGAATCATAGGTGGATACAGAACTGTTAATAGACATGCTCTCTTTGAATTGGAATAAGAGAGAGCACTCATCAGCATGGCTATGGCTGAAGGAAGAAAACTTATTGGCCAAGGCATATTCAAGAACATGAAGTACCAGTATCAGAAAGAAGACATGAATACATCTGGCCATGATGTTTAAAAACGAACTTAAGTTTATGTAGATGAAGAATATACGTTCACCATATATATAAATAACTTCTATGAATACTCAGGATATATAGCAATTGGCCGGTAGGATTTAAATAAGGCTGGTTTTGATATTCCAACCTCTATGATTACATCTTTTTGTTGTTTCATGAAAAAAGTACGTAATGGTCTTGGTCAACATGAAACTGCAACAATTCTTTACTCGCCACTTTCAAAGATGCTGCCAAGAGCATTGGAGGTAGTTAGTGTTGGTCAACAAGGAAAATATAACTAATGATGTCGAATTTTGGATTTTTTTATATGGAGTCGTTTTTTACTCAAATTTCTTGAAAGGCTTTTGATAAATTTGTTGTTTTATGCCTTTTAGTATATGGAGTCGTTTTTTATTCAAAAATCTTGAAAGGCTTTTGATAAATTTGTTGTTTATCCAAAATAATTTTTTTTTCTATGTAAACGGAGTTATTCTATAAAAAGACATGAAGAAGCTAATAGTCTTGGTCAACATGGAAAATATAAACCAATGAGGTAGATTTTTTTTTTTTTTTGTGCCTCTTACAGATAGTATTATTTGTAATATTATTATCATTGTAAGGTATGTTAATTTTAATTTTTCGCCTATAACTTATAAAGAAACTTTTTGAAATTCTTTGGATATTGCTATAAAAAAAAAAAGCTACGTCTAACCATCATTTGAAGAGAGAGACAATCAGGCAATTTAGCATATAGATGATATGAATATTATTAAAAGTGTGTTTTCTTTTCTATTTTATAAATGACATGAAACTAAATGCATTGTTTAAGACCTTAGAAACCATATCAGGGGTGTTCAAAACCGGATATCCGAAATTTCGGATACGGATTCGGATAGTGAATCGGATATCCGAAAATCCAACTTTTTATTTAATTTTTATTTTTTTTATTATTTTTCATATTCGGAAACGGATATTTTGGATAGTTTCGGATATCTGAATATAAGTTTTCGGATATTTCGGATATTTTTGGTATATTTTCGGATACTTCGGATATTCGGATATGATATCAGTTGAAGAGAATGACAACATACTCGTATTTTTATCTTCTTAAAGTTACAATCAAGTAGTTTTTCAAATCTTGAAATGATGTAAACAAAAAGTAGTCACATGCAACTATTAAAAAGTAACCTTACTATGTTCAAGCAAGAGAGGTGGGGGTTCGAAAAAAAGAGGTTCGGGTACGAAGAAAAATCCCGTAAGACCCAAGGTTCGAGCGAATCTTGGCGAGCCGACGCGCTTTAGGTTGCAAGACGAACCCGAGCAAGTCCCACCCTTTCAAACCCAACAATATCCACCCTTTCAATCGCAAACGTATCAAAACCAACCGTTCGTTCCACTGTTTCAACCTCACCAATTTCAACCCCAATCTTTTCAAAACTTTCAAACCCAACCCCACCAACTCGACCCACTACTAGAAGACAACACCCTCATCCATCATTTTGCAAACGGGTATCGTGAACCACAACAAAGTCTTGACGACGATGAAGATGATGATTACGTTCAAGAACAACAAGAAGAAGAAAAAGAAGAAGAGGAAGAGGAAGAAGAAGATGACGTTCAAGAAATCGTCCCAACCGTGCGACAACATTGAACGAGCGAGGAGGAGGTGGCCTTGGTGAAGGCGTACTTGCACATCTCCGAGAACAAGAAACATGCCAACGAGCAAAGAAATGATGCGTTTTGGAGACGGGTCATTAATCATTTTAGCCGACTTCCCGGTGCAAATGAACGAAACATTGACCAAATGACGTCGAAATGGACGGATTTGAACGGGAAAATTAGTAAGTTCAACGATTGTTTCATTCAAAAGGTATATATTTTTTTAAAGTTTAAATCTTTTTTTTAAACTCTTACTTAAAAAAACAGTTTTTTTTTTATAAAAAATACCGAAAACTGTTTTTTTTTAAACAGAAACAATTTTTTTTTTAAATACATAAAACTGTTATTTAAAAAAAAAAGAAACAGTTTTTTTAAATATAACAGAAAACAGTTTATTTAAAAAAAAGAGTTAATTACTGTTTTCGTCCCTGTGGTTTGTCAAAAATCACTATTTCAGTCCATTAGTTTAAAAATTGCGCTTTCAGTCCCTGTGGTTTCACTTTCGTAACCATTTCAGTCCACCTCCGTTAACCCCATCCATTTATTCTGTTAAGTACATGTGAATTGACCATAATACCCTTATTAATAAAAAAACAAAAAGATATCTAAATGAGTTAATTACTGTTTTCGTCCCTGTGGTTTGTCAAAAATCACTATTTCAGTCCATTAGTTTAAAAATTGTGATTTCAGTCCCTGTGGTTTCACTTTCGTAACCATTTTAGTCCAGTCTCCGGCATCACAACCCACCTTCTTAATGTCCGGCGACCCATTACCCCACCCCAATTAATATCTTCCTAGCAGCATCAATTAACATAATAACTTTGAAAAATAATGCTTACCTGGACATTTTCTCATTCTAAAATCCAAAATTAAAACCATATATGTAAAAATAGTGCCAGACTTCTACTTCTACTGAAGCCATGGTGGGTTGAACCCTACAATCCAATTTAAGTCCATATGTCATACAACAATAAAATCATATAAGTCCATATTTAATTAACACAAGGGTAATTTAGGTATTTCATTAAAAATTTAACGGTAAAATAGACGGTGTTAGGAGACTGGACTGAAATTGTTACGAAAGTAAAACCACATGGACTGAAATAATGATTTTTGCAAATCACAGGGACGAAAACAGTAATTAACTCATTTAGATATATTTTTGTTTTTTATTAATAAGGGCATTATGGTCAATTCACGTGTACTTAACAGAATAAATGGATGGGGTTAACAGATGTGGACTGAAATGGTTACGAAAGTGAAACCACATGGACTGAAATCGCAATTTTTAAACTAATGGACTGAAATAATGATTTTTGACAAACCACTGGGACGAAAACAGTAATTAACTCTAAAAAACAAACAGAAACAGCTTATTTTTTTTTAAAAATAGCAACAGTTTAAAAAAAAAAGAAACAGTTTTTTTTAAATAAAATAGAAAACAGTTTATTTAAAAAAAAACAGAAACAGTTTATCTAAAAAAAACAGAAACAGTTAAAAAAACAGAAAACAGTTTACTTTTAAATAAAACAGAAAACAATTTATTTAAAAAAAAAACAGAAACAGTTTAAAAAAAAACAGAAAACAGTTTTGTTAAAAAACCAAAAAACAGTAATTTTTTATAAAAAACCGAAAACAGAATTTTTTTTTTAAAAAAAATACATAACTTTTTATATTTTTTTGTAGAGCCGAAATCCACAAAGTGGAGCGAGCGAGGCGACAATCATGCAACAAGCCACCGCAGAGTATTGCAAATTCTACAAAAAGAGGAGTTTTCCACACGTGGCGGCATGGGAGGTTGCGAGGCATCACCCGAAATGGGTCCCGGTTGATTTGGTCGACGTGGTTGGGCCTACGGCTCCAAAAAAAAGAGGTGGTCCGAAAAGATCAAAGACCTCCGATTCGGGGAACTACACGACTTCCGCATCGGATAAGTTGCCCCAAATGAACTTAAACGACGAACCCCTTGACGAACCCGATCAACCCGTTGACGACCCCGTTGAAGAGGATACACATACAAGGCCACGCCGCAAGAGAAGTGGTGAATCGTCAAGCAAAGGAAAAGAAGCGGTGGCGGAGTCGATCTTCAGAATCGAAGAGGCGAAAATGATGCAATACAACAAGGCCGAACAAAGAAAAGAAAAAATGTTGTCAGTAAAAGTTGAACGCGAGCATGCGTACATGGGCCACTTGAAAACGGTAGAAAGACAAAATGATTTAAAAATCTTGTGTGAGCCGCACACCCATCTCAACGAACCGTTTAAGACGGTTGTAATTCAACAAAAGCGTGAGATTTGCGAAAGGTGGGGTTGAGAGATGCCACCCGTTTAATTTAAGTTTTTTTTCCCAACGTTTAGTTATTTTTTTTATTTTGCTATGTAATTTATTTTTAATTTTAATGAAATTTATAATTTAGTGTTTTATTGTTAATTTCTAATTTAAAATAAAAAATTAAAAAAATTTGTGAGTGATGGAATTCTATCACTAGTGATGGAATTCTATCACTAGTGATGACCACCGCCACTACAAAATGCTTGTGAGTGATAAAAAATTGGGTGATGACATGGCAGGAGTTGATTGGATATTGTGAATGATAGAATTCTATCACTAGTGACCACCCCCACTCCCCTAATATTATCATTACAAAAAGAAAAAAAACCTACGAATAAAAAGAGGAGGCATCGATCACATGAAAAAAAAAAGAACACAGCCGCCATACAAAAAGAGGAGGGTGAACGAATTTGATATTTTATTTTTCTACACCTCTCTCAAACCACTTGTGCATATTTGATCAAGTTGGGATGACAACCGAAGTTGTGAAGACAAACATGAGCGGCTAGGTTTTCTTGTGGCTTTCTCTAGACGGACGGTTCAGTTAGGTTTTTACTTTATTCAGTTTAAAGTCAGGTTTGGATGTATTTTTGACTTTGACAACGTTGTATGAATACATTGATGTGTTGGTTTCTTTGAACTATTTGCATGGTTCTTGCTTTACAACTTGTTTGGTTGATCCAAAACCTATTTCGTGCCATAACCAGGCTTGTGCGGATACTTGTGCCAGCCCGAAACTCATTCTTGTCCGAAATCTGACCCGTTTCTTTAATGTGCTAACCCACATCGACCCATTTCAATAAAGTTGTCGACCCGCTTTGGCCCGAAAATAACAAGATGGAATTTCAATTGACCCGTTGTAACCCATTTAGTTAAAATATCTTAACTAAACTAACCCATATAATTTTAAAAGCAACCTAAACTAACCCACTTAAAAGCCTTTGGGTCAAGATTGCCACCTCTAGATTGGGCCGATTGTTATGGTCCAATCGTGAAATGGTAATGGGCCAGATGGCATAAAGCCGTCTGGACTTGTTTGTGGTGAATCCTTTGGGCCTTCTAACGTGGTAGAACTTAGTTTGAGTAGTTAGCTGATATGTAAAATTTGGTCCCTTAGCTTCTATAGTTGACATTATTAGGCCCCACACCAGTACAATACGTAACACAGCTTCTGTCACCTGGATATCATGATCAAGATCATGATATTTCCACCCAAATCTCGTACCATTCTCTGAATTTAATAATCTCACGGGTTTTCTATCTCTTGTCTAGTTGTCATATGCTACATTTATTGCCTCTCAAGGTGTCTTCTCTTTTGTTTCTGGAACATATACCTTTTTTTTAAAACTTTAGTGCATACGAAACCGCAAATAATCTGAATGATGATCACATTTTGAAACTATACACTCCAAAAAAGCAAACTCTAAACTGTGAAATTGTAGCAAGATGCTCTACAAGAACAGGATTTGTTTTAAGAGAGAATAACATAGAGAACACGTTCCTTTATGGCTCCATGAATTGACCAATTAACCAAGTAATCGGTCACCCTCATGGCAACTTTAGCAACGAATCCTTTCAGCATCACGTTCAAAATTCCTCACAAAAAGTTACAAACTCAACCAAAACAATTAACATAAGTTAAACAAGATTAACAAGCCTTTGTAAAACTAAAATGAATATTTACTTTCAACACTTTCTTGGCCATGTGGTAGTTACCTGCCAGGTCATGCCACACCTTTTGTCAGGTTAGGGTGACATGGGTTTCCTTAGCTCATTACTCCGGGCAGATAATTCACGTGGTCCGGTTTTAGTATCACACCCTCAAATTCCACATGCGGAGTATTACCGCAAGGCGTGCGACTGCCCAGGATCCATCCACTAATTATTTTGAACCGTTTGCGAAAAGTGTAGGTTATTTCAAATAATAATACAATCAGTGACTTAATTTAGAATTTTCAAAAAAAAAAATATAACTTGCAGCGGAAATGTAACTTAAAACTTTTCACAGTCAGAAACCACGAATTAGATTAATGTACAAAACATACGACTTACACACTCCATCCATTTGCATTGTCCGTCCTAAGCTGTATCGAGCAACCTGCAAAGCATGCAGTAGGGTGTCAACGTAAAGTTGGCTAGTTCACAAGTTGTCTAGTTTTAGTTCCAAAAACGTAAGTTGTTTAGATAAAACATTTATAATCACGTTATGGGGAGCTACCCCATCTGTAAACTCACTAAACTGCAGATACCGAATCCAGAGACGTTATTGTTGTGCCCCAAGTCAATGTCTATCATCATTGACCAAGATTAAGGCCAATTAGTTCACGCCCGATCCCCTCAGTCACGGTGTGAGGTTTGTCAAACCTAATAGCGCTATCAACTAATATCCCGTTCGCCCCTGGTGACTAATCGGTATCGTAAAGTGGAGACTTCATGATAGAGTTCCGTTTAGTTTTGCTAATTGTGATTTATAAATAATATTCAAACGTATTCCCCCCGGAATAGCAGTTTAAAAGTACCCTTCCCCAGGATAGTAATTTGTCCGTGTCCCCTCGGGACGCATGCTTTTAGTGTGTGTGGACCATAGTTACCTAAATCGCGGTACGGTCCAGTACGGGTATGCGGCCCGGGTACGCGGACCGGGTACGCGATTCGCTAGATTTGGTGTATTCGGTACGAGCGGGGGTAGGTTCATTTCGGTACGAACGGGTACGGTGTACCATGTATAACCGGTACGGCGTACCATATTAAATTATAAAATATTATCAAATAAGAAAAAAGAAACATATTCATATATGTATATTAATTCAACACATAACCGAGCAATAGTGAAATAACGGTAACGGCGGTAACGGCGTCAAATTTGAACAAAATCAACCAATTTCAACTCTCTCTCCTAGGGTTTTAATGTCCACCTTCAACAAAGGTGACAAACTCAAAATCCTCAGAACCACCACCACCAACACCACTCCGGCATGGTTTCCGGCAACCGTAATCGACTCACCATCTCCCTCCGGCACCTTACACGTCAAGTTCACAACGTTATTCGTCGAAAAGGACCGTTAGAACGGGAGACGAAAAAGGAAGAAGATCAAAGATTACGTCAGCGTAACCGCTGGCGTCATACGCCGGGTTTCGCCGCCGGAGCCGCACCGGCGGTTTGTGGTTGGGGAAGAGGTGGAGGTGCTGTACGGCTGCGGGTGGCGGAGAGCGGTGGTGAAGGAGGTGGTGGAGGATGGTAGGTGTACGGTGGTGGTTAGTGGTGCGGTGAAGGTTGTGGTGGAGAATCGGAATGTTAGGGTTTGTTGTTCTACTGCTTCTGGTTATAATAACAATTTGCGTTGTTCCTTCTCTACAGTGACTAGGGGGCACTTTAGGTATTTATCATATAGACAGCTGTTGGTTAAAATAGGAGATGAGCCATCTGTTCTTCATTCCCATTCCAGTTGATCCCTGTTCCTACTCTTCAGCAATTTGGTCACAGTTCGTTGTTGTTCTTCACTCCTGTCGTAATTCGTTTGAGATTATAGCTACGCTTCAGCAATTAGGGATCCGGATCCAATTCTACTGTTCGTCGGCCCGATCACAGGTATGTTTGATGCTTTTCATCTGAGATTAGGGCTCTATAGTTACCCTGGTCCTGCGATCTTTCATCTTGCATCTTTACTCAGATCACATGTATTGTTGATGCTGTTCAGTTGCACATTGTATTTGCGGAATTTGAATATACTTCTAGGCTTATATAATTTCAATAGTTGTACTAAACACATAGATTTAAGTACTAAGACACATAACATATTGTGATTTAAATATTTTTTTTTTTAGACTAGGAGGTTGTTGGTTACATGTTGAACACTGTTTTGTTTAGCTTCCAAACCATTAACCGCCAATACTTTCTTTTGCACAGACAGAGCCATTCTCAGAAGAAAAACGAAATAGTAAAACAAATGGCTGAATAACAAACTTTTTGGCATCAATTTTGGATTTTAAGCTTTGCTGAATGGTTTCAGTGTATATAACCAACAGCGATGCACATGTTGCACTTTGTTATTGTAGGTTGGCTAGAAAATTTAAACAAATACTATTTATGTAAATATAACCTTCTTTAAGAACTTTAAACAACTCCGGTATATGACCATTTTGTTTATTTGTTTATTTTCCTAAGAACTTTAAACAACTCCGGTATATGACCATTATTTGTTTATTTTCCTAAAACATGTCAATCAGTATAAGGAATTGCAATGACTTTGATGTCCAGATAACGATTGCGCAAGGACATCTTTATGTTTTCACAGTTTTGCGCCCCGCAACGCGGGGTCCTCCTACTAGTTCAAATAAAACCAAAACATAGTCATAACATTAGAAACACAAACATAATCATAGTTCTAACATAACATAATAGTTATATATTTCTAATCTAGTCGTGGCCTTTTTCCGTTCCCATTGTCAACGCCTCCGTCCTCTAGATTTTCCCAAGCCATTTCCTCTAAACGAACACTTGAACCTTCAATATACGCGCTTTCCGCATTTACGTCCCACTTTTTGTGGGGACCTGATTTATAAGATTCGGCAAAGCGGGATTGAAGTCTGATGTTCGAATGAATAAAAACCATTAAACCAATTTATCAGCCCTTTTAGAATTTAAACGATTACGTTTGACGTTATGAATGTAGGAGTATGTACTCCAATTTCTCTTAGCCGAAGAGCTACTAACGGGCTGAGAGAGTACCTTTTTGGCTACCTCCGCCAATTCTGGAGTCTCCGCCCCATAAGTAGCCCACCAATCGATTGCATCCATCGTCACCGCATCGGCTTGCGTTGGAATCCTACTATAAATTCCTTTCTTCATATGGAATGTTGCAAATTGTTCTCGCAATATCTTTTCTTCTTCTTCGCTTTCCGCGATTTTTTTAAACGCGTCAATAACACCATTCACGACCTCTTTATCTTTGTTGGGAGCTTTTCTTTTTGTTCCACCAGGTGCCAACTTTGCTAAATAGTGTTTGTCATAAAATCTGGGAGTTAAAGCAAAACCCAAATAGTGGAGTGGGATTGTCATCTTCTCCCACAGAGCCAAAACAATTTTTTCAACAACGGGGAAATCACTTGAAAATTTGTTTTTCCTCATGACATCTTTGATTTCGCCTAACATATTGTCCATCCGTTCATAAACTTCTCCCATTTTGGGACCATCACCGTCACAAAACTTGATTAGCAAATAAATGGGTTTTGTAATTGCTAAAATGTTTTCAACGTTTTCCCAAAACAAGTCATCTTTAATTGTTTCGGTGATCGTTGACCCGACTTTTCGAGTGGTATCATCCGCATTTTTGAACCATTCCCTCCAAGAATTGAGGACGATGGTTGTCGCAAGTGCCTCCCGACAATCCAACAGCCTCCTCAACAGAATATAATGGGAAGCAAAACGGGTCTTTGCAACCTTTAATAACTCCAACTTGGAGTTTTCTCGAAAAAATGACAATGCATGGGTGTGGTTTAGAAAAAACTTGACAACAGCCTTACCCTTTTTGTATGTGTCAAAAAGCCAAAAAAAACGCATTCGCCAGGTCTTTAAAAACAAGATTTAACGTGTGCACAACACAAGGGGACCAGAAAATGTGGTTGTATACCTGCTCAATCTCCTTACCAGCAGATTTGCGGTTAGCTGCGTTATCGGTGACAACTTGTAGCACGTTACTTGGTCCTATTGTCTCAATGGCTCCAAGTAGAAAATTGGCAATCGCCATCCCCGTTTTCTCTACCCCTAAAAAGTCTCCGGCTTCCATGAACATTGCACCTCCGGAATTTACGGCGAGAACATTGATGAGTGGATTGTGTTTAACAATTGACCACCCATCCGAGACAATAGAAACCCCTTGCGTGTACCACGTGTCTTTCACCGGCGCCAACTCCTTCTCGACATCGCGGACGCACTCATCAAGTAAATTAGTTCTCGCCTTTTCACATGATGGCGGTTTATAATCGCCCGGTGCATTTTTTATAGCACTAATCATTTCAATAAAATGCGGGTTGCGTAATACGTTAAATGGGATCCCGTTTGCACATAATCCCCGAATTATCTTCAGGTCTACGGCGTTTCTCTCTAAGATCCCAAAAGCTTCTTCCATTCGCTTCCTCGGTGCATTTTTGGACAGTACGGAGTTCTTTAAACACTTAGAAACTCCCCTGGAATTTTCTGCTTCTCGTACCTTCTTAGACAGCTTTTCAAACAGCTCCCGATCTTTCAACACAGCTGGACATCTTTTGATCTCGGCTTTTTTCCCTACGGGAGGCCCAAAAAAATGAACATGGATTCGGGTGTAGGTGCTAGTAAACCTTCCCTGACAATGTTTGCAGGTCCATTGTTTGGACCCTCCTGGATTCTTGCTATTACCTGTTACATTCACATCCGATACATCAACAGTTGACACATAAACAGTTCTGTAATCATTAAACTAAATAAAACAGTTCTGTCAACTTAATATTCATAACAGTAAATAAAACAACAAAAACGTACAGTCCTTTATAGTAAAAAAATCACAGAAGTAAAAGTAAAATTTACCTGCACCATGGAAGACTACTTCATCATTCAATGGTTTGGTAAGATCTTCAGTTTGTTTGTTTCCCTGACTTCCACTTGCTCGACTTCCACTCGTTGTTGATGTTGAATTTGGATTACTTTGCTGAACCTCATCTTCTATATCGATATAATTTTGTGTTTCACTTATGTGTGTTTCACTTATGTGTGTTTCACTATCTCCTTGAGAAGTATTTTTGCCAAACACCATTTTAGTGTAGAAGTTTAGGAGAAGAGGATAAGAAACTGATGATGAAATTTGATAGAATTGGAGGTTATTTATACATGTTTTGGCCTATCGTTTTCAATTACTTGTGTGTAAGACTTATCTTGGAAAGTAAAAAAGCAGCTGATGTCTAATTGGGTTGTTCAAAAAAAGATGGTAACACTGGGAATGCCAACAGTCAGCAGATTCCCGCCAAAAAATTCATCATGGATCGCTGTACCAAAAACGATTAAGAACGTCGTACCATTTAAATCGGAACACCGTACCAGTTCAATTTGGGTCGCAAATGAAACAGAATCGGAACACCGTACCAAACCGATTTGGAACTTCGAACCAGTTCAATCGGGAACGCCGTACCACATCGTTCCGGTACGATTGCGAATTGCGATTTGGTACACCACGATCCAATACGTGGATCGTGGCAGCATGAGCGATTTAGGTAACTATGGTGTGGACCCACCTTGGCTTTTGCTCGGTAGATAAAGCATTTGTCCTATGTTGGTCAACCACGTTCTATTATGGTTACCACTTATTAGGACGGTAAACAAGTAATCACGTATAAGCTACACGTATCTAACACGTATTAGTCAAGTAGTGTATAATACCTTAATCATACATGTATTTAAATCAATTAGTGGGCATGTACTAATAATTAGTTATACTGAATATGTACTCATGGCATCCTAACATTAACAGTTAAAACGTGAATGAGAGTGAACAGTGGCAGTGTGCAACCATATAAGGGTTTAGGCTTCTCATAGTGTGTGGCCCACTAAGGCGAAGCCCAAAACTTAAAGTGTGCTGCCCACTTGTCAGTGTGCGGTCCACACGAGAGTGTGCGACCACCTTGACAAGTGTGCGATTCATGCATTTGTGCGACTCGTGAATGTGCGGTCAGACTTAAGTTGTGCGGTCCAAGTTTAAGGTGTGCTGCCCGCTAAGAATGTGTGGCCCAAACCCGTGTATGGCCCAATCGTGATTGTGTGGCCCACTACCAAGTGTGCGGCTCACATGGGAGTGTACGGCCACTTAATAGTGCGCGGTCATGCTTTAAATGGTTGTACTATGTGCTTTACATGCTTGTACCACGTGAATGTGTGGTCCACAAAAGTGTGCGACCCAGCGATATCCCGTGGTACAGTGTGCATTAAGGGTTGTACCCCTTTGAGAGTGTGCGACTTGGCTTTATCATAAAACATAAACAATTCAAATTATACTTATACTTATTTAAATCATTCATCATAGCATATCATCAAACACCCTTTATGCTAAAACAGTTAATGAACATATAAACATTTCTAGTCAAGCTACGGATTTATCAAAACAGTACATTCCATTCAATCCTAACATCGACTAACCATAATCATCTATTATCATCCATGAATCAAACAATGAATATTTTTAAGTCATTCCTCACATCATCTAAATATCATTTCATTTATCCTAACATAAACACCTCAGAATCACGTTTAGTCATGAGGAATCACTAGAATCCTTGTTATGTCCGTTTTTCATATATCTAAACAATGTATTCACAAACACACATTCACCCCAAGAACACATACTGACAATAACTCGGATATAACAAAGAATACAGAACCAAATCTCAGATAACATACTTTCATCTACACCATTAAGCATCCATTATGCACAAACAATAAATCATTATACATCAAAGCCTCCTGCTAACATTTTACATCCTAATTTACTAATCACATAAAGAGAAAACATACATTCATTTTGAAATCTTAAAACCACAAAGGATTTGAAACAAACACAGGAGAACATAAACTTACCAAAAGCTTCGAGACACAATAGGAGGGATCTGCCCGCTGGCGTTGCTGTGGTGCACGAGCCGGAGCTCCGGCGGCCATTGCTGTCGTCGGCTCCGTCATCATTACCTCCGCTGCAACCAGAACCACCACAATAACCACCGTTGTCTTCTCGAACCCGATACGCGTCCCTTGGAAAACCCGAGTCAAATCAAAACAATCTGAGCAACAGCTGTACATCTTCGTCAGCATCAACCATCGTCTTCAATCCATGGCAAGTCGTCATCATCTTCAGCAATAAACATCACCATCGTCTCCGACAGATAACGGCCGGAGCCGAGAGAGATCGAGAGGGAGGACACGACTGTTGTGCGGCTAGTGTATTTGTGGCTAGGGTTTTAAGTGAAGGGTGGGGGTTTGCAGGTGGGTGTGTGCGACCGGAGCCACTGTGCGAGCGCCGGTGTGACCGCCGGAAATCTGAACGAGGGAGAGGAGGGGCTGTGTGGTTGAGGTGTGCGTACGATGGAGGGGCTTCGTTGATGTGGGTGTGGAACGAGGAGGGAAAGGCGGTGTTTGGGGGTGTAGTGTAGCCGGACAGAAGAGGGGGGCGTCGGAGTACCAATCTCTGGTCATCGGAAATTTTGTGGAAGGAGACACGTGCGGCTGCAGTGTCTTTGTAGGGTTTTTGTTGAGAAAAATTGAGAGGTCTAGGAAAGTTATCTTTAAATAAGTAGGGTTTAGGGTGTAGAAGACAAGAGTTGGGCTTGGGTCTGTGTGTAAGGAGTCTTTAGGTGTCTAGCTAAGCCTAGTAGCTCGGTTTTAAATTAATAAATAAAAGAGTAAACTGTCATTTTGGTCCCTGTGGTTTGGCCAGTTTTGTCACTTTAGTCCAAATCTCAAACTTATTACATCCAGGGCCCTGTGGTTTGCATTTTTTGCCATTTTGGTCCAAATTTCAAAAACCCTAATTTTTCACTGTTGCAACCTGGTTTTTTGTCCTTTTCTAAAGGGGTATTTTGGTCATTTTGCATGCCCAACTACCCACCCCACCCTCATTTACTTTTTTAATAAATTAACACAAAATTAATTATATATTATATATATACATACAGACATTCACAAAATCAATAATCATCATCTTCATCGGTTCCGATCGAATGCCACCACCGCCATATCAATAATCATCATCTTCATCGGTTCTTCATCTTCAACCCCTTCAATCTTCATCTTCAATCTGCAGTTCATCAGCACCATACAAAGTCAAATCATCATCATTTTCATCGATTCTTCATCTTCAATCTTCAATATGCAGTTCATCAGCACCATTTTCATCAACAAAACCTTCAATCAATAAGCACCATCTTCAATCTGCAGTTCATCAGCACCATCTTCAATCTGCAATCATCAGCAAAACCTGCAGTTCATCAACAAAACCTGCAATCAACAAAACCATTTTCATCAACAAAATCTGCAATCATCAACAAAACCTGCAATCAACAAAACCATTTTCATCAACAAAACCTGCAGTTCATCAGCACCATCTTCAATCTGCAGTTCATCAGCACCATTTTCATCAACAAAACCTCCTTCGTCAGCACCACTGCTACCCCCACCTACTACCACCACATCCACTCCCCTGGATTCCTCTCAACCACCACCATCCCCACCCTTCCCTAAATCAAAAGCCACCGCCTCCACCATCACCTAAACCTGCAACACCATCTGACGAATCTGTACAACTTTCACCCCAAATCAACGAAAACAAAAAAAAAACCCACCCACCCCCCCTTTCAATTCATATGGCAGCTACTGCCTCAACTCACCTAAACCTGGAGACGGTGGTGGTGGGTGATTCCGGTACAGATGACTGGTTCGATTCCTCTGATAATCAATCGATTGAATCTGGAGACGGTGGTGGTGGTTTGTGGCGGCAGGAGGAGAGAGAGAGAGAAAAAGAGGGAGGGTGGTGATGGTGTGGTGCATGTAGTTGAGAACGGTGGAGGAGGTGGTGGTGGTAGGTACGGTGGTGACGATACGGTGGTGGGGGTGGTGGTGGTGGTGGTGGTAGTTCAGATAGAGAGAGAGCAGAGATGGTGGTGGTGATGATACGGTGGTGGGGGTGGTGGTTGTGGTGGTGTGGTGGTGGTAGTTCAGAGAGAGAGAGAGAGAGCAGAGTGAGAAAGATGAGAGAGAGAGAGAGAGAGAGAGAGAGAGAGAGTTCTGACTTCAGTATGTGTGGGTGTATATATATTATATATAATTGTTTTAGGTATTAAATATATACAATTAAATATAATAATTTTTAAAATACCCAAAATGCCTCTGAGAGTAAAGACAAAATAGAAGGGTTTAAGTAGGAGAATCTGGTCAAATTTGAAATTTGGACCAAAATGGCAACAAAATGCAAACCACAGGGCCCTGGATGTAATAAGTTTGAGATTTGGACTAAAGTGGCAAAACTGGCCAAACCACAGGGACCAAAATGGCAGTTTACTCTAAATAAAATAATACAGTTAATATAACTATATACTTGGATCGGGTTAGTCGTTAAACGGCTCTAATACAGTTAATATAACTATATACTTGGATCGGGTTAGTCGTTAAACGGCTCGTTTCTCTCGGCACGGTTATTGTTAATAAACAGTAATAATAATAATAATAATAATAATAATAATATCAATAATAAACACACGTATTACTAAAATACCCTTCTCTCGACAGTACGGGTTATTACATTTAGTATTTCCAAAGATGTTTCATGTGTTTCAAAACTCATAGATCTGGACCTGTTGATACAGAGCTTTAAGATTTGAATGCATTATCCTAGACTTAATTCCGAATGGAATGTCCTAATCCTAACTTGTTAAGGTCTTAACGTGTTATTTGGTTATCCTTAAACAGGTGTACATTTTCAGCCAATAGATTCAAATAAGCACTAAATAACAGTGTTTTAAAAACCGGTAAACATCAGCCGGTTATACCAGTATTACTGGTGCCGGATGCAAATCCGGTACGAAACACCCCGGTAAATAAGTGAAACGACATAAGATTCGTACCGGCGGTAAAATCTGGTATGCCGGTTTGAACTGTAATACCGGTACCGGCCCATGGTTATGTTGGTTTGTGTTTTAGTATTCTAGAGTTTCATTAGATACATATTCCATCGATCAACATTCAAAACCATCATCACTTACGGTTTGTCACTTCATCCACAAGATTCAGCTCTATCTTCATCGGTTCATCACTCCATCTTCATCATGCTTCTAGTTCCATCTTCATCGGTAGTTTTACTTATTTCAGTAAAATAATTTGAGAGTAAATAGATCCACAAGTGGGTCAAAAAGTGAAAGACTTAAAGCAATTTGATGTATCTCTCTTTCTCCATATATATATGTATGTATGTATGTATGTATGTATGTCTATACGGGTAAAGCAATGTTATGTGAAAGATTTTACTTTGAAACTTGAAAAAAGAAAGAGGACATTATACTAGTTATATTATAATTTATTATGTTAGTGAAAAAAGTTAAAACTGATATGTTATGTTAATATATTTCATGTAAATATGTATCTTTGGGAAATTATAGAGTTAACTAGTTCTTCCGGTTGAACCACCCGGTACAACCCGGTTCTACCGGTTGAACCATTTTTAAGGCTATCCTGGTATGATTTAAAAAGCGATTTTTAAAACATTTCTAAATAGGTCATCTGATGAAATTGTGTGGTAAATTAGGCACATGGTCAATGGCTCATTACTAATACTGGGAGGCGGCTCTGGTTTATGAACACAACCTAACCGCACCAAGCCGAAATGAACCGGACAAAACAAATGAACCTCAAAAGTTCATAAAATTCATTCTGACTTCATTCACAATGTTAACAAACTATAAAACTTGACATAAATTATAAATATATGTAATATATAATGTTTTTTAATACATTCTCTTTATTTTTTAATTGGGGGTTTGTTTTGGTTATTGGTGGTTGGTAACATAGGTTGCACACTCATGACGTAGCTCTTTCTTGGTAGGGTGTTTGGGAGGGTGAGCAACTGTAGGTTGCTTTCCTCTCCTTCGTTTCTTGGGTGGGTTGATACCTGGCCTCCTTCTCACCTCGAGACGGGGGACTTGTTATCACTTCTTGTTTTTGATAGTTTTCAGTGGGCTCTGCCAAGGGTAGGAGCATGGCATCCATTGCCTCTGAAGGGGATGTTGGCTCCACCTCGTCCAATGGAGTATGGCTGTGCCCCTTTAGAAATTTCCACGAGTGTAAAGACGGCAAGCCTGGGTCTTCTGGGTATAACAGATTAATAGCGCATTTTCAGCAATTTCATTTTAAAGATGATCGTAAAGAATCCCTTCAGGATGCGTTGTCCAAGGATTTAGACTTGTTTTCGAATGTTGGGGAAACCCTGCGGGTATTCGGTTATTGGTTGTGTGGGAGGTGCATGAAGGCACACGCACTTAGTAGGGGGTGTCATCATCCTGATGGTGTTTTCACATTCTCTAGGAAATCCGGGTCTGATGAGGATTTTGTCGTGGGGATCCCAAGGCCCCAAGATCCTGTGATGGTATTTGAGCTTAGGACCCCGCAGGGAGTGATGGGAGATGTCGCTCTTCTTGAACGTGTTTTCTCCCTTTCGGTTCGAACTGTTAAGAGCATCCCCCCAAGCTGTCGTTTGGCATTTACACAAGCTTTGACAGGTGCCATCCATAAAGTACTAGCTTCCCCTGGGACTGTTGAAAGTTGGGTCAAACTCTTGCTCTTACCCCGTTGTACCCTTAAAGTGGTTAAGCCGTCTTCCAGACAAGAGCGAAGGTCGGGAAATCGAAAGTCCTTGCAATGTGATAATATTTTGTGGGCCTTAGCTATGTGGAAGGAGGGCTCTGGTTTTGAGGTTTTGGTCAATTCCCTCCTCCCTGATAGTGGAGAAGGGGTCGTGTGGGGGGGGGGGGGAGGCACACCGGGAGATAGCTGAGGAGGTTAGCCCCAACATCAAGCAATGTCTCAGAAAAGTGAGTGATGGTCACTTCACTTCTGCAGTTAAAGTGTTGTGTTCCAGTGGGGTTGCTCCTCGGGGGGAATCTACCATACAAGCCCTTATCGACAAACATCCCTTCGCGCCGCCCCCGAACCTCCCTTCAGCACCTCTTTCCCAACCTGCGTTATCCGTGGATGAAGACTGCATCCACAGGTGTGTGAAATCTTTCCCGAAAGGGACATCTTGTGGGCGAGATGGCCTCCGGGCCCAACACCTGTTAGACGCTCTTAGCGGCGAGTGGTCGGCAACTGCCTCGGGACTACTTACTGCAATCACTAAAGTGGTAAACCTTTGGCTAGGGGGTTATGTCCTAAAGTGCTTGCGGATTTTGTTGCTTCGGCCCCCCTAACCCCTTTATTGAAACCTGATAATGGAATTCGCCCTATAGCTGTGGGGGCAATTTGGAGAAGATTGGTCTCCAAAGTAGCCATGAAGAAAGTTGGGAAAGATGTTGTTAAGTACTTGGGGGACTATCAATTTGGGGTGGGGGTCCCCAATGGGGCGGAGGCGGTGCTGCACAGCGCTAACAGGCTTCTTAATTCTTTTCATTCAGATGGCTAGCTGGCCGTGCTTACGGTTGATTTTTCCAACGCTTTCAACTTAGTTGACCGTTCGGTTTTGCTTCGCGAGGTCCATCGCCATTGCCCCTCCATATTCCCGTGGGTTCAATTTCTATATGCCCAGCCTGCTAGGCTATACGTGGTGAATGACCGCATCGGGGCATTCACGGGGGTCCAGCAAGGGGATCCCTTGGGACCTTTGCTTTTTGCTCTAGCTTTACACCCCTTAGTGCTTCAGGTGCAGGAAAACTGCAAACTCCCCTTCCATGCTTGGTACTTGGATGACGGGACGGTTATCGGGGACGCTGTTCAGGTTGCTAAAGCTCTTGAAATCATCGGTTCAGAGGGTCCAGCCTTGGGGCTACAGCTTAATATTAGAAAAACTGAGATATTTTGGCCGACATGCAACGGGGTGAAGGTCCGGCTAGGGCTTTTCCCCAGTGAGATTTAGAGGCCGGAGAGAGGTGTTAAACTACTAGGAGGGGCAGTCAGCCGTGATGCCAGTTTTATTAGTGGTCTAGCAGCTAACAGGGCAACGCGAGCTGTTGACATTATGGGACACCTTCCCTTGTTGCGGGATCCTCAAAGCGAACTCCTATTGCTTAGATTTTGTATGGGGGTTGCAAAGTTCCTATTTGGTTTGCGAACTTGTCAGCCCCCCTTTGTGGATGATGCTGTTTCATGTTTTGATAAAGGTCTTCGTGAGGCAATAGAAGACATTGTCGTATGTGGTGGGGCTTATTTTGGTGAACTCCCGTGGCGGATCGCGACCTTGCCGATGCGGCTTGGTGGGTTGGGCCTTCTCTCGGCCCGAGATGTGGCTGCCTATGCTTTTGTGGCTTCTAGGTCTCAATCTTGGGAGTTGCAAGATCACATCTTACGTAACAGTGGGGTTGCTAACACTGACTCGGATTATGTCAGCGCCTTGGAACGCTTGCATAAATCTCTCCCAGACTCTGATCTCGGCGGTTTCTCTAACAAGGACACCGCCCCCAGAAAGCCACAGAAAACTTTGGCGAATGCCCTATGTTGTCGAATCGCACAAAGTTTGGGAGAAGACTTCCATTTATCCCCCCGCCAGAAAGCCGTCATTGAATGCCTACAGAGGCCTCACACCCAGGATTTCTTAACTGTTATTCCTATTGAAGGTCTAGGTCAACGTATGTCAGCGGTGGAGTACCGGTCAATCCTTAAGTACCGTCTGATGATCCCCATGTTCCCGAATGATGAAACTTGCCCAGTCTGTCGTAAAGCGTGCCTGGATAAATACGGGGAGCATGCGTTACACTGTAGAGAGTTGCCGGGGTTTAAGTATCGCCATGACTTTGTTCGAGACGCGTTAATGGATATTCTCAGATGAGCAGGGATCTCGGCAAAGAAAGAGGCACCGGTTAATTTTCTTACAAACCCAACGGAAGGGAGGTCCACCCTACGCCCGGCTGACGTGCTAGTTTTTGGTTGGGAGGGCGGGAAACATGCTTGTGTCGATCTCACAGGTGCATCCCCTCTAGCCGGGTTTCGGGAAAATGGTTTTGTGGCGGGGCAAGCGGTATTGAAAGCAGAGTCTAAGAAAGTGGAAAAGCACGCGAAAGCTTGTGAGGATAATCAGCATGCTTTTGTCCCCCTAGCGTTTGACACGTTCGGCTCCTTGGCGCCGGAGGCGGTTCGTTTCTTGGCTAGAGTTCAGCATGTGGTCCACAACAACTTTTCGACCCCTCAGGGGCGAGGATTTGTTTTTAGTAGATTCGGGTTTTCCATTCAGAAGGGGATGGCGGCGCAGTTTGTTGCCCGTCTACCTGCTATTCTTATGTAATTTGCCGTGTTGATTGGAATGAAATTAATTCTTGAAATTAAATTTTTATTAATGGCTATTTAAACTCGTAATTAAATGAATATAAACCACAAATTTAGTAAACCCAGAAGCCAGACACAATCACAACAGTCCAAACGACTCAGGAAGTGGATTGAACCCATTGTCAAATAACAAATCCTCATCAATCTTGTTATCTGCATTGTGCAACCAACTCGTGTTCTTTGATCTTCTAATAGGTTGACCTCGGTTTCATAGATATCTTTTATTGGTCGAGTCGTCAATGGACCCTAGTGCACTTGAGGTTGGACCGAGTATAGAAAATAAGGTAGGGATGAGCAAAATTCGGTTGGACCGAGTTATCCTAATATCCGACGTAGGATCAAACCCGTTAAGCATATTCGGTTCTTGGTCTTAATTTTGGGGCGAATTTGGGTTCGGTTCAGTCCTGCTAAAAATGAAATATGAAACATCATAGTAAAAAAATCACATATGGTCTCACGGCCAGAAGAGATCAACCCAACTAGAAACGACCGAGAACGGCACACCCTATGTAGGTTCCAAGTTTGGTTTTGATTTTCCAGAAATTTTGGGTTCGGGTCGGTCTGGTTTTCAACCCGACATATACCCTAAAAATAAGTATATAAAAGATTTTGTGATAAATGAATTGTTATAAACCACTCTTTGTCGAATTTAATGGTGTACCTACTATTTTTTGCATTTCCTCTATTGATCGAGTTGAGCCCAATGTTAGGCGAGTGCTAGGTCGCTCCTCTGAGTGTTCGGCTTGGGATTTATTTCTACAGCTCTAATACCAGTTGATATGGATACAAAGAATATTGGGAAAAAGGAAGAAAGATATGAAGATTTTTATAGGCTTACGATTCAAATTAAAATAACAATGAAAAATACACACCAACTCCTACTAATGACCCATTAGTAACAACTAACAACTGAAAATAAACACAGCAACATACGTAATACCTTCTTATTCCAATGCCTATATGACTCCAAACATTTCATTGTGAAGAAGGTTTACCTTCTGGATCTTTGAGAAAACCACTTGTAATACTTTGTGCTTAGATAATCCCCACAAACGAGTCCAATCACTAGCCCAGTCACAGCACCGATAAGTATCACAACCCAATCAATTCCATTTGGAAAGTCAGACTCGGTATCTTCTTCGAAGGAAACTTTTTGAGGTTTTAATGCTTCTGAATCCACACAATTCATAGATAAAGGGGATCCACACAATGCCTGATTCCCCATGTAAGAATTGTTAGGAAAGGTATCGAACTGTTTACCATGTGGTATGGGTCCAGTGAGGTTGTTGTTGGATACATTAAAGACGACAAGGAAATTCAGTTGTACCAAGTCTTGTGGTATCATTCCGGAGAGCTTGTTACTAGAAAGATCCAGTGATTCAAGACTTATGAGATTCCCCATGGATGGTGGAATGGCGCCAGAAAGCTCATTATTAGAGAGGTTGAGCAATTTAAGACCAGTGAGAGTTTTAATAGACTCTGGAATCTTCCCACTAAACATGTTACCTGAGAGATCAACTACAAAAAAGGCTTCTGAAATCTTCACTTAATCTGTCTTTACCCCTTTGTTAGTCATCTGAATTGATAACCGATAACCTGTATAAAGGTCATCGAATTCCCTAATAATTGCTTCCATATATGCTGCCCTCGCCTCGGACTCTTTCATTGCTGACCACTCCTGGAAATACTGATGTGGCAAATCACCAGAAAATGAATTGTTTGAGAGGTCAATAATACGCAGTTTTGGGAAGTTGACTTTGATTCTACTTGGTCTTCTTAGGCTAGAGGGTATGGTGATGGTCCTCCAAGGGAGGATGATCCGCCACGTAGGCGCCACGTCATAGTCCTCCCAAGGATGGTCCATCTCACAAAAGTAGAGGGTATGGAGGATGGTCCTAGATGATCATACCCCACCACTTTTATGTTTTTTATTTTTTTAATCTTCTACTTTTTTCTAACATTTAACAAATAAACTAACAAAATATTTTCATTAATATTAAAAACACATTACATAAACTTAAAAAAGAAACATAAACTTAATAAAAAAACATAGACTTAAATAATTTGATGCTTCTTTATGATGTCGGTTTGTAGTTTTTTCAACATCGAACGTTTCCGCTTGGGATACTCATCGACATCCATCGTTATTATTTCCCATTCCTTGAGCCGAATCTTTTCATCGGAAATTCGGATTTTTTCATTGGACAATCGGACCTTTTCGCGTAACTTTTCTTCCGCCACACGAGTCTTTTCTTCGATGGCCCGCTCCTTCGCCTTCGCCTTTTGTGCCGAGACGTCCGTGTACATTTTAAAGTGTTCCATAAAGTCTTCCATCTTCGGGTCCACCTTTTCCTTTTCTTTCCCCTTCGCCCGCTCCTTCTTTGATTTGTCCCAGCCCGGTGGACGCTCCGCTTCATGTACGGCGTATTCCTCTTCGTCAAACTCGACGTCATCGTTTAAGTTTATGTGACACCTCGAGTCCGATCCACCGGCGCTAAAACTACCCGATTCCGATGTCCTTTGCCGCTTCGCCATCTCCACCTCGTTGGGAATCGGCGCCCATTTTTGGTGCATTTTCAAAACTTCCCACGCGCGAACGTGTGCAAAGTTGGTATTACCATTGTTCGCCTTTTACTTCTCCAATGCTTGTTTAAACACATCCTCGTCGCTCATGCAGCTACGACGCCCACTTGTATATATTTTATTATATTAATCGCAAAACTTATTGACGAACCCGTTCATTTTCCGCCACTTTGATGACACCGAGTCGATATCTCGATACGGGCCTTGGTCCATTAGCTCGAGGAACTTCGCCAAAACCGCCTTCCAAAACCCGTCACCCGTTTGATTATTACCTATAAAATATGTTACAAAAAATATGTTACAAAAAATATAAACTTAAAAAAAAATATAAACTTAAAAAAAAAATATAAACTTTACAAAAAAAAGATAAACTTAAAAAAAAAAAGACGAACTTTAAAAAAATACAAACCTTTTGTCGGGTGTGTAGACGTGCCTATGTAAGCCTTAGCTAAGGCTTCTTCTTCGATTGGCGTCCACGGTTTCGCCTTCGGTTTGGACGGTTGCTCACCCACCACTTGCTTGCCTTTTTTTCGTTTGCCTTTTTCTTTTTGCGGTTGGGTTTCGGGAACAACTTCCACATCGTCGTCGGGTTCGGATTGTTGAACGGGTTGCGTCGGGATCGGTTGGGGTTGAACGGGTGGCGTCGGGTTCGGTTGGAAATTAAAAGCACCCCGCATCATCATTTGTTGAAGGGCTTGATTTTGAGAGAATTGAGCGAATTGGTTCGGTGAGTATTGGAATGAGGCAAAGGCATTTGACGAGTATTGAGAGAATTGGTTCGGTTCGAGCGTCGGATAATATCCCGGAACCGAGAAAACATTCGGTTGGGTCGGGTTGTTGGGATTGTTCGGGACGTTCGGGTTGTTGAAGGGATCCATGGTAGAATATAAAGTTTATAAAAGTGGAAGATGATTTATAAAAAATAAAGTGAGAGAGATGATAAAATGGGGTTAAAATGGTGAATGGAGGTGAAAATGGATTTGAAATTTATATATTTTGGATTTTTGACCGTTGGTTTTTATGTTTAAATTGGAATTTTTTTTTTTTAACGGTAACTTTTCAAAGGGGGGCCCACTATATCGGATCGTCGCCAACGTCTTATGCACGACGTAGAGGACGGGACCGGGGTGGGGGGGGGGGCGGATGGTGTTGAGCCGGCGCCGAACCTCGACGGGGTTGGGGACGGACCCCATACCCTATAGCCTTATAATACCATGAAAATTGTTGAACCTGAGAATGAGAACGTGTAGCTCTGGAAATGCTCCTAACCATACCGGGAACACGTCCCCTATAAAATTATATCCAAGATCTAGGATCTGGAGTTATTTACAGTTCTCCAATGATCTAGGAACCTGCCCTTCCAAATTATTTTCACTTAAATCGATCATCTGAAGACTACTTCCGCTGGTGAATACGTTGGGAATGGTTCCTTGCAAAGTGTTGCTACCAAGTTTCAACACTACCAAAGAATTGCTTAATTTCTCCAAACATGGGGGAATGGAGCCAGTAATGTTGTTGAACGATAAATCAAGCAACTGGAGAGACAACAAGTCACATATGGATGGTGGAATTTCTCCTGTCAGCATGTTGTGACTCAGGTCCAGTGTAAATAAACTAACCCAAGGAGTAACTGTTGAATGTTTCTCAAAACCCATTAGGAGATTATGAGTAGCGAAAGTTTCCTCAGTGTTTCCTTGCTAATGTTCCAAATCCATCCAGGTATCAGTCCCTCAATATTATTGTTATCAAGGTTCAAATACTCCAATTGATGTTGAAACCGCAGAAATTCAGGAAAGACTTTCAAGTTACAAGATGCCATCTGTAAATTTATGAAATTTGGTTGAGATTCATTTTTGTGACTCAGATCCAAATGCTTAAGTTTCTTAAGAGAAAGAAAAAGATAAAAGTCCACTGTGATGTTGTTACCTTCCAAATCACAACGTACTAGATTTTGGAGATTCAACAATGAAATTGGAAGTTCGCCTTTTAACCGATTGCCACAAAGGTATAACTTTTCAAGTTGGGTCAAATTGAAAAATGATGATGGAATTTCTCCATACAGGTTGACATCATAAAGATCCAAACAAGTGATCTTATTTAGCTTACCAAACCAATCAGGCAGCTTCCATCTATCAAAATTATTTCTCCTAAGGGACAAATATGTGAGCTGTGTGTGAGATTCCCGATTGAAGAATATTGGGAAAAAGGATGAAAGATATGAAGATTTTTATAGGCTTACGATTCAAATTAAAATAACAATGAGAAATACACACCAACTCCTACTGATGACCCATTAGTAACAACTAACAACTGAAAACAAATACATCAACATACATATTACCGTCTTATTCCAAAGCCCTATATGACTCCAAACATTTCATTGTGAAAAAGGTTCACCTTCTGGATCTTTGAGAAAACCACTTGTAATACTTTGTGCTAAGATAATCCCCATAAACGAGTCCAATCACTAGCCCAGTCACAGCACCGATAAGTATCACAACCCAATCAATTCCATTTGGAAAGTCAGACTCCGTATCTTCTTCAAAGGAAACTTTTGGAGGCGTTGATGCTTCTGAATCACCACATTTCTTTGATAAAGGGAATCCACACAATGCATTTTCCATGTAAGAATCGTTCTAAAAGGTATTGAATTGTTTACCTTGTGGTATGGGTCCAGTGAGGTTGTTGTTGGATACATTAAAGACGGCAAGGAAATTCAGTCGTACCAAGTCTTGTGGTATCATTCCGGAGAGCTTGTTACTAGAAAGATCCAGTGCTTCAAGACGTATGAGATTTCCCATGGATGGTGGAATGGCACCAGAAAGCTCATTATTAGAAAGGTTGAGCAACTGAAGACAACTGAGAGTTGTAATAGACTCTGGAATATTCCCTCTAAACATGTTACTTGAAAGATCAACTGCAAAAAAGGCTTTTGAAATCTTCACATAATCTGTCATTACCCCTTTGTTAGTTATCTGAATCGATAACCAATAAACTACCCCAGTGTAATCATATTCCATGATAATTGCTGACATATATCCTTCACTCGTATCAGACTCTTTCATTGCTGACCACTCCTGGAAATACTGATGTGGCAAATCACCGGAAAATGAATTGTATGAGAGGTCAATAATACACAAATTTGGGAAGTTGACTTTGATTCTACCTGGTCTTCTTATAATACCATGAAAATTGTTGAACCTGAGAATGAGAACTTGTAGCTCTGGAAGTGCTCCCAACCATACAGGGAACCTATCCTCTATAAGGTTATGTCCAAGATTTAGGAACTGGAGTGATTTACAATCCTCCAATGATCTAGGTACCTGCCCCTCGAGTATATTTTCACTTAAATCAATAACCTGAAGCTTACTTCCATTGGCGAATATGTTGGGAATGGTTCCGTGCAAAGCGTTGCTTCTTAGATTCAACACTGTCAAATTTGAATTGCTTAATTTCTCCAAGCATGGAGGAATGGAGCCAATAATGTTGTTGAATGACAAATCAAGCAACTGGAGAGACAACAAGTCACATATGGATGGTGGAATTCCTACGGTCAGATTATTGTTTGAGACAGAAACGTACTCGGTTGTTGGTGGTGGCATCAGAATCTCTCCATGCAGCATGTTGTGACTCAAGTCCAGTAACCGTAAATTAACCCAAGAAGCAACTGGTGAATGTTGCTCAAAACCCATTAGGAGATTTTGACGAAGCCAAAGTTCACTCAGTGTATTCTTGCTAATGTTCCACATCCATCCAGGTATCAGGCCCTCAATATTATTGTAATCAAGGTACAACTTCTCCAGTTGATGTTGAAACCGTAGAAATTCAGGAAAGACTTTCAAGTTACAGGATCTCAACGATATATGTGTGAACTGTGGCTGAGTTCCATTTATGTGGCTATCTATGACTGAAAGTGTGATATTCATTCCAGTTAAAAACAGAGATTTAAGCTTCTTAAGAGAAAGAAATAGGTAAAGGTTTGCTGTGACATTGTTTTCACGCAAATAAAGTGATTCTAAGTTTTGGAAATTCAGCCATGAGCTTGAAAGTTCTCCTTCTAATTGATTTCCGTAAAGGTATAACTCTTCAAGTTGGGTCAGATTAAAAAATGATGATGGAATCTCACCATACAGGTTGACATGCTTGAGATACAGATGAGTGATCTTGTTTAGCTTACCAAACCAATCAGGCAGCTTCCATCTATCAAAATTATTGTAGGAGAGGTCCAAATATGTGAGCTGTGCCAGGTTGCTTACTGATGCAGGTAGAGTCCCAGTGAAAGCAAGGCTACGTAAATCGAGGACATTCAAGTGTGTGAGATTCCCGATTGAAGCTGGTATGGATCCTTGAAAATTTGTTCCAGCCACAATCAGTTGTTTCAGTTCACTATTACCGTGAAACTCAGGGATATAACCAGTAAGGTTGTGGTTACCTACCACATCAAGAACTTGCAGTTTTTGCAAGTAAAGTATACCTGTTGGGAAATCACCACTAAGCCCACAATGTCTCATAACAAGTGATGTTAACGAAGATGAATTTACCAAGCTATCTGGTACAAAATCAATGTTGACCCGTGAGAGAAAGAGTTCTCTTAGAGTCTCACTTGTATTTTGAACTAGATTTTGAAAGTCGGAACTTTGCAGTTCTAACTGATACAGGTTATCTGTTACATAGTACGAGTTTCCTGATAGATCCAAGGAAACCAAATTCCTGAGCTGTGAGAATTGTTTTGGGATCTCCCCACTGAAGACAGAATATGACAGATTCAGAGTTTCTAACTAAATGTTGGGTTAATCGGTTTATTCATGGGCTAACGGGTCACGGGTACAAGTCAACGGGTGCTAAGTGTTTTAGTTTATTTTATTTAGGTTTCCTAATTCTAGTCTAGGGATGTTTTCTTGGGCATCAAGGTTTATTAGATAAGTTTATCTAGTTTGTTTATTTATTGTATTTATAGAGTTCGAGTTGGGTTAGGACTAGAATAGGTTTAGTATAAATAGATGGTTAGGGTCATTGTAATTAGTGTGCTCTCATTGATAAATTAATAAAAGAGTCGTACAGTTCGTTCAATCTCGTGTTTGCTTATTCGATCAAGGGCCTGATTTCCAACAATTGGTATCAGAGCTAGTTGGCCGTTTTGAGAGTCGTTTTCAAGAAGGGGAGCACCCCTAGCGGAGGTGCGGCGACGTTACTGAGGCTTACCGGTGGAATTATTGGCAACACCGATCATGTAGAGAAAAAGTGGAAAAACAGCAAGGTTGCATGCTTCTGGTTGGGTGTTGTTGCATTCAAGTGCATTGACAATAATTCCAATGGCATAATCGTAAATTTGGGTGGTTCAACAATTAACCTTTTATGAACATTATGGTAAATAATGGATAGTTTGTCATTGGTAGTTTCGTGGTGGCAAACAGTCGTTCGAATGGTCACCAACAATACTTCAACTCTTGATCATCCTGTTCGTAATAAGAGTCTAACCGACGGAGGTGGCTGTTCAGGACTGTGTTGCAACGTTAGATGGAAGCGTTATGGTGTTTCGGTATGCCGTTGTTGTGGTAGACGTACCGGTTAAGACGACGGGGGTGACCGGTAATAAACACTTGTTTTCCGAGGTTGTTAGTAGTGATCAAAAGAAGGTTCAAGGCTGTTCGGATGTTAGTTGCGGGTTTGCGCAGCTGTTATACAACCGGTGATAACAGTAGATGGTGAGAACGGTTGCCTTGATCAGCTTGTTTCGTGATAAGAGGAGACCGGCGTGGTGCGTGAAAAGCGGGCAGAAGGGATCCGTCAAAGCAGGTGGCTTTGGATTCGTCTCGTTTGGCAAGGTGAGAAAACGGAAGAAGCGGGTGGCTTGTTTTCTTTGTCGGTGGAGAGCCTCTTGAACAAGGGTGATCGGAAAAAGGTAAAGAAAAAACAACACGGTGTAATGTTATGGCGTTGGAGTTCAAATCGGGTGGCTTTGGATGTGACCGGGGATAGGTCGTCGATCCGTGATAAGTCAAGATGTTAATGAACGTGTGTCCAACGGGATGCCATGTGATATGTTACAAGTGTAGTGGAGTTGATTTGGGTTGAACCGAGAAGACGTTGGACGTGACCGAGTGAAGGTCGGGTGCCCGGTAGAAGTCGAGATGGTTCGAGAGGAAACGTGATTCGGGTGTCATAAATGAGCGGTGTGAACAAACCGATTAAGGGGGTGAATGTTGGGTTAATCGGTTTATTCATGGGCTAACGGGTCACGGGTACAAGTCAACGGGTGCTAAGTGTTTTAGTTTATTTTATTTAGGTTTCCTAATTCTAGTCTAGGGATGTTTTCTTGGGCATCAAGGTTTATTAGATAAGTTTATCTAGTTTGTTTATTTATTGTATTTATAGAGTTCGAGTTGGGTTAGGACTAGAATAGGTTTAGTATAAATAGATGGTTAGGGTCATTGTAATTAGTGTGCTCTCATTGATAAATTAATAAAAGAGTCGTACAGTTCGTTCAATCTCGTGTTTGCTTATTCGATCAAGGGCCTGATTTCCAACATCTAACTGCAAGAGTCGTCCAATTCTCGATGGAATTCGAGAGGAACGGAAATGGTTATCAGCAAGGTTTAGTGTACGAAGGTGAATGAGGTCGAAGAGACTGTTGTTGGAAGAGATGGTGCCATAGAGAAAGCTGCTGCTCAAGTCAAGCCCGATCACATGACCGAACCTGCACTCAACCCCATCCCATAAGCAACAACTTCTCGTACCATCTGATGTGTTGAGGTTCCATGAAGCAACCTTTGGATAAGTACGAGAATCACCGGATGCAGATTTGTTAATAGACATGCTCTCTTTGAATTGGAATAACAGAGAGCACTCATCAGCAAGGCTCAATGAAGAAAACTTATTGGCCAAGGCTGATTCAAGAACATGAAGTACCAGTATTAGAACAAACACTTGAACAGTTTTTGCCATGATGTTTAAAAATGAAGTTAAGTGTATGTAGATGAAGAATATATGTTCATTATATAAGCAACTTCTATGATTAGGAAAAAAAATAAAGTAAAACAAAAACATGATTCCGGTCAAAAAGTTGAAAAAATAACACAAAAAACGTTTTAAACATATGTTGTACTACAGCCGAAAAAATTGAAAATTTAACAAATATTTGATGTTGATGGGAAGTGACAAGAAATATACCGTGATTCACGTTTTGAGTCATGCATGAAACAAATGATTCAAGAAATACTGTTCATAAAGCATGTTGAAGTAATGATAATCAATTCAATAGACGACTAAAACAGTTTATAAAAAAAAAAGTAATATAGCATTTAGTTATAAACTAATAAAAAAACTGCTGAGTTTAATTATTTTTATGTAATTCCCAACTTATCACTTTATGTTATATATGGATATCTTACAATAACTTGAATATGAAATAAGGTAACCTTCACTAACTGTATCATAGTAAAAAAGGACTTCACGTATTTCATTCGGATGAATATATTCATTCTAAGAAAACAATCTTTTATAAATATTTTATAATAGTAACTCCAAACAAGTTACATATATTTTATCTTTTTTTTTTTTTGAAAAAAGAAACAATATTCTATAAATAACTCTAATGAAGTCAATCACTCAGGTCAGAAAAGCAACCCAAGGTATTAAATTACAATTGTTTTCTCTACTTAGGCTAAAGGGTGTGGGGTCATGGCTGGGACATGATTCGAAACGTAGGGACATGAATGGAAGGCTATACCACCCCTTCCCTAATCCATCATGGTTTGCATGAGTTAAACCATGGCAACCATGGTCCTACTTTCTATTTTTCAAGTAATCATTATATTTTTCTTTAGACATAGATAAATTAAAATAAATAAGGGGATAGTGGTTTAGGTCATGACCACACCCTTAGTGGTTTTGAATTGTGGATTAGAGGTGGGTGACATAACACTGACGTGGAGGGTCATGGTGGTCATGAGGGTCATGACCACACCCTATAGCCTTATAGTTACAATCAAGTGCAACAACGGTTACAAATATCCACATCAAAACAACTGAAACTATCCAACAAATTTTAAAACGATGTTAACAAAGTAATTCAAGTGCAATTATGAAATGTAACCGTAATGTGTTCAATTATATATAATTACAAAAAACAACTTGAGGTTTCGTACCTTTTCACTAAAAGTAACGTTGCTTAAAAACTATTACTTTAAAATATCACTTTAAAATTATTATATACGAACCGGTACATCTTTCCCAAAAGGATGCATCATTTCTTCTTAATAAAATGAAATGTTAAAATTAGTAATGTCACGTCGGTGCGTAAATTGATGCGTCTATCTATTTATTAAACTATTGACGGAGTGGTGTGTGTAAAAGATGCAGAGTCAAAGTTGCAAACCACATGCTTGCACATTTGTAAAACTTGGATACTCTCACATATTTCTACTGTTCTACGTTTAGAACTTTCTATTTTGTGTTGTACATTGTACACTTATAGCAATCGTGTATTGATGATGTTTAAAATAAAAAAAGTTCTATATGTATGCAAAAACTACTTTCCTACTACAAATATTTTTTTAAAATACACCCTATTAAATTTAATCCTGCACATCATCAATGGAAACAACACGTACATTCAATAACCGTTTCATCAATCACTAATCACGAAGCTTAGATGATTCCGCCATGAGTTCTAATCAAAACGAAATGAAAAGAACAGATCAAAGGTAACGATTCGAGCATGGATGGCTCCAATAAAGCTTCAGATAATCACTGGTTAGCGATATGGTTCACTCAGCATTCTTAGTTCCCGTTTAGTTTGGAAATGCAGTATCTAATTACGGTACATTCGGTATCTATTGTTTACTCAGTGACCAAATGATTGGGTTGTTGGTGGAGTCAGGGAGCACCAACAATCCATACGGGTCTTAAAAGCGCAGACTTTAAAGTCGTTTTTATCTCCATGTTACCCATTACCCACTCCTCAATTCAACCCATATTCACACATCAACATTCAACTTTCATCCAAAATATACTAACTCTATTCCATAATTCTCCTTGGACTTTCATCAAACACCTGGTGGGCGTTCCATTGGTACACTCCACAATCACAACCGAGGAACGCTTATTACCCAAACCATATAAAAATCGATTTTGTGAAAAACAATCGATTGGAGTATAAATAACGAACTGCATAAGAACAATGGAGAAAATAAAGAAAAAATCACCAGTCAGAAGGTCGATGATAGTAGAAGAATGAACTGTGAAAAGTCGACTTTTGGAATCGATCAAGGTGTAAACGAATTCAAAACAGAATCGATCAATGATTTTGGTGTATGATTACATATTTACATGGCTCATGCATGATGGGACCCTTCTTCGTGAGCATCTGGACAAAAGTAAAACCCAAAAGCAGCCGTTACCAACTTCTATGATGAGTCACGGTAGCATCGTTTTTGATATTAGACCGTGTGGTATGGTGGGGCGGGGGTTTGGGGCGTGGCTCGACACGTGATTTGGGTGGGCTTCGCTGGGCTGACCCACATTGAAGACAGTATGGTAGGGCGGGGGTTTGGGGCGTGGCCAGCCCAAACTCCTATTTAAATTATTTTTAAAACAAAAAATTTAAATTTTTTAATAATGTTTTTTAAATAAAGAAAAATACATAAAAAAAATTCCTAGTGCTTGTAATATTTTTTCTTTATCTCTTCTCTCGTCTCCAACATTAGTTCCAACTCTTCACCTGGTAGGTGATTGATGGGCTGGGCTAGAAATTTCATATCATCTCGTCTTTGTCTCGGCCTCGGTTTTTTTCTTGTCACTTCTCTTTTTGATGGGTTTGGATGCGGAAGGACCATCGATGGGGGGGTTGAGTTTCGGGGACGGTTTTGGTTTGGGAAAGGTTGATGAAGGTTGGTGAAAGGTTGATGAAGGTTGGTGAAAGGTTGATGGGCATTTGTGAAAACGAGGTAGGTATAGAATCGTCGGTGTGAGGGAAGTTAGTATACACACGATTCGAGAGATACGATGCGTAACCCGCAACATCGGGCATAGTGGAGTGTATTAAAAATGGAGGAGGCATTGGACGATTGGGTGGTGGGCTAGGATTTTCTTGGAATGCCCACGGGCTATTCGGGTCAAAACCACGATTATGAGGATTCATTTTTCGTATTGTAGAATGAGAATAGAGATGATTATAGAAGATGTGGAGTGTATTGTGGTTGGATGTGGTAAAAAAAGGAATAGAAGTGTGAGTTTTATAGTGAAAAAATATTTTTTTTTACACATAGCCGTTGGCCAACGGCTAGCTTGGTTTGGTCATTGAGAGCCCGCCATGTCATATTGATAGACCCGCCCCACGACCGGCCTTAAACTCCAGCCCCTTGGGCCACGCCCAAACCCAAGCCCACCCGGGATGGTGGCTTGGGCGTTTTCAGCCAACCCCTGCCCCATACCCCATAGTCTTACATGAAAAACTTAATGGTCTTGATCAACATGGAAAAATCTAAGGAAAAAAACAAGAAAAAATTAGTGGGGAGGAAAAGCAATATAGCGACCGGAGGAAAAGCAATATAGCGACAGGAGGAAAAGCAAAAAAACTAGTAGTCTTGTCCAACGAGGTTCCGCCATGTCATGTTCGTAGTCCTGCCCAACGCCCGGGCTGAAACCCCCGCCCAAGAGGCCACGCCGAAATCCAAGCCAACCTGGGGTGGTGACGTGGACGTTTGTACCCAACCCACACCCCAACCCGTCCCATACCCCATAGTCTTAAAGGGGTGTTTGGCCTAGGTTTTTTAACAAAGCTTATAGCTTTGTTTTATCTTTTAATTTGAGTTTTTAGTAAAGTCCCCATTCCGTCCCTGAACTTTAAGGTGCTGTTTGTTTTTTCTGCGGGAAAAGGTCTGCAGTCTGCGGACCACATCTGCAGGCATCTGCAGAAGAAGAGGTGGACCAAATGTCTGCAGTCTGCAAGGAGAAGAGGGTTTGTTTTTTTTACATAAAAACCTCTTCACACCACCACAACCACAGACCTTCTCCTCTCTCTCTGCCATCTACCACCACGACAACCATCCGCCACCACCACGTCGGCTACCACCACCGCCATTAAAATCCACCACCACCGCCGATCTCTCTCTCTTCTTTCCCTCTCTCTCTCTCTCCTGCCGCCCCCTCTCTCAACGGTCTCTCTCTCTTCGTTCCACCACCGCCATCAAAACCCACCACCACCGCCGCCCCCTCTCTCTCTACGATCTCTCTCTCTTCGTTCCACCACCGCCATCAAAACCCATCACCACCACCGATTTAGGGTTTCGATTTAGGGTTTTGTTTGCGATCGATGTTGATGACGATGAGGGTTTTCGATTTGGGGGTTTTGTTTGCGATGTTGATGATGATGAGGGTTTTGTTTTCGATTTGGAGGTGGTGGCGGAGCAAGGGCTGGAGCGGCGGAGCAGGGCTGGAGCGGCGGAGGTGGTGGCGGAGTGGAGGTGGAACAGATGGTGTTGGAGGTGGAGGTGGAGCAGGGCTGGAGCGGATGATTGCAGGTCTGTTTTGGCAGAGAGAAGAGGTTGGAAGAGGTTGGGACATGTCTGCTTGGGGAAAAGGTGAGGAAGACCATTTTGGTGAGAAGTGCTTCCGGAAAACAAACAAGCTGCAGACATCAAACGTCTGCGCGCGTCTGCGCGACGCAGACATAAGTGGCCAGAAGCACTTCTGGCCAAAAAACAAACACCACCTAAATTTACATCCTTCTAACCCTTTGTGTTACTATACCTTAAGGAAAAAAAAAACTTTCTGGTGTTTGACATTAATTCTATTAGAATTTTTATGTTACTTTTTTTAAATGACTAAAATAACTTTCTATATTAAAACCCGACCCGAACCATCAAATTACAATATTTAGGTAGTGTTTGGTATGAAGGAATGAGAGGTGGAATGGAATGGATGATTACAAGGGAATGAAGAAAAGTGTGTTTGGTTGGTCAATGGAATGGAATCACCCATTCCAAAAGGCATTCCATTCCCTCAAAATCATTCCTTCCACCCTCCATGTTTTTTTTCCATTCCATCCCCTCTTGCACCATTCATCAACAACACCAAAACCCACCACCTTCGCCACAACCAACCACCACCACCACCCATCACCGACGCCATCGCCGCCACCTGCCACCACCTCACCCCGACAGCCACCGTCGCCGCCGCCACCCACTCGCCACTGTTATCAGCACAGCCGCGACCAACCGCCAACGCTACTCGTTGCCGCCGCCCACCACCATCGTCGACGCCACCACCATAGCCACCACCACCGCCACCACTAACCGTCGACGCCGCCCACCGCCACCTCTGCTGCCACCCACCACCAACGGCCACCTTGCCGCCACCACCACTCGTCGTCACCACCGCACCGCCACTCGCCGCCGCCGCCGCTGCCACCACCATCCATCCCCGCCGCCGACACCCACCACCGCCACCTATAACGACCCACAATCACTACCACCGACCACCACCACTCACCGCTGATTTTATTACTCCGTTTTTCTTGCCTACCGAACAATATACAATAATAATTCATTCCATTCACACATGGTAACCAAACAAGACATGGAATGGTAATGATCCATTGCATTCCCTCGTCCATTCCATTACCTCGTTCATTCTATTCCTTCGTCCATTCCATTACCCCATACCAAACAGACCCTTATAGTAAAACTTTTGGATCTTCATCATAAAGTACACAAAATGAAGCAATGTTTTAAATACCGGTTCGAATCAACCTAATATCGGTTCAACCGACTATTGTTTATTGGCCCGATACGGTTAGCTCGGTATAAATAAGGTTTCGATATAGTGTGTGTACCGGTAAATTACCAGTATGTTCATACAGGCCAACCGGTTTAATCCCATGTTAAAATTTGGAGTTTAAAATAGTGATAAAAGAACTCATTAGTAGGATTTTGTTGGAAAAAAATGATTTTTTGAGTATGGAATCATATAGTTTTAGATTATTTTTTTAGTTTAAATTGTATTTTTAAGGAATTATATAGTTAACTAGTCAATCTAGTAATGGGTACAAACGTTTGAACCATTTTTAAGCCCAACTCGACATAATTAAAAATTTGGTTTTTAAAATTTAAAAAATTGGAATAAAGTACTCCGAGTGTAATTTCCTCTAATTAAATTAGGGTAAATTACATTTTTCGTCCTTTATGTATGTATCGAATTGCAAAAGATAGCCTTTACCTTCAATAATTACAGTCACAATCCTTTATTTGGAAAACTGATTACATTTTTCGTCCTTTGAAACTAACAAGGTTAAAATTTTCAGTTAAGTCTATCCAACTTAAGGGCACTTTAGTCTTTTTACTTAATAATATATAGTATAAATAAAATAAAATAAGATCAAATATAAAAACTCATTTCTCTCACTCTTTCTCTTCTCAATCTCTCTCTCTCTCTCTCTCTCTCTCTCTATTCAGCCAACCTCCATCACCACCACTACATCCAACCACCACCACCGTATCTAGAAACCACCACCACCAAATCCGTCCACCAAGCACACCAAAGACAAACCCGATGCCATTTATGATACCCCTTCAACTCACAACCAGTCACCACATGTGATTGTATCACCAGAGCTGTTCTTAGATCCCCTGCTTCTTTGGGTTCGAGGACTGCTCTTAGCAGAACAAGATTTGGGTTTAGGCGATGAACAATTCGATGTGACCCCATCCCGATTCGCCTAATTTAAGGCCAGCGTGGGAGATTGGTGAGCCGACTCCTTCAGATTAGCTTCGAAGTTAACCTGAGACAAATTTTGAGGTGACAAATTCGCTGCAGATTTGGGCCGCAAATCACCCACAGGAGGTTCAATTGGAGCTAATACTTCCTTATGAGATATCAAATTAGGAGATTGACCATTGGGGCTTTTTTTTTTTTTTCAGTTGAAAAATAAATAAAATTCTAATTTGACTTTGGCTTTCTTGGTTTTGGTTTTGTTTGCAGAAAATGTCAAAATTGTTATCCTATTTGCTACTTTTGAATCTGTTCAAAATCAACATTTTAGTAAAGTAATTTGACACAAAATTTCAAATCTGTAAATGAGTAGCTAAACATTTTTAACGATGTGGATACTGGGTGGGTGTAGGAGATGTTCACTTTGATTTATAATGTTTGATTTTGAAAATGGTGGTTGGATTGGGGTTCAGCAGCTCCTAGAAGAATAAAGAGAGAAGATGACAGAGATTTAGATGAGAGAAAGAGATTATATTATAAGTTTTTAATTTTGTTTTTTTATTTATAAAATATTTTAATTAGATTGGTAAAAGATTAAACTGCCCTTATATGAATGAACTTAACTTAAAATTTTAACCTGGTTAGAGGCAAAGGACGTAAGGTGTAATGAGTTTTTCAAATAAAGGACTGTGATTGTAATTATTGAAAAGATCATCCGTTGCAATACGATACAAACATAAAGGACGAAAAGTGTAATTTACCCATTAAATTACCAAAATCACAAAATCTCTCGGAAATTTCATCTTCCCCCAAGTCATCGTAAAACCCCTCCAAAATCGCTAACCAGAATCACCCTTTCTCACAAAATTTCCCAAAATTCTTGATGCAGCTAGCGAATCAATGCTTTGGTGCTTCAAATACGACGTCGTTTATAATGCAATTGGTAACTCAGTTTTGTTAGAATCAACAGTTAGACACAAAAATAAATTCCCTTTTAGTTTTGCTAGTGAATCACCATCATGATATGATATCCTGGAGTTTATAAATCACAAATGGCCATGCAGTTTTACTTACATTCAAATTCAACATCTGTGGAAATGAATAGTTTGTAATTATCCTTGATATTCTGTTATGTTGTTTGAAGATGCACACCACGTGCTCGATGAAATGCTTCAACCAAAACTCGCTTTTATTTCACATGCTTCTTAAGCACTTTTGTTGTTGAATGATACCTGTGATTTGAAGATTTTGATATGCAAACGTTGGAGAAGTCATAAATCTTTGGTAATTTATTTTGCAATGATGTATAATGAGTATGTGGTTGATATATACGAATGTGTAAACAGAGTTACGGGGTTTGATAAATAAACACATGTGAAGAGCTGAAGATTTGATTGGGGTTCTATTATTTTATAAGAAAGTAGAGTAGACCTATAAATAGAGAATGAAAGTATTAACAAACATAATTTAGTTATGTTTTGTTGGATGAACAGAATCTATGAAATTCTGATAGTAATGCTTCGCCATGATCATTAATAGAACATACTGTTATGCTACTTAATGCTTTTTTTTTTCTTTCTATTTATAACATTATAAGTCTTGTTTTTTTAGTAGTTAAAAGTAGTTATTATCTGAATCTTTGTTAATATTTATATTTTGTTCATTTTTAGATATGTTGCACGGGCATTGATTCAGGCGTTGATGGCCGGTACAGTTTCAGAAGGGGATTATCCATGTTTGAAGGGTATCACATACTTTGTTTTAAAGGGAAATTAAGTAGTAATGCTCACTACTACAAAATATCGCATCTGCCACCATAATTTGCTACTGATTAAGATAGGAGCAAAATAACAAACAACTTTCCACGAGAGGTTATTTTTGGTGGCAAATTAGACCATGCGTAGTGGTTAGCTCAATAATGCCCCCATCATGGGGCGTTTTCTGTCATGTGGCAGTCCAGTCAGCATGGGGGCATTATTGGGCGTTATTGCAAAAGTGTCGTAGTGGGAATAATGCCCAATAACGCTCATTCCAATCATTACACATTTTTTTTAATTGAAAACTTAAAATACTTTATTAAATTAAAAAAATACAATAATAGAAAAAAAATTACATTGCCAAAATGAAGGGGTTGAAATGAAAAAGCATCATCTTCTTAAATATAATCAAAATGAAGGGGTTGAAATGAAAATAAAGGACCTGAAATGAAAATAGATTTTTTTAAGTATTTTTGAAGTTTAAATCTTTTTTTAAATATAATAAAAATGAAGGGGCTGAAATAAAAAATCATCATCTTCTTCCTTTCACTCAAACAACCAACTGCAACTTTTGTTTTTTAAATCACCTTCTAACTAAAACTAATTAAAACTAATTTCTTTTGTTTTTTTTAATTAAAACTAAGTATACACACATGACAAGGTTCAATTAGGCAAAGAAATAGAGTTCCGGCGTTTTTCAAATCACGCCACATACAATTTTCTCAAAAATCACGCCCGAAAACGCCGGGGTGTAATAGAGTCAGGGCGTGATTGGGCGTGTTTGTGCAAATTTTTTTATAAAACACGCCCCATTACGGGCGGCCTCAGTGTAAAAAATACGTTGAATTGCCAAAACATCCCACGCGTGGCTCACCTCCTCAAAAATAGCTCTGTGAACTTCTATTCTATCAAATCGTAAACCCTAGATTCATCTCCAGTTCTTCTCTCCTCACACTTCGATCAGATGGTTAATCAAATCCAAACCTAGATTCATCGGTTCACCCGTCAATCTAAACCCTAGTTTATACAATTCAATCGTCAATCTAAACCCTAGGTTAGGCAATTCAATCGTCAAAAGATTCAACAGCAAAACTCAATCGATTCAGAGATGTGAACGACACGATGTGAATAATACTTCAGAGCAAAACTCCGACGACTGTTCCAGAACAGATAATAGGCCTGTAATTCGTGATCTCAGGTATGATTATCTTCTCAATTTGTGATTTTTGTGATCAGTTATAATGTTGATTCGATTGTGCCTTTTGTAACGATTGGTAGGAACATATTATAGGCCTGTAATTTGTTTATTTAATAAACAAACAAACATGAACAGTCGACTTGGTTAATTACTCAACTGGCTCTCAATTTGCTTGAGAGGAAGGCGAAGAGGCGTGCTGCTGATAAGAGTGAGGGGAAGTTTAGTGCTGAAGATGTTGCTGCTGGGGCTTCTCTTCAAGAGATCGATTAGGTTTTCATTTATGTTTTCTTAAGTTTTGGTTATCGTTTTACAGAGCTTAATGCTTTTACTCTACTTTTGTTATGACCTTTATTTTGAATGGATTCTGTTTGATATATTATGCTTTGCTTATGTGTTTGTTTGAAGATGATTTTACGATTATGATTTGTAGTTATATTATATAATTTAAGGTGCTATTTAATTAGCTAGAACATGGATCTATGGCTAACAGACAAGAGTGTATGGTTTCTTGTAGCAAAACTGTTAGATTTTATGGCTATGGAGTTTAGACAACAAGTCTTGATACAATTATAATCTTTGGGATTTAAGTCAGGTTGATAATGTGGCATATAAGAAGTCAATTGGATTGTTTGTATCAACGGCCTTAGCGATCTTGTGTTTGCGGTTTATTTTGTTCTGTTCGGTAATGAAACTTGAACAACAGACATTAAACATGTCGCTAGTGCTGTATGATATTGCAGTCTCTTCTTGTGCTGGTTCTAGATGATTAATAGTATGTTTATGTTGACATATATATAGGTTTTGATCTTTTAGTGCCTGAAGTTTTTTTATGTGAAAGCTATCCAGTAGCATATAGTACACTGCTCTATGATACTGCAGCCTCTTCCTATACTGATTCATATATCTTTTACAATATGATTTAACATGTTTACAACTTGGTTACCACCCCGTTGGCTTGTTTGATATGTTAATGAGCTAAGCACATTGTGCTAAGGTTACATGATGTTAAGCGTGTGTCAATGCTTGGTCGTTTTATTCAATAAACGGGTCAAAGACTAGTGTTGCCTTGGTTTAGCCTGCAAAGCCTAGCATGTAAAGTAGCAACCATTCTTTTTGACACGAGTTCAAAGAGCGCCTTCGGTTTTAGCACGGGTCAATGGTGTAGTGATTTCATTATGAGTAATTGGTTTGTAGTGATTTCCATCTCCAGGTACTCTCTCTCTCTCTCTCTCTCATATTCAACCGTTTTCTCTCTCTAAACATATCTAATCGTGTTTATTGATTTGCTCAGGCACTGAAGATGGAGTTTTGGAGACGAAATTGAAAAATCAACGAAGAAACACCAGCAATTTCGCCTACCGAGTTCGAGTTCTCGGTAAAATCTCAATCATAGATAGATTCCAGTGGTTTAATTGAGCTGTAGAAACTCTTTTTAAGATGATAACCACAAACTGCCGGATCTTCAACTTTTAAACAGGTGCCAAAAGTTTTTAGGAAAAAAAATTAGGGGGCAAGAGTCGATACATATAAAAGTTTTGGTAAAATTTACAATTGGAAGAGAACAAACAGAGGGAAATAGAGCATCAAAAACAATTTTTGAGATAATAAGCACAAATTGTTAGCTTATGTTTATGAAACTGCCGCTCAAATTGACATCTAGGGCTAGTTTCTTTATTAAAAATCGATTTGAGCATCAGAAACGGTTTTTGAGATAATAATCATTAATTTCTAGCTAATGATTATGAAATTACTTCTCAAATGGTCATTTAGGGCTAGTTTTTCAATTACAGATCGATTTGAGCATCGGTTTGAGATGTAACCACAAATTATTAGCTAATGTGCGTTCTCAAATTGACATTTAGGGCTAGTTTGTTGAGATCTTTTGTGTAATATTGTGAATTTGTAGTTGCTATAAAAAGATGACTTATTCGTTTTGCTCACGGTCAACATACTATTTCTTTTCGATGGCTTTATATTTATATTTGTTCAGTTTCCACATGTTTTATATTATCTTGTCTTCACCTTTGCTAGATGCTACAAGAACCATAGTTTGAAAATGGCTTTTGATATTGCTCTGCTAATCCAACTGTAGACCTGAATATGCAATGTAAATCTTTTTTTTTTTTTACTTTGTGTGGCAGAACCAAACTTGCTTACGGTCTTCTTTCTAGTAGATATTTCGTTCCGGTTGTGCAGGTATGTTTAGGACTATGACTTATGGTTTTGCATTTCATTTCTCTTATTGTGATTTTAATCTCATGTGTTTACTCTTCAAAATGATGACTTGGCAAATGTTGTGGACCCGTCTCCCAAGTGCTGTAAGTTTTGTGATCGAATTTCTATCTCCGCAGCTGTAAGTTTTGTGATCGAATTTCTATCTCCGCAGCTTCATGTGTTTTCTCATATATTGTTGAAACTTAGAGTATCTACTAACAGATAACCTTTTTTATTTTCTAGAAACAAGAAGGTATTCGTCCCAGAATGTTTAAGGTGGTAACTGCAGCCATCACCCTGAGTTTTCAACCATGCGTCAGCAGGTACGTTAATCATTTTCCAACGTATTTTGTTTTCTCTTTCGGCTCTACTAATTTTGAAACATGACAATACTAAGTTAGCTTGTTCTTTCAGCGAAATAAATGTTGGATTTTTCTATTCAAATGCTGAGCAAAGAGAAGCAATGTTTGCTGCAGAGAAGCGTGAGTTGATTAAAGAGTGAAAAAGTTAGCTTGTATGATTCATTACAAAAGTGGGGTTCCAACATATTTGATGTTTTGATTTACATGTTTTAATTTGGGATATTTGATGTTTGATTTGGATGTTTTATTACTAGGAACTTTGGATATTTGTTATGATTTTCAAATTTCATAGATGGTTACATTTTTAAGTTCTTCTGGTAGGGTATAAAATAGATATAAAGTAGCAAGTATAATAATTAAATGTCAAAATGATGATAAAAAGGTCGCAATAGCAAAATGGTGACAAAAACAAAGCCGTAGCAAAATGGTGGCAAACAAACGATGCGGTGGCAAAAGCGGTACATGTTCCCACACTTTTGCTTGAAAACTGTATTGAAGAAATACATCTTAAAGGAAAAAGTGGAAGACATTTGCTTTGAATTTGGGAAACTTGATGTTCTTAATGTAGACCAGAATTCAGTGACTGGAAAGAAAGAAAGAAACAAAACAGGGACACAATGTGCTAAATGTAATCCTTCATTGACCCGTTACCAACAACTATAAATAAATATCACAACATATATATTACCTTCTTATCACCAGCTCCAGTGCGCTTGTTGACTCGGAACCTTTCATAGTGAAAAAGGTTCACCTTTATTTTCTGAATCTTCGGATAAACCACTTGTAATATCTTCTGGTTAGATGATCCCCACAAATGATTCCAATCACTAGCCCACATGCAACACCGGTAAGTATAACAACCCAATCAATTCCATCTGGAAAGTCAGACTCAGTATCTTGTTTGAATGAAACATCTGGAGGCTTTAATACTTCTGAATCCCCACATTTCATGGATAGAGGGTAGCCACACAATGCCTGATTTCCCATGTAAGAAGTGTTTGAAAAGGTATTGAATTGTCTGCCTTGTGGTATGGGTCCAGTGAGGCTGTTGTTGGATACATTTAAGAACTCAAGGAAATTCAGTTGTACCAACTCTTGAGGTATCATTCCGAAGAGCCTGTTATTGGAAAGATCCAGTGACTCAAGATGTGTGAGATTCCCTATGTATTTTGGGATGACGCCATAAATTTGGTTATTAGAAAGGTTGAGTGACTGAATACCACTGAGGGTTTTAATAGACTCTGGAATCTTCCCCCTAAACATGTTACTTGAGAAATCAACTGCAGAAAAGAAGTTTATAATCTTCACGTACTCCATCTTTACACCTTTGTTAGTCATCTGAATCGAGAAGCTATCATCTCTCAACCAGTCATTCGCCTCGGTCGTCTTCATTGCTGACCACTCCTGGAAATACTGATGTGGCAATTCACCACAAAATGAATTGTATGAGAGGTCAATGATGTGCAAGTTTGGGAAGTTGAATTTCATTTTACTTGGTATTGTTATAGTGCCATGAAATTTGTTGAACCGGAGAATGAGAACCTGTAGCTCTGAAAGTGCTCCCAACCAGAATGGGAACATGTCTTCTATAAGGTTATATCCAAGATCAAGGATTTGGAGTTTAACGCAGTTTTCCAGTGATCTGGGTACCTTCCCCTCCAATTTATTTTCACTTAAATCAATAATTTGATGCTTACTTTCGTTAGTGAATATGTTGGGTATGGTTCCTTGAAAAGTGTTTCTTCTAAGATTTAACACTTCCAAAGAATTGCTTAATTTCTTCAAACAAGGAGGAATCGAGCCAGAAATGTTGTTGAATGACAAATCAAGCCAGTAAAGAGACAGCAAGTCACAAATGGATGGTGGAATTTCACCAGTCAGCCTATTGTTTGAGACCCAAAAGTACTCAGTGGTTGGTGGTGGCACTGGGATTGATCCATGCAACATATTTTGACTCAGGTCCAGTGACTGTAAATTAACCCAAGAAGCAACTGGTGAATGTTGCTCAAAACCCATTAGGAGATTTTGAGAAAGTGAAAGTACACTCAGTGTATTCTTGCTAATGTTCCACATCCATTCGGGTATCAGGCCCTCAATATTATTATTATCAAGGTACAAATACTCAAGTTGATGTTGAAACCGCAGAAATTCAGGAAAGACTTCCAAGTTACAGGATGCCAACCTTAACTCTTTGAACTTCGGTTGAGTTTCATTTGTGTGGCTATCTATGACAGAAAGTGAGATATTGTTTCCATTTAAATTCAGATTTTCAAGTTTCTTAAGAGAAAGAAAAAGATAAAAGTCCACTGTGATGTTGTTACCATCCAAATCACAATGTACTAGATTTTGGAGATTCAACAATGAAATAGGAAGTTCGCCTTTTAACCGATTGCCACCAAGGTATAAGTTTTCAAGTTGGGTCAGATTGAAAAAAGATGATGGAATTTCACCATACAGGTTGACATCTTCAAGATACAGATGAGTGATCTTGTTTAGCTTACCAAACCAATCAGGCAGCTTCCATCTATCAAAATTATTTCCCCTAAGGGACAAAAATGTGAGATCTGAAAGGCTTTCTAAAGAGGGAAGACTACCTGTTAACTTATTCTCAGAAAGATCCAGGGCAGTAAGTTGTGTTAGATTCGTAAGTGAGGATGGTATTTGACCAATCATGCCAATACCAATGAGGTAAAGTTCTCTAAGTTGTGTCTGATTCCCAATAGATGACAGAATCTCACAATTTAGATTAGCGTATGAAAGGTCTAAATAAAAGAGGTTTGGAAACTTACCAAGCCAGTCACAACTATTATTTCTATCAAATATAGCGCCTATGAGTTGTAAATATTTGAGTTTTGATAGGCTGGCCAAATGTGGAATAGGTATTAACAACTCATCATTAAAAGAAAGACCCAGAAATGTAAGCTGTGTCAGGTTGCATACAGATGCAGGTAAAGTCCCTGTGAAACCGCAGCCATCTAAATCCAAGATGTTCAAGTGTGTGAGATTCCCAATTGAAGCTGGTAGTTCAGAATGAATTTTGACATCTGAGAGAAAGAGTTCTCTTAGAGTCTCACTTGAATTTTGAACTAGATTTTGGAAGTCGGAACTTTGCAATTCTAACATCCGATACAGGTTATCTGTTATATAGTACCAGTTTCCTGATAGATCCAAGGAAACCAAATTCCTGAGGTGTGAGATTTGTTTTGGGACTTCCCCACTGAAGTGAGAGTATGAAAAATTCAGATTTGCTAACTGCGAGAGTCTACCTATTCCAGAAGGGATTTGAGAGAAAAGGAAATGGTTATCTGCAAGTTTTAGTGTACGAAGGTGAATGAGATTGAAGAGACTGCTGTTGGAGTAGATGGGGCCAGAGAGAAAGCTGCTGCTCAAGTCAAGCCCGATCACATGACCGAACCTGCACTCGACCCCATCCCACAAGCAGCAATTTCCCGCACCATCTGATCCGTTAAGGTTCCATGAAGCAACCTTTGGATAAGCACGAGGATCATAGGATGCAGACTTGTTAATAGTCATGTTCTGTTTGAATTGGAATAACAGAGAGCACTCATCAGCATGGCTCAATGAAGAAAACTTATTGGCCAAGGCAGATTCAAGAACATGAAGTACCAGTAGTATCAGCATAAACACATGAGCAAATTTTGCCATGATGCTTAAGAATGAAGTTTAAGTGTATGTAGATGAAGAATATGGGTACATTATATATAACTTCTTTGATCAGTTAGGATGGCAATTGGTTGAACGTAAAGACTGGTTTGATATTCCCAGTTACATCTTATCCGGTAATCGTATGGATGGAAATCGATATCCAGTTAGTCAATAATTTACTAAAAAAATTAAACTAAAGGACCATTTGTGTAAAATATATACTACAGAAGAGAAAGAGAGGTGTATGTCATCAGTGGTGGTGGTATTGGCTACAAGAAGGTAAGCGATGGCATGTAGTCTCGGATTAAAACAAATAAATAAAAATTGCCCGGTTAGTGTTTGCAGGTCTAAATCGAAAAAGAGAACAAATTTCAGGGATTAATTTGCGGCTTGGGGTTATAGATTTCGAAACAAGATAAATATATCGAGTCACATATTGCTTTTTAATGGAACAATAAATAGATTTCAAAGAAGCAGAACAAGTTTGGTAGATTGAACAATAAAGTGGATAGCGGCTGAAACTAATTTAGGGGATTCAAGAAATTGAGTGGATGGTGGTGGCTGGAAATAAATTTATTTATTTTTTAGTAAATAATAAAAACAGTCCCTCGTTAATCATAAGGTTACAAAAATAGCCCTTTAGATATGAAATGACTGATATGTCCTTGAACCTAACAGAAAAACTAACATTTGTTAGTCTTAGTAGCATGGGTTGTTATAAAATAAAATGTTAGAACTTCATAGTATGACTTTAAACTATTAGTACTTAACTTTGTAACTTTCCATAAACCATAGAGACTAACGGTGTAATTAATTTATCATTATTTTGCTCCCCGCCTCTAACTGTATTCAAAATTTTTGTTACTATTTTGCGAGAACCATTGTGAACACAACAAAATAAACCAAGTACACCACCAAAAACCTACCCCCCCCCCCCCCCCCAAAAAAAAAAAAAAAAAACTAACCCCCCCTCCCACTCTCCCACCCAAGCTAAATGCTAAAAACTAAATCCCCAAAAAACTTTAAAAAAAATCTTTAAAAATCTAAAAAACACACAAAAAAAATTTAATATTTTTTATGAAAAAATCGCTACTTTTAGTAGCCAAATTTTTTTTATTTTTTAATAACGAAATGTAGCGAATTTTACATAAAATTTTTTTAAAAAAATGTGTGTTTTTTAGATTTTTTTACGTATTTTGGGTTGTGTTCACATTAGTTCTCGCGGTTCTCGCAATAATGGGTGGTTCCTAAATGATCCTTCTCCTATATATATATATATATATATATATATATATATATATATATAGGGGAAGGTTCAAATGAAAACCACTAGTTATTGTGAAAACTCGAAAACTAATTAAAAAAGCCAAAAAAACATACAAAAAAATTTTTTTTTTTGCATAAAAATTTTTGCAGTTTTTTATATATAAAAAAAAAATTCAAAAATTTTTTTTTTGTACTGCACATGTGTATTATTACACATGTGTACTACAAAAAAAAATATTTTTTTTTGAAAATAATTTTTTTTAAAAAAACCTGCGATTTTTATAAAAAAATTGAAAAAAAAATTTTAGTGTGTTTTTAGGCTTTTTTTTAGTTAGTTTTCGAGTTTTTTACAATAAAAGTGGTTTTCATTTGAACCATCCACTATATATATATATATATATAGTGAAAGAGTAAAATACAATATCCATTAACATACAATACATGATTATGGTTTTGTACATGCGTGATTAGGGTTTTCGAGTTTTATAATGTGCGTAATTTCATCTCGTACGCTTCGTACGTTAACCAACCCCTATATATTTATATATAAGAATTTTTATATATTATAAAACTTAATAGTCACTGGTGCGTGTTTATTTACATATATTATTTACAGTGAATTTACTCACACACGTGGGTTTTAAATTTATAAAAATGGTTTATACCTTAACATTAAAACACACACAACAAAGGACAAGTGTATCCCGTCATATATGTAGCAAAGTATTGGTAAGAGCCAGATATCGATCCATGGAACACGGGCGTTTATAATATACTAAATCTTTGTCAGTATTTTACCAGATAAAAAGGATAAGTGAATGATTGTGTAACTAAGTTATCTAAATTATGACTAAAACATAAATATATTATTATCTTGTCTCACAAACAACCTAAACATGTCATCTATCATATATGTCACAAAAGCACTTAATCAATTTTCCAATTTCAAGACAACTAGTTACCGGGTCTGGATTTCTAGCATTATGATTCTTCGGAAAGTTAACGCGATGGTCACACGTTAACCACCTAAAATCATTCATTAGTGAGCTATTGATATTTATTCATGCGAACCTTTAAAGATAGGTTATTTACCGGGTTTGGATTCCTAACCTCACTTATCAAAGAAAGCAATACCGATGGTCACAATACAGCCACAAGGATAAGCAATTATGTAGATCATATAACAAACAGTTTCACCTTTACATGTCTTAAACACAAATCTACCATGTCATCAATTTCAGACAAAAACTACTAAACAAGGATCATAAACCGCATGCAAGAACATGTAAACAACACCATATAATTCGTTAGAACCCTTACGTGCAAGAAAGTATTATTAATCAAAATAAGATATATCTTGTGTAAAACCAATATCCTAGTCCGGTTTTCATGGTGTAAACAAAGTCTACAAATAAGTGATTAATCAAGAAATAGTTACCATCCCACTAACCACATATTCATTACCCAAGATAATCAAACATAATCAAGAATTCAACATCAACGAAACATTCATCATATAATCGTGAAGATTCAAACATGAAAAAGTACTTAAGTTTCACACAAACAAGATTACAACATAAAGATTATTCAAGAAACAAGTTTATAACTACTATTACATAAAGTACATTAAACATAAACTAACATCAGCTCAATACTTGCAAAATGATTAGAATACATGTTCAAAAAACAAGGAATCGAACCATAAACAAGCAAGGAATTGATGGGTTGAATCGGTTATGCTTCCACGCGATCTTGAGGCTTCAATGTGGCTTGATCAGAACTGTTTCGAAACCCAGAAATCGCCCAGAAATATGGAGAAAACCCAACAACAGATCTGTGGCGAATGGGGCTATTTATAGTAAATTTTGGTCGTCGCACGGTCGTGCACTTTATCGCACGACCGTGCACTTTATGCATTATTGGGGTATAGTGCGGTATGACGTCATTTGACCAATTTTCTGATCCGCACGGGCGTGTTGTCCAATCACTCGGGGGTGCGTCACCGGGATTCCATTGAATTTGCACGGGGTGCATCCAGTCGCACGGGGGTGCGTCACCGGGATTTTCATTGCATTCGCACGGGGGTGCGTCCAGTCGCACGGGGGTGCCACCAGTCGCACGGGGGTGCAACGCCGAGCTGAGCTTTGTTGTCGCATCCGCACGGGGGTGCAACTTGCCCAAGTCAGAATTTTCCGTAGAATGTTCGCAGTTCAGCCATTTCTCCCGGAAAATCCTCGTTTTCATCATCTCCTTGTTCGGTACGCTATTTTAGGCCTGTAAACAAAAGTATACATGATTAAGTATCCGAATGACGGTTTTTACGGCCGAAAACGCATAAAATGGGGATAAAATGGGGGATTATAATATGTATAATTTGGTGAATATCAGTCACTCTCTCTCATCTCACCCTCCCCCTCTCTTCCCCTTCATTTCTCTCCTGACTTCTAATCAAAACCCATTCAACCTACACACATTCATACACTCATAACCCAGCCACGCCTATGAAACCAGCACCATCACACGTAGGGCTGGCAATTTTACACGAATACACGACACGAACCTACACGAAGTTAACAGGTATCGTGTACCAAACAGGTAGACACGAGATTACCTGTTAATTTTCGTGTATAAACAGGTTAAATACTTGTTTACCTGTTAATACCCGTTAGTACACGATAAGAAATTAAATTAAATAAAACTCATCAGCCATGTGCGTGTGGGTTCCTTAATTCCTTTCTATTTTCATTCCTCATTCAATTAAAAAAAATAAAACCCTAAACTCCCTCTATAACTCTCAAATGGCATGTCGTGTTCGTGTTTTCGTTCGTGTTAACAGGTAATTTTCGTGTATAACAGTCGAACAGTCGTGTTAACAGGTATTAACAGGTAATTTTCATGTATATCGTGTCGTGTTCTGTCACACCCCGATTTCCACGTGTCACCGGTGGGGCCCGGTGGGGGAAGTATCGTGACGTGGTTGGCAACGTAATAGTCAAACAACACAATATTATTATGCACAGCGGAAGCAAATTTAAAATACGATACAACCGAATTTAATATTGTTTATCAATGTAACAATATCCGGAAGTTTATCCACAGTAGGATCGAAACAAAATAATATTAATGGTTCAACAGACTTCAGGCATCCTAAGCTTGCGAGACTTTTTATTGATGCTTAGGAGACAATCCAGCCAATTTCGTTTAGTACCTGCATTCAGTCTTTTTGGGAAAATACGTCAGTTTACACTGGTAAATACAATCAACTGACTCATTTTGGAAAATGATTGAAAATTGGTTTGAATGCACGTGGCATAAACATTTTTGTTTAACTTGGGAGAATTATTTAATATTATAATCTTGTGAACGAATTACATGTTACTTATGCGTCCAGTAGCCCGGATCTTGTCCGGGTTAAAGATCAATAGACACACCACATTATTGAGTTATACACTGACAGGTGTACGCCTACACCCCGTGCTCAGGTCGTGGCCATCTCGTAAGATGATGCCAAGGATATCCGGGACATGGTCATTAACCCCCCAAAGGCTGTAAAGTAAACAAGACTGTTTAAACGAGCCGATCAAATTATTCAACTACCCACTTAATGTGGAGATTTGATACCCGATCAAGCGGTATGCTATATACCGTAACCCAAGCCCGTATAGGGAAAATAAGTTAAAAGTATTTACCTGAGTAAGTATTAATCACAATAAGCAAAATGCACGTAGCTTTTACTGGTCCTCCTAATCTGGAACGAAGGTTTATAATAACCTATTAGAATTCTAACGGGCCTTTTATTAAGCTTAAGCTTAGACCGGCTAGTTTCAAGATACGGTTCGTACGCACGATTAAGCGAAGACCGGATAGAATGTGATTCAGACCCGACAAGTTTGAAGACTTGTTTAATATGGGTTTATTATTCACATTCTGGATTTTGAGATAAAACCGTTAAGGTTTGACCCGTTTCGGCTAATTTATGTAAACTTGTTACATAAACCGAACCGTGCGCGTAATTAGCGTGACGGGTATTCATGAGAGCTATATACAGGTTTCCTAAGTTAATTATGTATCAAATATGTTGTGACATCAGTAAGGTGTCTTTTATTATGCCCGAAACGTGTTTAAACACAAACTAGGCCCCGTAGGGGTAGTTTGGTCATTTTAAAGGTTGTAAAAGGGTTTAAGTGTTTAACTGAGTTACAGGTCTGATTTAATCAGTAAACATACTCAAATTAATGAGTTATAACAGTAAGATAAAGCATATATGTGAAATTTATCATTTATAACCAAAATAGGCCCCGTAGGGCTATTTTGGTAATTTCACATAAGCCGAAAAGCTCAAAACTGAAGTCTGAGTTTATCAACCTTTGCTTACTGTTAGAATATTATAATTTGCCTCTTATATCAGTAGGTATCAACCCGGGTATGTCCAATATGATTTTAAAAACATACTATACGCTAAAAACGCTAAATAAGGCGATTAAAGGCCATTTCCGGGTTCGATACTTAAATATGATATTTTTATATTTCCAGAAGGCTTAAAATAATTTATTTATCATATGAGATCAGTAGCAAAAGGTTTGGAGTCGTTTAGACATGTAAAACTCATTTTATGGCCCGTAAGGGCAAAACCGACATTTACCGAATTAAGCCTACGACTATGAGTTATGCTCAGCCTAAAATTAATTAAAAATCTTTAAAAATCCCTAAATAATATATTACATCAGTGGGTAAAAGATTTGATACCAAAAAGTATGTTTAACTAGGCTATATGCTAATTACGCCATTTTATTAACATAAAGCATTAATTTTGCGATAATGAGCATAACTCTTAATCTACAAGTCAAACTGATGTCAAACTTTGCATACAAGTCTATATATCAGTAATTAAGGTTTCTACACTTTTATATTTTCATAAATCACGTTTTAAGGCAATAAGGGCATAACGGTCAACACATGAGCAATTAACGGAAACATGCATATTAATTGAATAACTAATGAACCAAGGTGTATAATCACAGAGGGTTGTTCTAACATGTAACCTATTCCAATTAAAGCTCTGAGGCATTTCTAAAATATGCCTAAACGGGTCAGAACTGAAAGTCAAAGTGAAAGTCAAACTATGTGACTTTCGGTTCCGAACCGGGTCTAAACAGGAAATTGTCGGGTTGAACATGTTTAGACATGTTCTTACACTTATTACTAAGTTATAACAATGATCCAACAGGTTGTATATGATCTACAATGTTAATTATGCATAAATGGCATTTTAGACTTCCTGTTGACTTTTTAAGTAAAGGTTTGACCCGACTTTTGACCTGGTTAGAGTGATGATCAGGGGAAACCATTTTGAGGTTTTATTACCCACATAAATACCATCTTATATCTACTTTTGATTCGAGAATTGACTGAGCCATTATTGACTAATCTTGAAGTCAAACCGTAATTACGACGGTTTGACTTTTAGCTAATTAACTAAGCTAAAACTAATTAAAGAAGGACTAGCAGACTTACAAGGGTCCAATGCACGAAATATGATCACTTGAGGCTGCTTGATAGCTCCAGAAATGATCCAACAATGCAGGAGAAGGTGTGGGAATGTTTGTAACTAAAGAGTCTTTATATAGTGATCCAAGACACCATAAAAGCTTGACATCTTAGTCTAACACCCATCCACAACTAATTAACACTTGTCCTAGTGCTTAGGGGGTGCCTAGGGGTCGTCCACATGTGAGAAAAACCGGCTAGAATGGTCACAATCGCGCATAACAGGCTGCAGCAAGTTTTCTGGTCGCTGGCACTTGCTTACGGACTGTAAGCTTTATTTGTTGTGGTCCGTAAGCCTGACATCAGGCCCAAAAATCTGTTGTTCTTTGGTATTTCGAAGGGGCAGCCACTTGTTTCGCAATTGGGACTTGTTTTATCAATTAGGGACCTCCAAAAAGTGCTTTGTACAGTATCAAACCCTACCATTATGAATTGTATGCTTGTATTCCAAAAGAAAGTACCGAATTATAAGGTTTACCGTTGGAATTTCTTCGTAGGAGTCCACCAATTAATTCATGCATCATTCAATGTTATAATTCACTGAATTTTGAACATATATTAGATGTTTTTAATATGTTTTGAGTCTTGGGATTTATAACGAGGTCGTTCAGAGGTGCAAAAGTTAACATGACGACACTTTTAAATCCTGTCAAACATCTTTATTAAATCCGAGTTTACAACGCGTTTTGTCTTACATGACACGTGTCGTTTTATTATTGAACACGAATTTTCGAGGTGTTACATCCTCACCCCCTTAAAATAAATCACGACCCGAGATTTACTGAAACAAGTAAGGGTACTTTTCTTTCATCGTGGATTCAACCTCCCACGTGAATTCGGGACCTCTACGGGCATCCCATTTGACTTTTACAAAAGGTATATGATTCCTTCGAAGCTTCCTTACCTGTAGATCTTCGATCGACAAAGGTTTTTCCACAAACTTTACGCTCTCATCTATATGCACATCTGTATGTGGTATAACCAGTGATTCATCAGCGAAGCACTTCTTCAGATTGCAGATGTGGAACACATTGTGAATTCCACTGAGCTCTTCTGGTAAGTTCAACTTATAGGCAACTGACCCGACACGTTCGATAACCTCGAAAGGTCCTATGTATCTCGGGCTTAGCTTGCCTTTCTTACCAAACCGCATCACTCATTTCCAGGGTGACACTTTAAGTAGGACTTTGTCACCTACTTCAAAGTGAAAATCCTTACGATTTGGATCAGCGTAACTTTTCTGCCTATCCCGGGCAGCTTTGAGATTGTCACGAATCTGGACAATCTTATCCGTCGTTTCGAACACGATCTCTGGTCCTGATAACTGGACTTCTCCAACTTCCGCCCAACAAACTGGCGATCTACACTTTCTACCGTATAATGCCTCAAAAGGCGCAGCCTTAATGCTGGTATGGTAGCTATTGTTGTAGGAGAATTCGATTAATGGTAGGTTCTTATCCCAACTACCTCCCAAATCGATCGCACATGCACGTAGCATGTCTTCCAACGTTTGAATAGTACGCTCACTCTGACCGTCAGTCTGAGGATGATAAGCCGTACTAAAATTCAAACGTGTGCCCAAAGATTGTTGGAAACTTTTCCAAAAATGTGACGTGTACCTAGTATCCCGGTCAGAGATAATAGCTACAGGTATGCCATGTAGGGCTACAATCTTATCAACGTATAACTGGGCTAACATATCGGAGCTGTAAGTCTCCTTGATGGGTAAGAAATGAGCTGACTTAGTCAGTCTGTCAACTATAACCCATATTGTATCATTGCCTTTCCTTGTCTTTGGCAACTTGGTAATAAAATCCATAGTTACCATTTCCCACTTCCACGTAGGAAGTTCAGGCTGTTGTAGCAAACCTGACGTTTCTGATGCTCGGCTTTGACTTGCGCACATGTCAAGCATTTTGCTACGTGGGTGGCTACAGACTTTTTCAAGCCTATCCACCAATAATTTGCCTTCAGATCCTGGTACATCTTATCAGCTCCAGGATGAACGGAGTATTTGGAACTATGAGCTTCCTGGAGGATGACATCTCGAAGTCCTCCATAAGTTGGAACCCATATCCGTCCATTCAATCGCAAAATTCTGTCCTTGCTAAGAGTTAACTGCTCCTCAGTTACTCCTAACTTTTCATTAGGATAGTTAGCTTCCAACACCGCTTCCTTCTGTGCAGCTAAGAACCTTTCCATCAAGTTATTCTTTATCTCCATGCGCTTGGCATTGATTCGGATGGGTTTAACCCTTTCCTTCCGACTCAAGGCATCGGCGACTACATTCACCTTGCCGGGATGGTATTTGATTTCACAATCATAATCATTTAAAGTTTCCATCCAACGGCGTTGCCTCATGTTTAATTCCTTCTGATTAAACAGATGTTGGAGGCTCTTGTGATCAGAATAAATCACACATTTGACACCATAAAGATAGTGCCTCCAAAGCTTTAGTGCGAATACAACGGCACCCAGCTCCAAGTCATGGGTGGTGTAATTCTTTTCATGCACTTTCAATTGTCTTGAAGCATAGGCAATAACTTTGCCTTTCTGCATAAGCACACACCCCATGCCAGTGTGCCAAGCATCACAATAAACCACAAAGTCTTCAATTCCATCTGGCAGTGTCAGTACCGGGGCGTTGCTCAACTTTTGCTTCAGAATATCAAAGGATTCTTGCTGCTTAGGGCCCCAAACAAACTTAACCTTCTTCTTAGTTAAAGAGGTTAGGGGTGCAGCAATCCTTGAAAAATTTTCAATGAAACGCCTGTAATATCCTGCCAATCCCAGGAAGCTACGAATTTCTGTAGGCGTCTTTGGCTCTTGCCAGTTCATTACGGCTTCAACCTTAGCGGGATCCACCTGGATACCACGCTCACTAACCACGTGTCCAAGAAATTGGACTTCTCGTAGCCAAAAGTCACACTTAGAGAATTTGGCGTAGAGCTTCTCCTGATGTAGAAGTTTGAGAATACAACGAAGGTGTTTCTCATGGTCAGCTTGGTTCTTAGAATAAATAAGAATGTCGTCAATGAAAACGATGACAAATTTATCCAAGTAAGGCTTGCAGACGCGATTCATGAGATCCATGAACGCGGCTGGTGCATTAGTGAGCCCAAAAGGCATCACTAGGAACTCGTAGTGACCGTAACGAGTCCTAAATGCAGTCTTGTGCACGTCTTCATCTTTGACCTTCAATTGATGGTAGCCTGACCTCAAATCAATCTTCTAGAAGTAACTTGCCCCTTGAAGCTGATCGAACAAATCGTCGATTCTGGGCAAAGGATACCTATTCTTGACCGTGACTTTATTAAGCTCGCGATAGTCGATGCACAGACGCATCGATCCATCCTTCTTCTTTACAAACAGGACTGGCGCTCCCCAAGGCGACGAGCTAGGTTTAATGAAACCCTTGGCTAGTAATTCATCTAGCTGTGTCCTTAATTCTTTCATCTCTGTGGGCGCCAACCTATAGGGTGCTCTGGCAACTGGTGCAGCTCCGGGGATGATATCAATCCTGAATTCCACTTGCCTATCTGGTGGCAAACCAGGTAGATCTTCCGGAAAAACTTCTGGGAATTCAGAAATGACAGGGATGTCTGCTATTTTTGGTTTGGGCTCATCAATAATCACATGTGACATGTAAATGACACATCCCTTCTTTAAACATTTGGAAGCCTTAAGCATAGTCACCTGTTCAGGCAGTCCATACTGGGTATCTCCCCGAATAGTAAGTGATTCACCAGACGGAGTTTTTATCACTACTTGCTTCATGCTACAGACTATTTGGGCCTGGTTATGAGATAACCAGTCCATACCCAGAACTATGTCAAAACCAGCCAACTTAAACGGAAGTAGAGACAGAGGAAAAGAATGGTTCTTAATGGATATAACACATCTATCTAACATAGTTGATACGGTTTCTATGGTTCCATCTGCTAACTCTACCTCATAATTCACTTTTAAGGCTTTGACAGGTAATTTCAGCAATTCACAAAATTTATGATCTACGAAAGACTTATCTGCGCCTGAATCAAAAAGTACTCTTGCAAAGACATCATTTACAAGGAAGGTACCTGTTATGACATTATCGTCTTGCACAGCTTCTTTCGCGTCCATTCTGAAGACTCTCGCATTTGTCTTCTTAGCCTCTTCAGGCTTCTTGTTGTACTTTGGGCAGTTGGTCTTGATGTGCCCCTTTTCATTGCAACGGTAGCACGTTGCGTCTTTTATCTTTTTGCAATCCAGGGTTTTGTGATCCGTGGACTTGCAAATTCCACAAGCAAAGGGTTTTGACTGAGTCTGAGAGTTCGACTCCAGTCTGCACTTTCCATAGTGCTGTTTCTTGCAAATTTTACACTTGGGCTTTTCACCAGAATTATGCCCATCCTTCCTTGACTCCGACCCTTTCTTGTTGTCACCGCTCCCACGGTGCTTCTTGTTCGACTTTCGTGAACCATCATCTTCACGCTTCCTCTTCTCGGCCTCCTTATTCCTCAAGGATCTCTGCCTGACCGCATCCAGAGTGAGGGATAAGGAAATGTCCGTTACAGACCTGAAGGTAGCTGGCCGAGAAGCTTTTATGCTTGCCTTGATCTCCGGGGCTAAACCACCGATAAAGCGAGCGATTCTTTTTGGCTCTGGGGTTACCAGGTAAGGAACCAACCGGGACAGCGTATTGAAGCTTTTCAGGTAAGCTTGACAGTCGAGGTTCGTCATCACCAACGATAGAAAGTCAGATTCTATCTTCTCCACCTCATGTTGAGGGCAGAAATTTTCCTTGATTAGGGCAATGAATTGATCCCATGACATATTATACAATGGGATTTTTCCGGAGGCCTCAATCAGAGATATCCACCATGCTAACGCTTCACCCTTGAAGGACTGTGACACAAACTTAACTACATCCCTTTCAGCGCACCCGCTGATATCTACCACCGTGTCCATCTCGTCCAGCCAAGTCATACAGTCGACGGCTCCTTTTTCCCCAGTAAAATCCCTGGGCTTACAAGACACGAAGCACTTATAGGAGCAACCCTTGTTACGGGGTTCTTGATGCAGTATTAATTGCTGAGATGGGACACTTTGATGGTTGGTGGACTGACGGTCATCACCATCTTTCTTGGGTCCATTCTTTTTGGGAGGAGGCTTGCTATGAGCCTCAGAATGTGTCTTGGGCTTTGAATGTGATGCAGAGTGGGTCCTACTTCGAGTACCACTATATTCTTCATACTGCCTTTCCAAAGCCTGTGTAACAGCGCCGTCTATGATCGCTTTTAATTCAGCACCCGTTAATGTAATCTGGGCGTTCTCATTTTGCTCCACTGGATGGCTATTTATTTCATTTGAGTCAGCCATTTGAATTGAACTGTTGCAGAAAACAAGGACAATATTTTATTTGGGAGTTTATTATGGAATTACCCCTTAGGGTAACTCGTTAACCATGTTAAACAGAGACCATATTTGGTTAACTTATTAATCGTATTGATTTAGGATTTCAATTAAAATTTATCCTAATTATAAACAATAACAATATATATATATTAGCACATAAGGCTTAGTCACATGGACAATTTTATAAGCTATGATTTCAGAGAATCAAGACTTTTAAGGTTTGAACCTAGTTCATTACCCTTATCAGACAGGGAGTCATAGCTAACTCTGTCTTTTGGCTCATATGGAAGTGAGATGGGCCCGTAGGCATCATATTACCACGTATGGTAAAATATGATCATCTTAGTTGATGATCTTAACCCATGATTCAGAGATCATATAATTCGGTTTGGAATCTTCTAAAGAATCCTTATACATATAAGAATGACATGTGATTTTAACGGATCACTTCTGCCAGGAGTGTTAACATGTTTTAAGATGTTAACAGGGATTTGAATCTTTTAAACAGGTCTTACCATTTTGGCCCGGTCTTATATTTGACACGAGGCTAGGTTTCACACTTTAAGATTCTTAATTAAATAATTATATAGGCAGATTAATTTAAAAGGAATGATTTTAATTTATTTATTTCATTTATAAATTATTTATGCGCAAAATGGCAACATGAAATTTATAAAACAAACATTCCATTGATTTATTCATAATATTATACACTGCCCTAAACGGGTCTTTTCAAATAACAACTTACCCTCGCAGGGGTCAAACAAGTACTTGCCCACGCAGGGGCTTTAAGCAAACAAACTAGTCCACGCAGGGACCTTAACAAATAAACATCATACCCATGCAGGGGTTAACGGAAAACAGACCCACGCAGGGGTCAAATCATCATACATACAATATGCCCTCGTAGGGGTTTATGTAAAGATAGGCCCACGCAGGGGCTCAAAGCAAACATACAAACACACATACCCACATAAGGGCTTAACAACCAAATACACCCACGCAGGGGCTTATACAGAAAATGGGAGGATTCAATGATCCTTCTTGTTCTTCCCCTTGATCAAGCCTACTAATCCTTGGAAGAATGTCTGCCTCTCCCTACGGTCCCTGTGCACTTCCCGTTCCACCTGATCCAGCCTCTGAAGGAGTTCCTCATGCTCAGGTGGGGAGAACCTAGGCGGCTGCGATTGAGTCCGTATGATAGGCCTAGGTGGTATCTAGTACCCTTGCGTTGGGTACCCAACTCCCCATGGAGCTCCGTATGGTCCTTCTGGGTGCAGGGCATTGTAGTTGGCTGCCACTAAGTAAGGGTCGGCCTCTGCATACCCGTAGTTGTTGTGGACTGGCGGCTCGAACGGGTTGTATGCCATGGAACCTGTATAAGCTGGGATTGGGTTGTCAAAACCCATTGGCGGCGGCTGCGGCATCGCTGGGTTGGAAGGCCCACCCATTTGTGGGTCCTCCTGATGTGGCGGGTAGTGGCTGGCACTTGACTGACGTGGGGAGCTGAACTGAAAGTCTCCCGCACGTGATGACATACGTACACCAGTTCTCCTACGCCTTGGCGGTTGAGGAGGTGCCGGTTGAACTGGTGGTGGTGGAGGTGGTGGCGTAACAGCCACAAACCGGTGATCCTCAGAGGAATCTTGATGATGCTGCTGCTGTTGTGGCTGCTGCTGCTGAGACTGCTGCTGCTCATGAGGCGACGAGTGGTGAGAAGGTGTATAGTACCACTCGTGCTGATTAAACAGGGCTTGGAAACTGTCTGGACCACCGTAGGGTGATCCCTGAAAAGACGATCCGTCGGAGATCTCAATCGGATGGTTCGGAGTACCACTCGCCGGCATGACGGGGTCCGTATCCTCGTCCATGTCATCCGCATTATCACCGGAGAAGTGATTGTCTGGCCCTAGTGGGTTGAAACCCACGGGTTCTGGTAAGTAATTGGCCGGATTAAATTGGCCTCGAAAGATGGGTGTGGGGTCACCATACGAATGATGAGACAGGGATCGCTGAAGTGGTATGTAGGACGGTTGAGGGTTATTGGGTTCATAAGGGTTAAGAACAGGAGGTGTTGAACTATGCGAAACCGACCGTCTGGCCGGCTCGAACAGGTTTCTCCGGTTCTCCCGAGGGTCGTCACTCTCGGTGTTGGATGGAGCTCGCCGTTGCGAAGGTCCAGCTTCATGATCATTGGGGGCGGTGACTGGCCCCTTGCCTCGTCCTCGTCTCCTAAAGAATCTTGGCGGCATTTTTGATTCCTGTCAATATTTCATGAGATAACAACAACAAGATATAAAAATAAAGCATAAGACAAAAATGAACAACAATTAGAATTTGTCCTATGTTATATGTCTAGACTCGAAAGTTTAGAATGTGCTATTGTGTACTGAGATTAAACACAAAAGGCTAGTGTTTAATTCACTCAGAGTTGGCTGTGATACCAACCTGTCACACCCCGATTTCCACGTGTCACCGGTGGGCCCGGTGGGGGAGTATCGTGACATGGTTGGCAACGTAATAGTCAAACAACACAATATTATTATGCACAGCGGAAGCAAATTTAAAATACGATACAACCGAATTTAATATTGTTTATCAATGTAACAATATCCGGAAGTTTATCCACAGTAGGATCGAAACAAAATAATATTAATGGTTCAACAGACTTCAGGCATCCTAAGCTTGCGAGACTTTTTATTGATGCTTAGGAGACAATCCAGCCAATTTCGTTTAGTACCTGCATTCAGTCTTTTTGGGAAAATACGTCAGTTTACACTGGTAAATACAATCAACTGACTCATTTTGGAAAATGATTGAAAATTGGTTTGGATGCACGTGGCATAAACATTTTTGTTTAACTTGGGAGAATTATTTAATATTATAATCTTGTGAACGAATTACATGTTACTTATGCGTTCACTAGCCCGGATCTTGTCCGGGTTAAAGATCAATAGACACACCACATTATTGAGTTATATACTGACAGGTGTACGCCTACACCCCGTGCTCAGGTCGTGGCCATCACGTAAGATGATGCCAAGGATATCCGGGACATGGTCATTAACTCCCCAAAGGCTGTAAAGTAAACAAGACTGTTTAAACGAGCCGATCAAATTATTCAACTACCCACTTAATGTGGAGATTTGATGCCCGATCAAGCGGTATGCTATATACCGTAACCCAAGCCCGTATAGGGAAAATAAGTTAAAAGTATTTACCTGAGTAAGTATTAATCACAATAAGCAAAATGCACGTAGCTTTTACTGGTCCTCCTAATCTGGAACGAAGGTTTATAATAACCTATTAGAATTCTAACGGGCCTTTTATTAAGCTTAAGCTTAGACCGGCTAGTTTCAAGATACGGTTCGTACGCACGATTAAGCGAAGACCGGATAGAATGTGATTCAGACCCGACAAGTTTGAAGACTTTTTTAATATGGGTTTATTATTCACATTCTGGATTTTGAGATAAAACCGTTAAGGTTTGACCCGTTTCGGCTAATTTATGTAAACTTGTTACATAAATCGAACCGTGCGCGTAATTAGCGTGACGGGTATTCATGAGAGCTATATACAGGTTTTCTAAGTTAATTATGTCTCAAATATGTTGTGACATCAGTAAGGTGTCTTTCATTATGCCCGAAACGTGTTTAAACACAAACTAGGCCCCGTAGGGGTAGTTTGGTCATTTCAAAGGTTGTAAAAGGGTTTAAGTGTTTAACTGAGTTACAGGTCTGATGTAATCAGTAAACATACTCAAATTAATGAGTTATAACAGTAAGATAAAGCATATATGTGAAATTTATCATTTCTAACCAAAATAGGCCCCGTAGGGGTATTTTGGTAATTTCACATAAGCCGAAAAGCTCAAAACTGAAGTCTGAGTTTATCAACCTTTGCTTACTGTTAGAATATTATAATTTGCCTCTTATATCAGTAGGTATCAACCCGGGTATGTCCAATATGATATTAAAAACATACTATACGCTAAAAACGCTAAATAAGGCGATTAAAGGCCATTTCCGGGTTCGATACTTAAATCTGATATTTTTATAGTTCCAGAAGGCTTAAAATAATTTATTTATCATATGTGATTAGTAGCAAAAGGTTTGGAGTCGTTTAGATATGTAAAACTCATTTTATGGCCCGTAAGGGCAAAACCGACATTTACCGAATTAAGCCTACGACTATGAGTTATGCTCAGCCTAAAATTAATTAAAAATCTTTAAAAATCCCTAAATAATATATTACATCAGTGGGTAAAATATTTGATACCAAAAAGTATGTTTAACTAGGCTATATGCTAATTACGCCATTTTATTAACATAAAGCATTAATTTTGCGATAATGAGCATAACTCTTAATCTACAAGTCAAACTGATGTCAAACTTTGCATACAAGTCTATATATCAGTAATTAAGGTTTCTACACTTTTATATTTTCATAAATCACGTTTTAAGGCAATAAGGGCATAACGGTCAACATATGAGCAATTAACGGAAACATGCATATTAATTGAATAACTAATGAACCAAGGTGTATAATCACAGAGGGTTGTTCTAACATGTAACCTATTCCAATTAAAGCTCTGAGGCATTTCTAAAATATGCCTAAACGGGTCAGAACTGAAAGTCAAAGTGAAAGTCAAACTATGTGACTTTCGGTTCCGAACCGGGTCTAAACAGGAAATTGTCGGGTTGAACATGTTTAGACATGTTCTTACACTTATTACTAAGTTATAACAATGATCCAACAGGTTGTATATGATCTACAATGTTAATTATGCATAAATGGCATTTTAGACTTCCTGTTGACTTTTTAAGTAAAGGTTTGACCCGACTTTTGACCTGGTTAGAGTGATGATCAGGGGAAACCCTTTTGAGGTTTTATTACCCACATAAATACCATCTTAAATCTACTTTTGATTCGAGAATTGACTGAGCCATTATTGACTAATCTTGAAGTCAAACCGTAATTACGACGGTTTGACTTTTAGCTAATTAACTAAGCTAAAACTAATTAAAGAAGGACTAGCAGACTTACAAGGGTCCAATGCACGAAATATGATCACTTGAGGCTGCTTGATAGCTCCAGAAATGATCCAACAATGCAGGAGAAGGTGTGGGAATGTTTGTAACTAAAGAGTCTTTATATAGTGATCCATGACACCATAAAAGCTTGACATCTTAGTCTAACACCCATCCACAACTGATTAACACTTGTCCTAGTGCTTAGGGGGTGCCTAGGGGTCGTCCACATGTGAGAAAAACCGGCTAGAATGGTCACAATCGCGCATAACAGGCTGTAGCAAGTTTTCTGGTCGCTGGCACTTGCTTACGGACCGTAAGCTTTATTTGTTGTGGTCCGTAAGCCTGACATCAGGCCCAAAAATCTGTTGTTCTTTGGTATTTCGAAGGGGCAGCCACTTGTTTCGCAATTGGGACTTGTTTTATCAATTAGGGACCTCCAAAAAGTGCTTTGTACAGTATCAAACCCTACCATTATGAATTGTATGCTTGTATTCCAAAAGAAAGTACCGAATTATAAGGTTTACCGTTGGAATTTCTTCGTAGGAGTCCACCAATTAAATCATGCATCATTCAATGTTATAATTCACTGAATTTTGAACATATATTAGATGTTTTTAATATGTTTTGAGTCTTGGGATTTATAACGAGGTCGTTCAGAGGTGCAAAAGTTAACATGACGACACTTTTAAATCCTGTCAAACATCTTTATTAAATCCGAGTTTACAACGCGTTTTGTCTTACATGACACGTGTCGTTTTATTATTGAACACGAATTTTCGAGGTGTTACATGTTCGTGTTTGAAAAAAAGGACACGATAAGTTATCGTGTCGTGTTCGTGTATGGGATTTCGTGTATCGTGTCTTATCTTGTCGTGTCTTATCGTGTACGGGTATACACGATATGCCAGCCCTAATCACACACAACCCGTCACCATGATAGGAATGACAACTTGGTGAACCGTTGTTGGTGGCGGTGGCGGCTAGGATTACAAAGGGGATGTTAACAATAGTTTCTAGATCTAGAGCTTCGAACCAGAAGGTAGAGAGGTAGAGAGATGGTGGTGATTCTGCTATTGGTAGCGGCGGTGGCTAGGTGAATCGTTGTTATCGTGGTGGTATGTATTTGATGTGGTGTTAGGCAGAAGGTAGAGATATGGTGGTGATTTCGGTGGTTTTTTGGGCTGAGATAGTGATTCCCGGTGGTGGTGATGTCTGCCGGCGACGGCACTTGTAGAAGAGGATGGCGAAACGAATCTGTGACAAATATGATGTTGGGGTTAAACATCTAGTTCACAAATCTAATGGTTGAAAAGGTTGATATGTATGTGGTTTGGTGGCTTTGGTGATTTGGAAGGGCAGGTGGTGGCGGTGGTGGTTGTTGTTGTCGGCAGGTGGTGGTAGCTGATGGTGGTGAGTGTGGGTGATTCTGTTTGAGAGAGGGAGAGAGAGAGTGTGTGTGTGTGTGTGTGTGTGTGTGTAAAATAAAGAATGATATTTATTTTATGTTTATGTAAAATAAGCAAGTTTAATGTTTATTTATGTGAAAAGACTCAAATGCCCATATTGTTATTTACTGGGTAAATTACTTTTTGAGTCCCTGTGTTATAGGGGTTTTAACCACTTGAGTCCAAAATCAAAATTTTTAACGCCCTGAGCCCCTGTAGCCACTTTTCTTAACCATTTGAGTCCAAGTTTCTAACTCCATCCACCAAGTCAGTTAACTATGAGGGTAATTTGGTCATTTACACACAAAGTACAAGTCTAACTCCCCACCATTCCCACTCACCCCTTCTTCTCTTCCACCCCATCTACAACCATGAAGCTCATTCCTATGGCTATCCTATCCTTCTTCGCTCTCATTTCCATCATATCCGCCATGGATATGTCCATCATCAACAACTATGCCACCCACATGACCTACTCCTCCGCCCCGTTGACCACCGACGACGAAGTCAACGTTCTATACGAGTCATGGCTCGTGAAACACGGTATAAGTAGTAGTTTACTGGGACGATCCACTAGATCCATAAGCCCGTAAGGACCTATCAAGCGCCTTGATCTATCCCTATAGATCTTTATTCCCAAAATATAGGCGGCTTCTCAAAGTTCTTTAATGGAAAAACAACTTCCAAGCCAGGTTTTTACACCTTCCATGGTTGGAATGTCATTTCCAAATAGTAGAATGTCATCGACATACAGTACTAAGAAAGTGATGATGCTTCCACTAGCCTTCTTATACACACAAACATACAACGCTCTCGGAGAAAAGGACTGGAGGTTTCAGATCTCCAAAGATAACCTTAGGTTCATCGACGAACACAACTTGGGTGACCATACGTATAAGCTTGGGCTGATTAAGTTTGCAGATCTGACGAATGAATAGTACCGTATGACGAATACGGGTATTAAGACAATTGATGATAAGAATAAGTTGTCGAAAATGAAGGGTGATCGGTACGCTTACCGATCTGGTGATGCGTTGCTGATGTATTGCAAAATACATCTTTATTCGCGTCTAGGTTTGTTCGGTTTTAGTTAGATTTAGTGTCGTTTTTAGATTAGAATGTACATACTTTTGATTTAGTTGTGTTTTCAGGTGTTTGGAGCTGGAAAGAAGCAGTAACGAGTAAAATCTAGCAAAGGAAAGTGTCGGGTCAAGAACCGGAAGTTCGTGAGCGAAAATAAGTGAAAAAAGCACATCTGGGGCTTCCAGGCGGCCCGCATGAACTGACAAGGAAATCTGAGGCGGGCCGCATTAACTTAATATGTGTTTTCGGTCATTTGGAGGCGGGCGGCCCGTGACAACTTATGATCATATTAAAGCGGGCCGCGAGGGGGTCATGTACGCGAACAGAATCATTACAGCAATCGGATTTAGGGTTTTGTGAATTATAAATTGACATAATCGACAACAGCCGAGAAGACACGACAATTACGAATTTTAGACATCTTTGGACAATTTGGAGAGCTGATTAGAGGCGTTTGAAGGCTTGGAACTGTTGGGAATCATCGGGTGACACTTTGGAGCGTTCGGGAGTAGAGATTACGGGTTTAATCATCTTTGTTCTCTCGTTTTCGTTCGTTTTACTTTGTTTGATGATGAATTCTGTTTTGACAATGTTTTATGCTATGTTTTTAGACATGTTTCTTGGCTAAATTTCATAAACTACCTAGGTTAATGACAATAGCTTAATAAAGTTTAGATCTTTATTTGATTTTTAGCATGGTTGTGGATATTCTTGTATTGTAAAAGCTTTGGGAATCTACCTTGGTGCATATGCGTGTTTGACAATTGTTTTATTATTGTTTATTACTTCATATAACTCTTGGTGACGGTCTTTATCACATAATAGGGTTGTATTAGGGTTTCTTGATTTAGGTGACGGTCTTTATCACATAATAAATCATTAATCCTTTAGGGTGAAAATAGCTTAAGTAACCTTAGAAGTAATATTCGGTAATTTTATAAAATCAAATGTGCTGCTAAACTCGTCGCGGAAAGGCTCGAGGGTATTGATAGGTCTAGGTTTGGTTATAAGTCCTTAACATTCCATAGCTTATTAAACCAAGATTAGAAACCATTGTCGCTTTAGACGTTCGCGCGGCAAAGTAGAGCGTCTTACATAAGCACTTTCAAGAAACTAGAGGACGGAAAAGAAATCTAGCAAACCGGTAAGCGTAACAGCCTAGGTAGTGCCACAAGAATCGCCTTGAGCGTGTTTGAGGGGCTTAGTGGTGTCTTAATAGGTTTAGCATCTTAATATCCCGGTTCCACACCACAAAATTATCAAATAGAGATCCATTCTGAGTTTAGCTTGCGTCTAGCCTAGGTAGTCTTCATCCATCACTGGTCAGAGTTTTCACTTGAGTTCGTGTCTAGTTCGTCTAGTTTAGTTAGTATTCATTATTTGCATTCTTAGGATTTTTAGCAAACCCCCCCCCCCCAATTAATAAACAAATGGTTAAGTCGTGTCAGTCTTAGTATTAATAGAGTCTTAGCGTAATCATTAGAGTCTCGTGGGTTCGATACTCGGACTTACTTTAGCTTTACTACATTGATCGGTACACTTCCCGGTTGTGTGGTTTAGGGTTTTAGGTCGAGTCTTAGTTTATAAATTTAAAGCTTAGAGTGTCTAATTTAGGGTTAATTTAGTTGTTTTTATTAAACCACTTTCAGCACATCAAGTTTTTGGCGCCGTTGCCGGGGATTCTTAGGTAATTGCGTTGATTGCTTTGTTTGGACTTGTTTGACATATTACGTGCTATTTGTGTTCGTTGAGTCGTAGGAGTCTAAAAATCATAAAAAATCCAAAAATATTTGCTTTAGTGTCTTTTCTAGGTTAGCGAGTCGTAGTTAGAGTCTTTTCGTTGTTCGTAGTTGGTGGATGCCCCATACGCGCTCGCAGGGACCGCCGCCACCTCTGTTCACAGTCAAGTCTTCTGAGTCGTCTTCTTCATCTTCTTCGTTTCCGCATTCCACCCCCGCCTTCGATTTCACACCGAAGCCATCACCACACGTTTCACCACACGTTTCCCCACCACCCTCCCGTTCTCGTTCGCCTAGTCCTCCACCCGTCATGGCGAACCGCACAGTTTACCAGCAGGCTACCACCGGTTTCACCGGTGCCACTTCACCCATCACCCTTCCTAATATAGCGAACGATCGGTCCTGGCAGATCCCTTCTTACATCATGACCGCCATCACCAATTCTTGCCAGTTCCATGGTCGTGATGACGAGGATGCACCCGCCCACATAAATCGCATCACTCGTCTTTGTGGCACCTACTCCATTGAGGGTGTCAATCTAGATGCTAGGTACCTTTAGGTCTTCCCGTTTTCTCTCGCTGGACGCGCAGCCGTCTGGTTTGATTCTCAGCCAGCAGGCACTTTCACCACTTGGGCTGGTCTTCGCGATGCTTTCATAGCCAAATACTTCCCGCCAGCCAAGGCATCTCGCCTTCGTGACCAGATTCACTCCTTTCGTATGGAGCCTGATGAGCCGTATCACTTAGCTTGGGAGCGTTTTCAGACGCTTCTCTCTCGTTGTTCGCAGCATGGTTTGTCGGATTGGGCGTTAGTTGAGAAATTCTACAATGGTCTTACTCCTGAGATTAGAGCTCGTTTCGATAATTCAGCAGGAGGTCAGCTTATGGGTAAGAATACGGTGACTGAGTGCAATGATTTGTTTGAGAGCTTTGCACATTCTGATATGGACTACAGCTCTACCAGCAGGACTTCCATTCCTGTTACTACCACCTCGGCCGGTCGAGGGGTAAACCAAGTTGGCTTGGGTACATCGGTAGCTGCTATAGTCGAGAGTGTGAAGCAAGATTTGAGGCAGGATATGAGGAGAGAGATAGATGAGATTAAGAAGAAAGTTGATAGGTGTGAGGTTTGTAGAGGAGGTCATGATACACCTGATTGTCCCACACTTACGTTAGAGCAGGTAGAGTACATAGCCGGTCAGTCTAGGGGTCTATTTGGTAATAATGATAATAATTATAACTCCAACTGGCAGGGTAGTGGTAGTAGTTTTCGCCCTTCTGGCAATCCCCCTGGTTTTCCATCTGGTCAGTATCAAAATAGGGGGCCGGGAGTAGTGGTTCGGGTCAGAGTGGTCAGTATAGTGGGTCAGGAGGTCAGTTTGCGAGTGGAGGGTTGAATCAGGAGAGTCAGGGTAGTGGTAAGGCTCCAGAGGGTAGTATGAGTAGGATAGAGGAGATGTTAGCTCAGATGATGACACAAAATCAGGCGACGCAGAAATCCCTCAATGATTTCACTAGGACTCAAGAGCAGATCAATAAGAATCATGAACTTCAGCTTAAAAATCAAGAGTCCACTCTTCTAGATCTTCAGAGAACAGTAGGGGATATAGCTAGGCAGTTGAAAGAGTCCCCTTCTGGTCAGTATTCAGGTACTACTCACCCAGTCCACCATTCTGTTAAAGCAATTACTACTCGCAGTGGGTTGAGTCTAGGAGAGGTCGTGAGAGAGAATGTTGAGATAGGGAGTGATGATGAGGTAGATGAGGTGATTGAGATGGAGGCTCCAGGCAAGGTGCACACGAGGCTAGCCCCAGCAAGTACCGCACACGCCGAGAAGTTGCCAGTAGAGAAGAAAGAGGAGAAGCAGCCGAAGAAGGTTCGGCCACCACCGCGAGTGATTGATATTTCTCGTCTTCCGTTTCCCGCTCGAGCTAGGCAGCAGATATATGCTAGGGAGTATGACAAATTCCTTGACATGTTCACCCAGCTGAAGGTGAATCTTCCGTTTATAGAGGCCTTGAGATCCATGCCCAAATACGTCAAATTTCTTAAGGATTTTCTCAAGCGTAAGGATGGGGTAGGAGAGTGTTCAAGTAAGTCAGTGAGTGGAGAGTGTTCGGCAGTGATCCTAAATAAACTTCCTGAGAAACTTACTGATCCGGGCATTTTCACGATCCCTTGTTTGTTTGGTGGTGATGTTAAAAATCACGCGTTAGCTGACCTTGGTGCTAGTATTAATTTGATGCCATATTCATTTTACGAAAAACTAGGCCTTGGTGATTTGAAGTCGACTCGTATGACCCTCTCGTTAGCGGATAAGTCAGTTAAGTATCCTAGGGGGATAGTAGAGAATTTGTTGGTAAAAGTTGATAGGTTTGTTTTTCCGGCTGATTTTGTAGTGTTAGATATGGAGGCCGATGATAGAGTTCCGTTAATTTTAGGGCGCCCGTTCTTGAACACGGCTAAAGCGTTGATAGATGTCTTCTTAGGCACAATTACACTGAGAGCGGGTGACGAGTCGGTAGTGTTTGAGGTGAATAATGCGAGAGGGGCGAGTGCGAGAGTTGAGGCGATTGCATCGGTAGAGGAGAGTGAGAAGGGTGAGAGAGACGAGAAAGAGATGTTGAGTGAGCCGACTCTAGACGAGATGTTAAAACCCAAGTGTGGGGGTCCGCCGGATAAGAGAATTGATGAGTTGGAAGAAAGAGTGACGAGTTTAGAATCTAAAATAGAGAAACTGAGCAAGGCTCAGTGTGGGGATAGGTTTAGAGATGATATGTTTGATGAAGAGTGGCGATAGTATGAGAAAGTTAGGAGAGATTCGGGCGATTTTGTGAATTGTAGTGCTACGGCCCGTACGAGTTGGTGTGGAGGTGAGCTCCGCATATACGATCCTCCATGATTTTGTGAATAGTTGTGATTACTTGTAGAGTTTGTATATTGAGTCGTTGTCCGTGTCGTGTCTTTAGCTTAGTTTTGTGTGTTTTAGCGTATTTTACGTCATTTTCGTATTTTTGCGTCTTTTGTGTGTCGTGAGTATGTTTTGCAGGTTGCATCACCTTTACGAGGCCGAGATCGACGTTAGAGTAGCATCACAGGGTTGCTGAATGTCAAAAACGACAAAAACGAGTGCAGGGGTAATTTGGGAATTGTAAAAATCATTTTCTGCACATATCTGTTGTTGCTGCAAGTAAAACAGCTGCTGTTTGCTGTTCAGGCGGCCCGCATGAACTTAAGTTTATCTCTTAAGCGGGCCGCGCGGAGGCTAAAGAAGCCGGAAGAGTTTAAGTACAAGCGGCCCACGTATACTTATCATCATACCTTAAGCGGGCCGCGAGCCCACTACCGTGCACGATGGGCTATTCAGGCCCAATGATTTCAGCTTAGTTGATCCATCATCCATGTGCCACATATCGACCTTCATCCATATTTATCCATCATTGTTTGGTTGGTTCGAGTCGACGTTCAGGTATGTTTTCCTGCATTTGTTGTTGTTGTATTTGAGTCGATTGTTTCCGGGTTTATTTCCATCTTAAGTGTGGGGAAACGGGTTGTATATTTTTAAGGCGATAAAATATGATTTTTTTCACTAAACATTCGACCCGTATCCGTTGCATCCACATTTGGTCAGGTTTGGCACTTGGGTTGTTCGAGGGCGAGCAAAGTGCCGGGAGGGGGTAAGATGGTAATTCGCTGGTGTACTTTGAGTCTTTTATTTTGTACATGCGTCTAAGTTAGAAGTATTGAGTCAGTCGTTTGTGTAGAGTCGGTATTGCTTTGGTTTTTGCTTGTTTTTGTTTATGCAGGTTTGAATATGTACCACCCGTACTCAATCTCCATTCGGGTGAGTTTGGAGCTGTTTATTCAAATTCCAGGCATTTATCGAGTATACCAGTTGGAGTCAAGCCGATCGCGAATGAAATGCTATACGATCGAGCTGGATTGGACGAGATTTTGGAGCTTACGCATTAATTAACCAGCTAAGTCCTTTCCGATTTGCCCTTTGTCTTTTATTTCTTATTTATTTTTAGTTTTTGAGTCGGTTTCCATCCTACATTGAGGGCAATGTAGAGTTTAAGTGTGGGGATGGGAAACTCTCGTTTAGTGTCGTTAGTTTAGTGAGTCTTGAGTCATAAAAATAAAAGTCTAAAAATACAAAAAAAAAATGAAAAAAATTCAAAAATCCAAAAAAATTGAAAAAATGAAAAAATGTCTTTTGAAATAAGAAGTTTGCAAAATAAAAACGGAAAATGATAGAAAAGTTGGATTTTTGTTCGGGTTCAAATAATGATAATATGAGATTAAAATAATCGTGCTTTTGTCTAGTTTGGGATATGCGGGTAGGCTCGGTTCGGTTCGGTTCTGGGTTCCTTTGATTTAAAATATACCTAATTGTCGGTCTACTAGTGGGTTCTCATCTAGGGAAAGTGGGGAAACTGAAACCGCCAAAAATAGTATAAGGGGCACCGTTATAAGCTAAGATCGTTAGAGTTTTTAGTCATTATCTCGTTGAAAAAAAAAATAAGTGAGCTAGCAACTAAATGAAAGTAGCACAGGCCTATGTAATCCGAGTTGGGGATAGCGACTCTACAGCCGGAATGCCTCTGGGATGTGTGAAATCGCCTTGCCGAATAAAAGTACCGAAACCTATGTAGTCTGTGATTGGGGATAGCGACTCTATAGTCGGATTACCGCTTGGTTAGGGAAAGCATCGTCTAGTCTCACGAACGAAAAGAAAAAAAAAAAGAGCAAAAAGCAAAGTCTAAGCTCGTATTTGAAAAAAAAATATATATTTGATTTTAAACTCTCTTGATCTTGGTATAAAACGGTTAGGAAATAACCCAGTGGTTGTTCCTTTTGTCCTATAAGCTTGAGGGGGGATTAGGTGGACTTGCGATTCTTAGCGTGAGACCCTAGGTAGATTGACTGAACTTGAACTAAATTGCATGATGAGGGCTCGGAACCGGGTTGGGTTTAAGTGGATCAAAATACTTGCAATCGCGGCTAACACGAGTTTCGGTTTTAATTAAATAACTTAAGCTTTTGGCCGGAGTGATTATTCCGACTATGATTCCGTTTGCATAATTCTTTTTCGGGGACGAAAAAAGAGTAAGTGTGGGGATATTTGATGTATTGCAAAATACATCTTTATTCGCGTCTAGGTTTGTTCGGTTTTAGTTAGATTTAGTGTCGTTTTTAGATTAGAATGTACATACTTTTGATTTAGTTGTGTTTTCAGGTGTTTGGAGCTGGAAAGAAGCAGTAACGAGTAAAATCTAGCAAAGGAAAGTGTCGGGTCAAGAACCGGAAGTTCGTGAGCGAAAATAAGTGAAAAAAGCACATCTGGGGCTTCCAGGCGGCCCGCATGAACTGACAAGGAAATCTGAGGCGGGCCGCATTAACTTAATATGTGTTTTCGGTCATTTGGAGGCGGGCGGCCCGCGACAACTTATGATCATATTAAAGAGGGCCGCGAGGGGGTCATGTACGCGAACAGAATCATTACAGCAATCGGATTTAGGGTTTTGTGAATTATAAATTGACATAATCGACAACAGCCGAGAACACACGACAATTACGAATTTTAGACATCTTTGGACAATTTAGAGAGCTGATTAGAGGCGTTTGAAGGCTTGGAACTGTTGGGAATCATCGGGTGACTCTTTGGAGCGTTCGGGAGTAGAGATTACGGGTTTAATCATCTTTGTTCTCTCGTTTTCGTTCGTTTTACTTTGTTTGATGATGAATTCTGTTTTGACAATGTTTTATGCTATGTTTTTAGACATGTTTCTTGGCTAAATTTCATAAACTACCTAGGTTAATGACAATAGCTTAATAAAGTTTAGATCTTTATTTGATTTTTAGCATGGTTGTGGATATTCTTGTATTGTAAAAGCTTTGGGAATCTACCTTGGTGCATATGCGTGTTTGACAATTGTTTTATTATTGTTTATTACTTCATATAACTCTTGGTGACGGTCTTTATCACATAATAGGGTTGTATTAGGGTTTCTTGATTTAGGTGACGGTCTTTATCACATAATAAATCATTAATCCTTTAGGGTGAAAATAGCTTAAGTAACCTTAGAAGTAATATTCGGTAATTTTATAAAATCAAATGTGCTGCTAAACTCGTCGCGGAAAGGCTCGAGGGTATTGATAGGTCTAGGTTTGGTTATAAGTCCTTAACATTCCATAGCTTATTAAACCAAGATTAGAAACCATTGTCGCTTTAGACGTTCGCGCGGCAAAGTAGAGCGTCTTACATAAGCACTTTCAAGAAACTAGAGGACGGAAAAGAAATCTAGCAAACCGGTAAGCGTAACAGCCTAGGTAGTGCCACAAGAATCGCCTTGAGCGTGTTTGAGGGGCTTAGTGGTGTCTTAATAGGTTTAGCATCTTAATATCCCGGTTCCACACCACAAAATTATCAAATAGAGATCCATTCTGAGTTTAGCTTGCGTCTAGCCTAGGTAGTCTTCATCCATCACTGGTCAGAGTTTTCACTTGAGTTCGTGTCTAGTTCGTCTAGTCTAGTTAGTATTCATTATTTGCATTCTTAGGATTTTTAGCAAACCCCCCCCCCCCCCCCCAATTAATAAACAAATGGTTAAGTCGTGTCAGTCTTAGTCTTAATAGAGTCTTAGCGTAATCATTAGAGTCTCGTGGGTTCGATACTCGGACTTACTTTAGCTTTACTACAATGATCGGTACACTTGCCGGTTGTGTGGTTTAGGGTTTTAGGTCGAGTCTTAGTTTATAAATTTAAAGCTTAGAGTGTCTAATTTAGGGTTAATTTAGTTGTTTTTATTAAACCACTTTCAGCACATCACCCGAGTATGTTGATTGGAGAGAACAAGGTGCGATAACAGATGTTAAAGACCTCCATTGCACCCTTGGTTGTCACAACCATCTCTCATCCCTCTCGCTCCCGATCTGGTGTGGTGGTGCTGATGGAGGTGCAGTGGTGATGGTGGTGACTGTGGAGGTGTAACGGTGATGGGTTTGTGGTGGTGACGGTGGAGGTGCAGTGGCGACGAGGTGTGGTGGTGGGATGGAGGTGGTTTAGGTTTAGAGAGAGAGAGAGAATGAAAGATGAGAGATAGAAATGCAGATCTGGTGTGTTTAGAGAGAAAGATAAATGAGCGAGAAGAAAGAGAAAGAGAAAACTAAAAATAAATTAGTTTTTTTATTTATTTTTTAATTATATGGGTAATTTGGTCATTTAACAAGTTTTAACCAAATAATTATAACAGTATTATAAAATTAGACTCAAATGGTTAAGAAAAGTGGTTATAGGGACTCAGTGCATTAAACATTTTGATTTTGGACTCAAGTGGTTAAAACCTCTAAAACACAAGGACTCAAAAAGCAATTTATCCTAGATTAAATTACCAAAATGCCCACAAAACTAACAGACATTTTGAATAGAGTTAGAGGCGGGGAGCAAAATGGTGATAAGTTAGAAAGATCACCGAGAAAACCGGCACTTTTTAAACGATTGGGACAAAACCGTTAAAACGACAAACCACAAGGAGTAAAACAGAAGTTAACTCTTAAGTATATTTTATAGTACTTAATAAAAACTTACAAAAAACCTTCACTAATATGTTTTCTTATTTTTATTTAATGTTAAATGGGATGACAATGCAAGATAATTTCTTTTTGATGTCACATGAAGAAAATTGATGGTCTTCGTCAATATGGAAAAAAATGACAAAAAACATGGAAAATGTAATGGTCTTGGCCTACTGATGCAAAATTTATATCTTTTTGTATATCCAGTTGTGTGTGTTGCATAATAAATCACGCTACCCAACGTCTTCCATGGTATTCATTGGTTGAGATAGCATCATATATAAGTATGTAACTGTATACTTTTTTTCTGCTAGTATATTTGCTGAATTCTTAGGGGTTGTTTGTTTAGTTTTGAATGGGGCTTTTAATGGTTTAGACCTCTTACTCGTTCAGCACCTAATGGTTCAGCACTTAATGGTTCAGACTATTTGTTTCGCGAGCAGATGTCTGAATGGTTCAGACATTTTCCTCTGATTGGTTAAGCATTATAGAGAGTCTGAATGGTTAAGACCTATAATCTGAATTGGGCAGACATTTGCCTCTGAACGGTTAAGCATTATACTGGCTCTTAATGGTTCAAAACTCTTATTGGTTCAACACTTAATGGTTCAGATCTCTTACTCTTACTGTTCAACATTTAACCATTCAGAAGTTGTCAAACAACCCCTTAGAATGCATTCAACTAATATGTTGTTTATCCTAAGTAATAAGAGTTGTTAATGAACTCCCTTAGAATGCATTCAACTAATATGTTGTTTATCCTAAGTAATAAGAGTTGTTAATGAACTTTATAATCATCCACTTCCAAAAGGTAGTTATTTAGCCTATTTTATAGTATTATTTTTTTACATGATATTATCATTGTAAAATATGGAACGGGTTAAAGAAAGTCTCTTGATGGGTTATATACATCCATGTTTGATCATGAATCACTATATTCCACTAATGAGAATCCTAGATAGAGACTTACTTTCTGCAAATTAAAATACTCAGCTACATAAGTTTTGCAATTGTTTTGGGTTCGATTTTAAATAACGGAAAATTATGCGACTGTCTTGTGGCCAAATGGGTGCGTGTCTCTACTTTATGTTGCTTATTTAAAATCATGCATTCTACTTAATGTTGCATGTAAGGTGCTAAAGTTAGCGATCATTTTCGGTCGCAAATACCCCATCCTCTAGTCATGAACACTAGCCAATGTTTATAACATTTTTATTAAGGTTAGACACTATCAATAGATAAATATTTTAGTTTCGGTGTTCAAGTTAGTTTATATTTAATGGTTTTCTTCTTTCCAATAAGTAATATTTTATTTTCCTTTTATTTCACCCACGTTTTGGTGATCTAAGAATAAAAGTAGAAGGAACTTGTGATTACAAAATTTTTGGCATTTTAGGTAAATTTGATAGTACTTAATAAAAATTTATAAAAAACTTGATAAATCTATCTTATTTTTTATTTTATTGTTAAATGGGGATGAAAATGCAAGATAATTTCTTTTTGATGTTACATGAAGTATTGAGATTCGTCAACATGGAAAAATTTACAAAAAGACATCGAAAAAGTAATGGTCTTGTTCTACTGATGTAGAATTTATGTCTTTTAGCATATTAAAAGTTGTGTCTATCACATATAAACCACGCTACCCAACGTCTTCCATGGTCTATCACATATAAGTATGTAATTGTCTAATTTGTAATCTACTAGTATATTCCCAAAATTTCTTAGAAAGCATTCAACTAACTTGTAAAATTATGTTTATCCTATGTAATAAGAGTTATTAATGAACTTTTTAATCATCCAAGTTCAAAAGGTAGTTATATAGCCTGTTTTATAGTATTATTTTGTACATAATATTGTTATTGTAAAACATGGAACGGGTTAAAGCTAGTCTCTTGATGAATTATATACATCCATGTTTGATCATGAATCACTATATTTCATTGATGAGAATGTTAGATAGAGACTTACTTTGTGCAAATTCAGATACTCTACTACATAAATTTTGCAATCCTTTTGCGTTCGATTTTAAACGACTGTCTTGTGACCGAGTGGGTGCATGTCTCTAATTTTGCAACTATTCTAATTTATGTTGCATGTAAGGCGCTAAAGTTAGCAATCATTTTCGGTTGCAAATACCCTATCCTCTAATCATCTAGTCATGAACAATAGCCAATCTTTATAACATTTCATTAAGGTTAGAGAGTTTATTAAATAGATTAATAATTTGATAATATAAATTATATTAAAACTTAAGTAGTTTGTATGTTAAAGTTAGTTTTTTATTTAATATTTTTTTTCTTTCAACTAAGAAATATTTTATTTTCCTTTTTATATCACCTAGGTTTTAGGGATCCAAGACTAAAGGTGGAATGAACTTGTGATTACAAATTTTTGGCAATTTAGGTATATTTATAGTACATAATAAAAGCTTATACAAAACTTAATAAATCTATTTTATTTTATATTTTTAATGTTAAATCAGTATGAAAATGCATGATATTTATTTTTGATGTTACATGAAGAAATTTAATGGTCTTGGTCAACATGAAAATATAAAAAAACATAAAAAAAATAATGGTCTTAGTCTACCATTGATGTATAATTTGTGTCTTTTAGCATTCTTAGTTCCCGTTTAGTTTGGAAAGGCAGTATCTATTACAGTACATTCGGTATCTATTGTTCACTCAGTGACCAAATGATTGGGTTGTTGGTGGAGTCAGGGAGCACCAACAATCCATATGGGTCTTAAAAGCGCAGACTTTAAAGTCGTTTTTATCTCGGACTTTCATTAAACACCTGGTGGGCGTTCCACTAGTACACTCCACAATCACAATCGAGGAATGCTTATTACCCAAACCATATCAAAACCGATTCTGTGAATGCCCAGAAGAACGATTGCAGAAGAATATTCTGCAGAAAAACAATCGATTGGAGTATAAATAACGAACAACATAAGAACAATGGAGAAAATAAAGAACAAATCACAGTCAGAAGGTCGATGATAGTAGAAGAATAAACTGTGAAAGTCGACTTTTGGAATCGATCAAGGTGTAGACAAATTCCAAACAGAATTAGATCAATGATTTTGGTGTATGATTACATATTTACATGGCTCATGCATGATGGGACCCTTCTTCGTGAGCATCTTGAAAAAAGTAAAACCCAAAAGCAGCCGTTACCAACTTCTATGATAGTTCAGGATAGCAATTGGTTGGATTTAAGACGTGTTTTGATATTCCCACTTCTATGGTTACGTCTTTTTTGATATTACATGAAAAACTTAATGGTCTTGATCAACATGGAAAAATCGAAGGAAAAAAACAAGAAAAAATCAGTGGGGCGGAAAAGCAACATAGCGACAGGAGGACCAGAGAGAGCTGAACAAGTCTATTAGACTATCACAATTGGTGACTTTCTCCGACTTAGGTTGTCCAAATAAATTAAAGAAAAAGAAAAATTCTATTTTTCTCTACAACCTCCTAATTGGCCAAGCAACCCAAGGTTGCAATAGGTTGCACATGTTCCTTTGTCACTTGTCAAAATTGGATTGGTTACATCACCTAATTTTCTTTTTTGTATTTTATTTTCTAACAACCAACTCCCCCAATAATTTTATTACTCAAATAATTTTTAATATTTAAACTGAATAACAAAACTAAATACACCGTATTACCTATAATAATTTTTTGAACATTACCATATAAATTTTATTTAAAACGGGGTTTGTTTGAAAAAAAAAATATTTTCCAGTATATTATATATTGATTGTTTAACTTTTTATTTTTTTATTTTAGACTATGGGGTATGGGGCGTGGGTTGGCTGAAAACGCCAAGCCACCACCCCGGGTGAGCTTGGGTTTGGGCGTGGCCCAAGGGGCGGGAGTTTAAGGCCAGGCGTGGGGCGGGTCTATCAATATGACATGGCGGGCTCTCAATGGCCAAACCAAACTAGTCTTTGGCCAACGGCTATGTGTAAAAAAAAAATTCTTTTTTCACTATAAAACTCACACTTCTATTCCTTTTTTTTACCACATCCAACCACGATACACTCCACATCTTCTATAATAATCTATATTCTCATTCTACAATACGAAAAATGCATTCTCATAATCGTGGTTATGACCCAAGTGGGGAGCGACTTCCGTTTCATGAATTGTTGGGAGATTTGTAAGTTCCATCCCAAGTGGGCGAATATCCCCAGTGGTAGCGAAACTAACACGTCTTCCAAAAGGTCAAGGACACCCTCATCCCAAGCCAATCGGATGCACAAGATCAAGAGTTTGAGGACTTTTTGGATGATTCGCCAAACCAGCCTGAATACGGAAGAGATGCCGCAAAAAGGCGCGCTCAAAAATCAAGATCGGGTACGGCATCGCCTTCAGTTAGGAGTTCGGGCTCGCGTAGGGGAGTATATAGCGATCAGTTGGATGACATTGCATGTAAGTTAGATACATTCAACGTATTCCAACAACAAAGTGCCGAAATTCGGAAGAGCAAAGAAGCTAGGGAATCCCTGAAACAAAGACGAGATGATATGAAATTTCTAGCCCAGCTCATTGATCACTTATCAGGTGAAGAGTGAAGAGTTGGAACTAATGTTGGAGACGAGATAAAGAAAAAATATAAGCACTAGGAAATTTTTTATGTAATTTTCTTTATTTAAAAATCATTAAAAAATTTAAATTTGTTGTTTTAAAAAATATTAAAATAGTCGTTTGGGCTGGCCACGCCCCAAACCCCCGCCCCACCATACCGTCTTCAATGTAGGTCAGCCCAGCGGAGCCCACCGAAGCCACGTGTCGGGCCACGCCCCAAACCCCCGCCCCACCATACCCCACGGTCTTAAAGATAAGTAACTTTATTTGTTTTTTAAAAAAATAATTGTTTCAATTATTATTTACATTTATTTAATAAAAAATTAGGTTTGGTTGGTTTTTGAATTTGTGTTAAAAATTGAGTTAGGTTGGGTTGTGTATGTGGAAAAAAGATAAATTAATTTTTTATTAAAGGTTGGGTGTGAGTTGGGTTGGGTTGGGTGAGTCAGGTTGGGTGGTGAATGTAGATAGTGTTAAGGGGGTGTTTGGCCTAGCTTTTTTAACAAAGCTTATAGCTTTGTTTTATCTTTTAATTTGAGTTTTTAGTAAAGTCCCAATTTCGTCCCTGAACTTTAAATTTACATCCTTCTAACCCTTTGTGTTACTATACTTTAAGAAAAAATAAATTAAAACCTTTCTGGTGTTTGACATTAATTCTATTAGAATTTTTATGTTACTTTTTTTAAATGACTAAAATAACTTTGTATATTAAAACCCGACCCGAACCATCAAATTACAATATTTATAGTAAAACTTTGGATCTTCATCATAAAGTACATAGAATAAAGCAATGTTTTAAATACCGGTTCGAACCAGCCGGTAATACCGGTTCAACCTAATACCGTTTGTTGGCCCGGTACGCTTAGCCCGGTATAAATAAGGTTTTGATATAGTCTTTGTGTACGGGTAATTATACCAGTTCATACAGGCCAACCGGTTTAATCCCATGTTAATATTTGGAGTTTAAAATAGTGATAAAAGAACTCATTATTAGAATTTTGTTGGAAAAAATGATTTTTGAGTATGGAATCATGTAGTTTTAAATCATTTTTTAGTTGAAATTGTATTTTTACATAATTATATGGTTAACTAGTTAATCCGGTTGTGGGTACAAACGTTTGAACCGTTTTTAAGCCCAACTCGGTACAATTAAAAAATTGGTATTTAAAACATTGGAATAAAGTACTCGGAGTGTAATTTCCTCTAATTACATTACCAATATCACAAAACCCCTCCAAAATTTCATCTCCCCCCCATATCATCGTAAAACCCCTCCAAAATCGCTAATCAGAATCACCCTTTCTCACAAAATTTCCCAAAATTCTTGATGCAGCTAGCGACTCAATGCTTTGGTGCTTCAAATATGACGTCGTTCATAATGCAATTGGTAAGTCAGTTTTGTTAGAATCAACAGTTAGACACAAAAATAAATTCCCTTTTTGTTTTGCTAGTGAATCACCATCATGATATGATATCCTGGAGTTCATAAATCACAAGTGGCCATGCAGTTTTACTTACATTCAAACACCTGTGGAAATGAATAGTTTGTAATTATCCTTGATAATCTGTTATGTTGTTTGAAGATGCACACCACGTGCTCGATGAAATGCTTCAACCAAAACTGGCTTTTATTTCATATGCTTCTTCAGCACCTTCGTTGTTGAATTATACCTGTGATTTGAAGATTTTGATATGCAAACCTTAGAGGGAGAAGTCATGAATCTTTGGTAAATTTTTTCCCAATGATGTATGTATAATGAGTATGTGGTCTCATATATACGAATGTGTAAACATAGTTATGGGGTTTGATAAATAAACACATGTAAAGAGCTGAAGATATGATTGGGGTTCTATTCTTTTATAAGAAAGTAGAGTAGACCTATAAATAGAGAATGAAAGTATTAACAAACATAATTTAATTATGTTTTGTTGGATGAACAGAATCTAAGAAATTCTGATAGTAGTGCTTCGCCATGATCATTAATAAAACATACTATTATGCTACTTAATGCTTTTTTTTTTCTATTTATAACATTACAAGTCTTGTTTTTTTAGTAGTTAAAAGTAGTTATTATCTCAATCTTTGTTAACATTTATATTTTGTTGATTTTTAGATAAGTTGCACGGGCATTGATTAAGGCGTTGATGGCCGGTACAGTTTCAGAAGGGGATTATCCATGTTTGAAGGGTATCACATACTTTGTTTTAACGGGAAATTAAGTAGTAATGCTCTCACTACTACAAAATATCGCAACTGCCACCATAATTTGCTACCGATTAAGATAGGAGCAAAATAACAAACAACTTTCCACGAGAGGTTATTTTTGGTGGCAAATTAGACCATGCGTAGTGGTTAGCTCAATAACGCCCCCATCATAGGGCGTTTTCTGCCATGTGGCAGTCCAGTCAGCATGGGGGCATTATTGGGCGTTATTGCAAAAGCGTTGTGGTGGGAATAATGCACAATAACGCTCCTTCCAATCATTACACAATTATTTTTTTTAATTAAAAACTTAAAATACTTTATTAAATTAAAAAAATACAATACTAGAAAAAAAATTTACATTGCCAAAATGAAGGGGTTGAAATGAAAAATCATTATCTTCTTAAATATAATCAAAATGAAGGGGTTGAAATGAAAATGAAGGAGCTAAAATGAAAATAGATCTTTTTTTTAAGTACTTTGAAAGTTTAAATCCTTTTTTTAAAATATAATCAAAATGAAAGGGCTGAAATAAAAAATCATCTTCTTCTTCCTTTCACTCAAACAACCAACTGCAACTTTTGTTTTTTAAATCACCTTCTAACTAAAACTAATTAAGGGCATGTTTGGGATTCCTTCTCAAAACAACTTATTACTTATATTTCACTATTCAAGAAGTTAATAAGTCAGGATTTCCTGACTTATTGACTTCTACACTCACATCAAAAGAAATCCCAAACACTCAAAAAGTCCTTTTTCACTATTCAATAAGTTAATAAGTCAATAAGTTGAAAGAATACGGAATCCCAAACACCCACTAAAACTAATTTCTTTTGTTTTTTTTAATTAAAACTAAGTATACACACATGGCAAGGTTCAATTGGGCAAAGAAATAGAGTTCCTGCGTTTTTCAAATCACGCCACATACAATTTTTTCAAAAATCACGCCCGAAAACGCCGGGGTGTAATGGAGTCGTGGCGTGATTGGGCGTGTTTGTGCAAATTTTTTTATAAAACACGCCCCATTACGGGCGGCCTTAGTGTAAAAAATACGTTGAATTGCCAAAACATCCCACGCGTGGCTCACCTCCTCAAAAATAGCTCTGTGAACTTCTATTCTATCAAATCGTAAACCCTAGATTCATCTCCAGTTCTTCTCTCCTCACACTTCGATCAGATGGTTAATCAAATCCAAACCTAGATTCATCGATTCACCCGTCAATCTAAACCCTAGTTTATACAATTCAATCGTCAATCTAAACCCTAGGTTAGGCAATTCAATCGTCAAAAGATTCAACAGCAAAACTCAATCGATTCAGAGATGTGAACGACACGATGTGAATAATACCTCAGAGCAAAACTCCGACGACTGTTCCAGAACATATAATAGGCCTGTAATTCGTGATCTCAGGTATGATTATCTTCTCAATTTGTGATTTTTGTGATCAGTTATAATGTTGATTCGATTGTGCCTTTTGTAACGATTGGTAGGAACATATTATAGGCCTGTAATTTGTTTATTTTAATAAACAAACAAACATGAACAGTTGACTTTTGTTATGTAATTTGCTTGAGAGGAAGGCGAAGAGGTGTGCTGCTGATAAGAGTGAGGGGAAGTTTAGTGCTGAAGATGTTGCTGCTGGTGCTTCTCTTCAAGAGATCGATTATGTTTTCATTTATGTTTTCTTAAGTTTTGGTTATCGTTTTACAGAGCTTAATGCTTTTACTCTACTTTTGTTATGACCTTTATTTTGAATGGATTCTGTTTGATATATTATGCTTTGCTTATGTGTTTGTTTGAAGATGATTTTACGATTATGATTTGTAGTTATATTATATAATTTAAGGTGCTATTTAATTAGCTAGAACATGGATCTATGGCTAACAGACAAGAGTATATGGTTTCTTGTAGCAAAACTGTTAGATTTTATGGATATGGAGTTTAGACAACAAGTCTTGATACAATTATAATCTTTGGGATTTAAGTCAGGTTGATAATGTGGCATGTAAGAAGTCAATTGGATTGTTTGTATCAACGGCCTTAGCGATCTTGTGTTTGCGGTTTATTTTGTTCTGTTCGGTAATGAAACTTGAACAACAGACATCAAACATGTCGCTAGTGCTGTATAATATTGCAGTCTCTTCTTGTGCTGGTTCTAGATGATTAATAGTATGTTTATGTTGATATATATATAGGTTTTGATCTTTTAGTGCCTGAAGTTTTTTTATGTGAAAGCTATCCAGTAGCATATAGTACACTGCTCTATGATACTGCAGCCTCTTCCTATACTGATTCATATATCTTTTACAATATGATTTAACATGTTTACAACTTGGTTACCACCCCGTTGCCTTGTTTGATATGTTAATGAGCTAAGCACATTGTGCTAAGGTTACATGATGTTAAGCGTGTGTCAATGCTTGGTCGTTTTATTCAATAAACGGGTCAAAGACTAGTGTTGTCTTGGTTTAGCCTGCAAAGCCTAGCATGTAAAGTAGCAACCATTCTTTTTGACACGAGTTCAAAGAGCGCCTTCGGTTTTAGCACGGGTCAATGGTGTAGTGATTTCATTATGAGTAATTGGTTTGTAGTGATTTCCATCTCCAGGTACTCTCTCTCTCTCTCTCTCTCTCATATTCAACCGTTTTCTCTCTCTAAACATATCTAATCGTGTTTATTGATTTGCTCAGGCACTGAAGATGGAGTTTTGGAGACGCAATTGAAAAATCAACGAAGAAACACCAGCAATTTCGCCTACCGAGTTCGAGATCTCGGTAAAATCTCAATCATAGATAGATTCCAGAGGTTTAATTGAGCTGTAGAAACTCTTTTTAAGATGATAACCACAAACTGCCGGATCTTCAACTTTTAAACAGGTGCCGAAAGTTTTTAGGAAAAAAAATTAGGGGGCAAGAGTCGATACATATAAAAGTTTTGGTAAAATTTACAATTGGAAGCGAACAAACAGAGGGAAATAGAGCATCAAAAACAATTTTTGAGATAATAAGCACAAATTGTTAGCTTATGTTTATGAAACTGCCGCTCAAATTGACATCTAGGGCTAGTTTCTTTATTAAAAATCAATTTGAGCATCAGAAACGTTTTTTGAGATAATAATCATTAATTTCTAGCTAATGATTATGAAATTACTTCTCAAATGGTCATTTAGGGCTAGTTTTTCAATCACAGATCGATTTGAGCAATCGGTTTGAGATGTAACCACAAATTATTAGCTAATGTGCGTTCTCAAATTGACATTTAGGGCTAGTTTGTTGAGATCTTTTGTGTAATATTGTGAATTTGTAGTTGCTATAAAAAGATGACTTATTCGTTTTGCTCACGGTCAACATACTATTTCTTTTCGATGGCTTTATATTTATATTTGTTCAGTTTCCACATGTTTTATATTATCTTGTCTTCACCTTTGCTAGATGCTACAAGAACCATAGTTTGAAAATGGCTTTTGATATTGCTCTGCTAATCCAACTGTAGACCTGAATATGCAATGTAAAATCTTTTTTTTTTTACTTTGTGTGGCAGAACCAAACTTGCTTACGGTCTTCTTTCTAGTAGATATTCCGTTCCGGTTGTGCAGGTATGTTTAGGACTATGACTTATGGTTTTGCATTTCATTTCTCTTATTGTGATTTTAATCTCATGTGTTTACTCTTCAAAATGATGACGTGGCAAATGTTGTGGACCCGTCTCCCAAGTGCTGTAAGTTTTGTGATCGAATTTCTATCTCTGCAGTTTCATGTGTTTTCTCATATATTGTTGAAACTTAGAGTATCTACTAACAGATAACCTTTTTTATTTTCTAGAAACAAGAAGGTATTCGTCCCAGAATGTTTAAGGTCGTAACTGCAGCCATCACCCTGAGTTTTCAACCATGCGTCAGCAGGTACGTTAATCATTTTCTAACGTATTTTGTTTTCTCTTTCGGCTCTACTAATTTTGAAACATGACAATACTAAGTTAGCTTGTTCTTTCAGCGAAATAAATGTTGGATTTTTCTATTCAAATGCTGAGCAAAGAGAAGCAATGTTTGCTGCAGAGAAGTGTGAGTTGATTAAAGAGTGAAAAAGTTAGCTTGTATGATTCATTACAAAAGTGCGGTTCCAACATATTTGATGTTTTGATTTACATGTTTTAATTTGGGATATTTGATGTTCGATTTGGATGTTTTATTACTAGGAACTTTGGATATTTGTTATGATTTTCAAATTTCATAGATGGTTACATTTTTAAGTTCTTCTGGTAGGTATAAAATAGATATAAAGTAGCAAGTATAATAATTAAATGTCAAAATGATGATAAAAAGGTCGCAATAGCAAAATGGTGACAAAAACAAAGCGGTAGCAAAATGGTGGCAAACAATAGTGGCAAACAAACGAAGCGGTGGCAAAATGGTGACAAAAGCCGTGGCAAATAGGTGGCAGTAGGGCAATTGCTACGTGTGTTTTTCTATAGCAAAAACCCAATGGGAAACACTAATATACAATTTAAGGGTTAGGATCAAATACAAAGGATAAAATAAATAAGAAGGGTAAGAAGGATTCTAGTCCATTGATCTTAGATTTGGAGGGTTGAGATTAATTGTAGGGAAAAGAAGATAATAGAAGGGCATAAAGGGAATCCTATATTTATGGATTTTCTTTCTCCACATGCAAGGCACATGCCAATTCCCCCATCGATTTAAAACGTCCATAACTTTTTCATACGACATTTTTTTTTAAAAAAAATTTACCATAATAACGAGTGTTTTTTTTATCTTTAATATGAGTACCATATTATCATATAAAAATAAAATAAAAAATTTCACTTTTACTGGGTTTTTTTTATTGCATTGTGTTAAAGGTTCAGGTCATTGTGTCTTTTAACTGGGTTTTGGCCAGTAGAGTTTCTATACATTGTGTTATTATCAAAACCTATAACACAATGTTAATTTGGGTTCTATCCATTGTGTTTTTATAAGAACCTATAACACAATATATGACACAATGAAGATGGTGTTATATCTGGGTTTTCTATAAATTGTGTTATTAGTTCAGGTCATTGTGTTTAATATGTTATTCATTGTGTTTTAATATGTTGTCCATTGTGTTTTAATAATTTGTTCAATTTTTTTCATTATCTTTGTTCATTGTGTTTTAGTTTGTTGTGTATTGTGTTTTTAGTTTGTTTTTCATTGTGTCTTCATCTGCTCTCCATTGTGTCTTTTATCTGCTGTCATTAATTGTGTCTTTTATCTGTTGTCATCAATTGTGTTTTTATTTAGTCTGATACTTATTGTGTTATATGTTATTGCCATTGTGTTACTTATACGTTATGCTCATTGTGTTTTAGTATGTTGTCTATTGTGTCTTTATCTGTTGTCATTGATTGTGTTTTTGAACTACTTTACATTGTGTTATTATCAAAACCTATAACACAATGTTAATTTGGGTTCTATCAATTGCGTTTTTATAAGAACCTATAACACAATATATGACACAATGAATATGGTGTTATATCTGGGTTTTCAATAAATTGTGTTATTAGTTCAGGTCATTGTGTTTAATATGTTATTCATTGTGTTTTAATATGTTATTCATTGTGTTTTAATGATTTGTTCAATTTTTTTCATTATCTTTTTTCATTGTGTTTTAGTTTGTTGTGTATTGTGTTTTTAGTTTGTTTTCCATTGTGTCTTCATTTGCTCTCCATTGTGTCTTTTATATGTTGTAATTAATTGTGTCTTTTATCTGTTGTCATCAATTGTGTTTTTATTTAGTCTGATACTTATTGTGTTATATGTTATCGCCATTGTGTTATACGTTATGGTCATTGTGTTTTAGTATGTTGTTCATTGTGTCTTTATCCGTTGTTATTGATTGTGTTTTTGATCTACTTTACATTGTGTTTTACATCATGTCCATTGTGTAATATGCAACTGGGTTTTTGAATTTTTTTTGAAAAATATAACAATATGGTACTCATATTAAAGATAAAAAAACGCTCGATTTTATGGTATAATTTTTTTTAAAAACAAATGATGTATAAAAAAGTTACGGACGTTTAAAAATTAGGGGGGAAATAGCATGTGACTTGCATGTGCATATTCTCTTTTCTCTTGTAGACAAAATTACCCTTTCCATTTAATTCCTCCTAAGACACTTGTCACTCTCTGGTGGCTTCTTACCCTTCTTATTTTTAAAAACTTTGTATTATAACTCAACCCTACAATTCAATTGTATTTCTATTATACCGGTATGTGTTTTTACTGATATATATAATGTTATAGTATATAAAGTTTTTTTTCAAAATTCTTTTAATTAAAAACTTAAAGTATGTATTTAGACTAAGTTCTATTATTTATTTAATATTATAATTTAAATTACCCTTTCTACAAGATACCACAAATTTCTTGATGCAGCTTGCAAATCAAGGATTTGGTGCTACAGTGTGATGTCCTTCATGATGCTAGTGTATCAGCTTCATGATATTCTGGAGTTTTTATAAATTACAAGTGGCCATGTAGTTTTACTCTGATGATGATGTAGATGTGATATTGTTGTTCAAAAGTGTTACATGACTTACATCCAAACACCTGCTGAGATGAATAATTGAGGTGTTTCAGTCTCTCTTTTGTTCCTGTTTTATCATATGTATATATTCTTTAATGTGGATAAATGTTTGTGCAGTTGGATCTGTCATTGTGATGGAACATTCAAGCTAGGCCCATCAATTTCAATTGTACCTGATTAACCCGACCCCAACAAACCCGTTACCCAAAAACCATTTAAACTGATTGTTATTAGGGTGTGTGGATAAATGTTTGTGCAGTTGGATCTGTCACTTGGTGCAGAGTGAGGCACTGGTGGGCAATGATAGGAGATCCGGGGAAACCTAGGTTGGATCCTTGAGCCAAACGGGTTTTACCGGTAATTTTACTATCGTGCCTATGGGCGGGTGGGTTACCGGGTTTTCCCCGGAATTGGTGGTGGACTCGGGTTACTCTCGGAGTACTCCGTTTGTCCAGTGGGTGCCCCGAGAGTGTTTGGGATTGAGTTTGTTGGTCGTTCAAAAAAAAAATCAAGGTATAAAACCCTATATTGATAAACATAAAACATGGACCAAAAAACTAAACAAAGGAAATAGCTTATTTATTCTCCAACTCCTACGGTTATTCAACTGCTACCCACTAATCCTCTTATGCTATGGGGTGTGGAGGACATGGATTGAAACATTATTTCCACATAGGACCATTAATTAAATGGTATATCACACCCCTCCTTGATTGATGCTGGTTCCCATGGATTAAACCACGACCCTCTTGATAATTTTAAGACAAAAATAAATTAAAAAAAATAAAGAGGATAGTGGTTTGGGTCATGATCACACCCTTAGGGTAGTGGTTTTGAATGGTGCAATAAAGATGGATGACATGACGCCTATGTGAAGGGTCATGGTGGTCATGAGAGTCATGACCACACTCTATAGCCTTAGCCACTAATCGAATTTTTCTCCTGATTAATTGGATTAATTAAAAACACACAATTCGTTTGGAACTCCTTTGACCCAGATGGGCCTGCCCAAGTATTTAATTTTGCTGGAGTCGTATCATGAGACATCAATTTCAAGCCCAAAAACAGAATAACAAAACTTCGAAAATCAAAGAGACAACATAGAAAATAATATAGAGAAGTCGAACTACATTTAGTTAAAAATGAACATTTGTATAATTGCCAATATATAGAAGCTTTTGTTTGATTTGAGTTTGTGCATGTCTATAGTTATATGATTTTGGAAATGTTTGTATATTAAAAAAAACTAGACTTATATACCAAAACATTTTTTGGTGATACCCTTTTACCTCAACCCTTTTACCTCAAGGTATTAAAAGTAACATAAAAAAATGGTGGTTCTAGTTGAACAAGTCTATGAAGATTGCATCACTTTTAGGCCATAAATCAGGTATGCATTTGTACAATGCTAACAACTTTATATCTGTAAGTTATATTTTTTTGTTATACATACTTTTCAGTTTGTACAAGTGCCCTATATTTGAGAAAACTTATCATTGCAAGTAGAAGTAAGCATTTATATGTTCTCACACTTTTGCTTGAAAATTTTGTTGAAGAAAGACATCTTAAAGGAAAAAGTGGAAGACATTTGCTTTGAATTTGGGAAACTTGATGTTCTTAATGTAGACCAGAATTCAGTGACTGGAAAGAAAGAAACAAAACAGGGACACAATGTGCTAAATGTAATCCTTCATTGACCCATTACCAACAACTATAAATAAATATCACAACATATATATTACCTTCTTTACCCAAGAAAAAAAAAACATATATATTACCTTCTTATCACCAGCTCCAGTGCACTTGTTGACTCGGAACCTTTCATAATGAAAAAGGTTCACCTTTATTTTCTGAATCTTCGGGTAAACCACTTGTAATATCTTCTGGTTAGATGATCCCCACAAATGATTCCAATCACTAGCCCACTTGCAACACCGGTAAGTATAACAACCCAATCAATTCCATCTGGAAAGTCAGACTCAGTATCTTGTTTGAATGAAACATCTGGCGGCTTTAATCCTTCTGAATCCCCACATTTCATGGATAAAGGGTAGCCACACAATGCCTGATTTCCCATGTAAGAAGTGTTCGAAAAGGTATTGAACTGTCTGCCTTGTGGTATGGGTCCAGTGAGGCTGTTGTTGGATACATTTAAGAACTCAAGGAAATTCAGTTGTACCAACTCTTGAGGTATCATTCCAAAGAGCCTGTTACTGGAAAGATCCAGTGACTCAAGATGTGTGAGATTCCCTATGTATTTTGGGATGACGCCATAAATTTCATTATTAGAAAGGTTGAGTGACTGAATACCACTGAGGGTTTTAATAGACTCTGGAATCTTCCCCCTAAACATGTTACTTGAGAAATCAACTGCAGAAAAAAAGATTAAAATCTTCACGTACTCCATCTTTACACCTTTGTTAGTCATCTGAATCGAGAAGCTATCATCTCTCAACCTGTCATTCGCCTCGGTCGTCTTCATTGCTGACCACTCCTGGAAATACTGATGTGGCAATTCACCACAAAATGAATTGTATGAGAGGTCAATGATGTGCAATTTTGGGAAGTTGACTTTTATTTTACTTGGTATTGTTATAGTGCCATGAAATTTGTTGAACCGGAGAATGAGAATCTGTAGCTCTGAAAGTGACCCCAACCAGAATGGGAACATATCTTCTATAAGGTTATATCCAAGATCAAGGATTTGGAGTGATTCACAGTTTTCCAATGATCTAGGTACCTGCCCCTGCAATTTATTTTCACTTAAATCAATTATCTGATACTGACTTTCATTGGTGAAGATGTTGGGTATGGTTCCTTGAAAAGTGTTTCTTCTAAGATTTAACACAGCCAAAGAATTGCTTAATTTCTTCAAACATGGAGGAATCAAACCAGTAATGTTGTTGAATGACAAATCAAGCCACTGAAGAGACAGCAAGTCACATATGGATGGTGGAATTTCACCGGTCAGCCTATTGTTTGAGACCAAAAAGTACTCGATGGATTTCTTCAAACATGGAGGAATCGAGCCAGTAATGTTGTTGAATGACAAATCAAGAAACTGAAGAGACAGCAAGTCACAAATGGATGGTGGAATTTCACCAGTCAGCCTATTGTTTGAGACCAAAAAGATCTCGATGGATTTCTTCAAACATGGAGGAATCGAGCCAGTAATGTTGTTGAATGACAAATCAAGCCGCTGAAGAGACATCAAGTCACAAATGGATGGTGGAATTTCACCAGTCAGCCGATTGTTTGAGACGGAAAAGTCCTCAGTGGTTGGTGGTGGCACTGGGATTGATCCATGCAACATATTTTGACTCAGGTCCAGTGACCGTAAATTAACCCAAGAAGCAACTGGTGAATGTTGCTCAAAACCCATTAGGAGATTTTGAGAAAGTGAAAGTTCACTCAGTGTATTCTTGCTAATGTTCCACATCCATACGGGTATCAGGCCCTCAATATTATTGTTATCAAGGTTCAAATACTCAAGTTGATGTTGAAACCGCAAAAATTCAGGAAAGACTTCTAAGTTACAGGATGCCAACCGTAACTCTTTGAACTTCGGTTGAGTTTCATTTGTGTGGCTATCTATGACTGAAAGTGAGATATTGTTTCCATTTAAATTCAGATTTTCAAGTTGGGTCAGATTGAAAAAAGATGATGGAATTTCACCATACAGGTTGACATCATAAAGATCCAAATAAGTGATCTTGTTTAGCTTACCAAACCAATCAGGCAGCTTCCATCTATCAAAACGATTGAAGTAGAGGGACAAAAATGTGAGATCTGAAAGGCTTTCTAAAGAGGGAAGACTACCTATTAACTTATTATCAGAAAGATCCAGGGCTGTAAGGTGCGTTAGATTCATAAGTGAGGATGGTATTTGACCAATCATGTCAATACCAATGAGGTAAAGTTCTCTAAGTTGTGTCTGATTCCCAATAGATGACAGAATCTCACAATTTAGATTAGTGTACGAAAGGTCTAAATAAAAGAGGTTTGGAAACTTACCAAGCCAGTCACAACTATTATTTCTATCAAATATAGCGTATCTGAGTTTTAAATATTTGAGTTTTGATAGGCTGGCCAAATGTGGAATAGGTATTAACAACTCATGATTACTAGAAAGATCCAGAAAGGTAAGCTGTGTCAGGTTGCTTACAGATGCAGGTAAAGTACCCGTGAAAGTGCAGCTACTTAAATCCAAGATGTTCAAGTGTGTGAGATTTCCGATTGAAGCTGGTAGTTCAGAATCAATGTTGACCTCTGAGAGAAAGAGTTCTCTTAAAGTCTCACTTTTATTTTGAACTAGATTTTGGAAGTCAGAACTTTGCAGCTTTGATTCGTCCCAGTTTCTTGAGAGATCCAAGGAAACCAAATTCCTGAGCTGTGAGATTTGTTTTGGGACCTCCCCACTGAAGACAGAATCTGACAGATTCAGAGTTTCTAACTGCAAGAGTCGTCCTATTCCTGAAGGAATTTGAGAGGGATAGAAATCGTTATCGGCAAGGTTTAGTGTACGAAGGTGAATGAGGTCGAAGAGACTGTTGTTGGAAGAGATGGTGCCATAGAGAAAGCTGCTGCTCAAGTCAAGCCCGATCACATGACCGAACCTGCACTCGACCCCATCCCACAAGCAGCAATTTACCGCACCATCTGATCCGTTAAGGTTCCATGAAGCAACCTTTGGATAAGCACGAGGATCATCGGATGCAAACCTCTTAATAGTCATGTTCTGTTTGAATTGGAATAACAGAGAGCACTCATCAGCAAGGCTCAATGAAGAAAGCTTATTGGCCAAGGCTGATTCAAGAACATGAAGTACCAGTAACAGAATAAACACTTGAACAGTTTTTGCCATGATGTTTAAAAATGAAGTTTAAGTGTATGTAGATGAAGAATATGTGTACATTATATATAACTTCTTTGATTAGTAAGGATAGCAATTGGTTGAACGTAAAGACTGGTTTGATATTCCGAGTTACATCTTATCCGGTAATCGTATGGATGGAAATCGAGATCCAGTTAGTCAATAAGTATATACAAGGACCACAATAAACTGTTGACACAAAAGCCAGACTTTGAATGTTTCAAACACTAAAGAAAACTTCATATTTTTGTCCCATACGTTGCACTGATTTGAGGTTTTTAGTGACCAATTTTGTGGCAGCTTTTTGAATACCTTTTTGTAGAAACAGTTTTGCGACAGCTTTTTAGTGACAGTTTTGGGACCAATAACCGACTTGTCTTAAAACAGTTTTTCAAGAAAACAGCGAGGAAAGTTAAGAAATAACCAAATTAGTTTAAGATTAAAAGATTATTAACCTTCATGGAATTAGTATTAACCCGAATAGGTGTGATTTTGGTGATAAAAGGAAAAACAAGATAGACAAAAAGAAGAAAAGAAATAGAACCCAAAGAAATAAGTTGGATAAAACACCCAACTCTGTTTCTGTTCTGTGAGAAAAATAAATCTAATCAAGTTTCTTTTTTAATTTGTTCATGAGAATCGTTAATTTAAAAAAAAAAATCAGTTAAGTTTCTTTTCTATTGTAGAATCAAACGAGGGATGCTTTATAAAAAGGGATGCACAAAACTGCGAAATTTAGAAGGTTCCTAATTCATTGAAGATGATCACGAGTGGTAAGAAGTTGGATTCTTGACCCCAACGTATTGTTGACAAATTTGGTTTGGGATTAAAAAAAAGGTAAAATAAATAAAAGTACACCACTTTGGTGAATATTTTTAAAAGAGTAGCATTTTGAGAAATAATTTAAAAAAAAATTCTTCATGAAAGAGTTCACAAAATTTAGAACACACAAAAGCTAAAAGTAAAACTAAAGAGAGAATGAACTTGCGATATGACAAATTTATGGCTTTTTAAGTATAGAGTTAAATTCGTTTTGCTCCGTATGGTTTGATCGTTTTAACGGTTTTGCTCTAATGGTTTAACAGTGTTAGTTTCCTCCCTGATCTTTCTAACTTATCACTATTTTGCTCCCCGGCTCTCAGGGCAGGCCCTGGGGGTGGGCGGGGAGGACCACCGGCTAGGGCCCGATATTTCGGAGGGCACGATATTTTTAGAAAAAAACCCGATATGTATAAGTAAAAAATTATTTTTTAATAGGGTATACCTATACAAACACCAATACAGGCTCACTTACAAAACTATTCTTATGCTTTAGATTAGTTATTAGTCCATTGACATTAGGTTTAGACTTTTATTGAGCCCAATACCCAATTTCGTTAAGGCCTAAGGGCATATATATTGAAATTGTAAAATACAATATCCCTTAATGTACAACACGTACGAGATGAAATTATAACATGCGTTATTAGTTTTATAACATGTGTGATTAGGTTTTTACCCCATGCGTGATTTCTAATTTTGTACATATGTGATTATGTTCATGCGTGATTATGGTTTTCAACATGCGTGATTAGGGTTTTTGAGTTTTATAACGTGCGTAATTTTATCTCATACGCATCATACGTTAAAGGACATTGTACGTTAACCAACCCTTATATATTTATAAATAAGAATTCTTTTATATTATAAAAGTTAATAGTCACTCTCTCTCTCATCTCCCCTCTCTCCCCCTTCATCTCTCTTCTCACTTTTAATCAAAAACTCATTCAACCTATACACATTCATACACTCACAACCCATCAACCACTATGAAATCACCACCATCACACACAATCCGTCACCATGATAGGAACGATGGCTAGGTGAACCGTTGTTCGAACCAGAAGGTAGAGAGATGGTGGTGATTCTGCTATTGGTAGTGGCGGCGGCTAGGTGCATCGTTGTTGTCGTGGTGGTATGTGTGTGATGTGGTGATAGGCAGAAGGTAGAGAGATGGTGGTGATTCCGGTGGTATTTTGGGCTGAGATAGTGATTCCTAGTGGTGGTGGTGCGGGTGTCTGGCGGCGGCGACACTTGTAGAAGAGGATAGCGAAACGAATCTGTGACAAATATGAGGTTTGGGGTTAAAGATCTGGTTCACAAATCTAATGGTTGAAAAGGTTGATATGTATGTGGTTTGGTGGCTTCGGTGACTTGGAAGGGCAGATGGTGGTGGTCGTTGTTGTCGGCAGGTGGTGGTAGCTGGTGATGGTGAGTGTGGGTGTTTCTGTTTGAGAGAGAGAGAGAGAGAGAGTGTGTGTGTGTGTGCGCGCGTGTGTAAAATAAAGAATGATATTTATTTTATGTTTATGTAAAATAAGCAAGTTTCATGTTTATTTATGTGAAAAGACTCAAATGCCCATATTGTTATTTATTTGTTAAAATACCAAAATGCCTACAAAACTAACAAACATTTTGAATGGAGTTAGAGGTGGGGAGCAAAATGGTGATAAGTTAGAAAGATGAGGGAGAAAACTGGCACTTTTTAAACGATTGGGACAAGACCATTAAAACGACCAAACTATAAGGAGCAAAATGAAAATTAACTCTTAAGTATATTTTATAGTACTTAATAAAAACTTACAAAAAAACTTAACTAATATTTTTTCTTATTTTTATTTAATGTTAAATGGGATGACAATGCATGATAATTTCTTTTTGATGTTACATGAAGAAAATTGATGGTCTTCGTCAATATGGAAAAAATTACAAAAAAACCATGGAAAATGTAATGGTCTTGGCCTACTGATGCAAAATTTATGTCTTTTAGCATATCCAGTTGTGTGTGTTGCATAATAAATCACGCTACCCAACGTCTTCCATGGAATACTATTCATTGCAGATAGCATCATATATTGTAACTGTGTAACTTGTTTTCTGCTAGTATATTGCCTGAATTACTTAGGGGTTGTTTGTTTAGTTTTAAATGGGGCTCTTAATGGTTCAGACTATTTGTTTCACGAGCAGATGTCTGAATGGTTCAGACATTTGCCTCTGATTGGTTAAGCATTATACAGAGTCTTGATGGTTAAGACCCCTAATCTGCATTGATCGGACATTTGCCTCTGAACGGTTAAGCATTATACTGGCTCTTAATGGTTCAAACCTCTTATTGGTTTAGCACTTAATGGTCTAGACCTCTTACTAGTTCAGCACTTAACCATTTAAAAGTTGTCAAACAACCCCTTAGAATGCATTGAACTAATTTGTTGTTTATCCTAAGTAATAAGAGTTGGTAATGAACTTTATAATCATCCACGTTCAAAAGGTAGTTATTTAGCCTATTTTATAGCATTATTTTTTTACATAATATTATCATTGTAAAATATGGAACGGGTTAAAGAAAGTCTCTTGATGGGTTGTTATATACATCCATGTTTGTTTATGAATCACTATATTTCACTGATGAGAATCCTAGATAGAGACTTACTTTCTGCAAATTAAAATACTCAGCTACATAAGTTTTGCAATTGTTTTGCGTTCGATTTTAAAAAAACGGTAAATTATGCGACTGTCTTGTGACCGAATGGGTGCATGTCTCTAATTTTGTAACTATTCTACTTTATGTTGCATGTAAGGTGCTAAAGTTATGATCATTTTTGGTCGCAAATACCCCATCCTCTAGTCATGAACAATAGCCAATGTTTATAACCTTTTATTAAGGTTAGAGAGTATCAATAGATAAATATTTTAATGGTTTTCTTCTTTCCAATAAGCAATATTTTATTTTCCTTCTATTTCACCTACGTTTTGGTGATCTAAGAATAAAAGTAGAATGAACTTGTGATTACAAAATTTTTGACATTTTAGGTAAATTTGATAGTACTTCATAAAAACTTATAAAAAAAACTTGATAAATCTATTTTATTTTTTATTTTAATGTTAAATGGGGATGCAAATGCATGATAATTTCTTTTTGATGTTACATGAAGAAATGTTGGGATTCGTCAACATGGAAAATTTACAAAAAGACATCGAACGTGGGCCCTTCACTTTCATTACATCGATGTGGATTGCCTCGCGAAATTGCAATAGAACTAAAAGTAATGGTCTTGGTCTACTGATGTAGAATTTATGTCTTTTAGCATATTAAGTAGTGTCTATCACTTATAAACCACGCTACCCAGCGTCTTCCATGGTTCATTGGTTGAGAAATCATCACATATAAGTATGTAATTGTCTAATTTGTAATCTGCTAGTATATTGCCAAAATTTCTTAGAAAGCATTCAACTAATTTGTTGTTTAACCAGAAAATTGTGTTTATCCTATGTAATAAGAGTTATTAATGAACTTTTTCATCATCCAAGTTCAAAAGGTAGTAATTTAGCATGTTTTATAGTATTATTTTGTACATAATACTGTCATTGGAAAACATGGAACGGGTTAAAGCTAGTCTCTTGATGGATTATCAATGTTTGATCATGAATCACTATATTTCATTAATGAGAATGCTAGATAGAGACTTACTTTGTGCAAATTCAAATACTCTGCTATTTAAATTTTGCAATCTTTTTGCGTTCGATTTTAAACTATCGTAAATTATGCGACTGTCTTGTGACCGAATGGGTGCATGTCTCTAATTTTGCAACTATTCTAGTTTATGTTGCATGTAAGGGGCTAAAGTTAGCGATCATTTTCGGTCGCAAATACCCCATCCTCTAATCATCTAGTCATGAACAATAGCCAATGTTTATAATAACATTTCATTAAGGTTAGAGAGTTTATTAAATAGATTAGGTTATTGGATTTTATCACCCCCCAACTATTGGCTATTGGCCGCTGCCACCCTCAACTATCACTTTGACGCTCGTCACACCCAACTTAACACTTAGTGTGTTCTGTCACCACGTTGATAACTAAACACTAACTATTGATCGTGTTTTATATTTTTTGGGGTGTCATAGGGATCTTAGGAAAGTTTTAGGGATCTTTGGACACCGCGAAAAGTATAGTAACAAGCTCAAAAGTTAGTGATCAGTTAACGACGTGGTGACAGAACAAAGTAAGTGTTAAGCTGGGGGTGGCGGGCGTCAAAGTGATAGTTGAGGGTGGCAGCGACTAATAGCCAATAGTTAGGGCTGATAAAATCCTCCAATAGTCCAATAACCCTTATAAGCAAATAAGCAATATTTTATTTTCCTTTTTATTTCACCTAGGTTTTGGGGATCTAATACTAAAGGTGGAATGAACTTGTGATTACATTTTTTGGTAATTTAGGTATATTTATAGTACTTGATAAAAACTTATACAAAACTTGATAAATCTATTTTATTTTGTATTTTAATGTTAAATCAGAATGAAAATGCGTGATTTTTTTTTATGTTACATGAAGAAATTTAATGGACTTGGTCAACATGAAAATATTAAAATAACATGGAAAAAATAATGATCTTGGTCTACCATTGATGTATAATTTGTGTCTTTTAGCATTATAATTTTTGTGTCTCATATTTAAGTCAAGCTACCAATCTCTTTCAAGGAATTCTTTTTAGTGGTTGAGAAACCATATCACAAATCTAGGTAACTGTCTATAATTTGTTTTTTTGCTAGTATATTGCCTAATTTTTTTAGAAATCTTTTAATTAATTTGTTGTCTAACCGAAAATTATGGTTATCCTGTATAATATGAGTTATTAATGGTCTTTTATTCGTAAAATAGAAAAGGTAGTTATTACGCTATTTTATAGTATTATTATTTGTCATAATATTATCATTGTAAAATCTTAAAGGATATAAAGAAATTTTCAAGCTAACATCATATGTGTAGTTATTCCTGTGGATCTAAATAATACATCTTGTGTTCACTTATTTATAATATAGTAAAGATCACCAATTACACTGAGGACACACACATTCTCCATTGTACGGTTTTAATATTTATTGAGTCTTAAGCAGTGGCAACATTTCCTTCAACGCTAAGTTGCATTGTATCTTAGAATTGCAACTTAGGTCAATCACATAATACATCTAGTTAATCTATTACAAATTTTATCAAACAATTTGATACTTTAAGTTGTGGCATAACAACCTTTTACCGATTCAATTAATTACAAGGGGGCAGGGGCGTGTTAATTTTCTATTTCTTTACCATGATCTCGTTTTATACACTTGAGGGTGAGGGATGAGGATATCCAAGATACTATTTTTGACATACATTATGGCTATTACAAGTTTATGGTGATGTCACACAGGTTGAGAATGTTCTAACTACTTTTATGGATTTGTGGGTGTAGACTGATGTTGGATCATTGTGTCATATTGTATAGCGATGGTATTCTTATCTAAGTAGTGAGATCGACTATGCATGTTATCAATGAGTGGTCCATGAAACCTTGAGGAATAGAAGTTGTATGCGAAATCCTCTAGGTTTGCTTTTTGGCTTCGATTCAGCATTGGTACAGATGGTGAAATCGGAAGGAATCCATCCAAGGTAGAGGATGTGAAAGCGGATTCCTCCAAAAAAAAATTAGCGAGTTTAGCTTTATTCAGGATAACTCGCCATCAATGAAGCTAACCAGAAAAGATGTTAAATTTACTTGTGATGAAGAGCAGGAGAAAGCTTTTTAAGCATTTGAAGAAAAGTTAACTCGAGCACGTAGGTATCATGGTTGTGTATTAAAACGCTTGCTATCTTAGTTTTATGCATGTCTTTATGCATTGTGGTAAAGTGGTAGCACGCGGGTTATCCTGATTGTGTATTCAAGTGCTTGCTACCTATAATTCATGACAATTAAAGCCCCACAAAGATAGCTTGGAATACCGTTGGCGATAAACGAATTCAAGTAGTTAATAAATGTTAGGTTAGTCAAGAGGAAACTAGTTAAAATAGTTAATATGTAGAATAATGAGACTAACTAACATAAAAACATAACTCAAACTGTTCAAGAAACAAACTTGAAAATGAAGATCCTCAAGGCAAAAACATATGGGATTAGTTATAAAAAATCAGGATTTTAACAATCCCAACTATTGCCCGTTGGCCGGCAACGGTCTCAACTTCAAAAATTCTCATTGGTGGTCCCATATTTTCACATATTGGCCTTCAATGGACCTTGACTAACAGAACCCTAACACCGCTAGTCTTCGGTCACCGAAAAAGCGTTTTTGGCTGGAAAACTCCTTTTTGGCCGGAAAACTCAACTTTTTCGTCTCAAACCTCCTTGTAACCTTATTACGCACCTTTAGGAACCTTTTCTAGTAAAAGGCCCTAATTATTAAGGTCGCCGAAAACCTCCTTTGTCGCCGAAAAACTTCTTTTTGGCCAGAAAACTCAACCTTTTAGCCGGAAAATTCAAAGTTTTCATCCAAAACCTGTTTGTAACCATAGATCGGACCTTTAAGAACCTTTTTCCGACCAAAAACGTTTTTTCCGGCGATGTTAGGGTTCTGTTAGTCAGGGTCCATTGAAAGCCAATATATGAAAAGATGGGACCGCCAGTGGTAATTTTTGAAGTCGAGACCGTTGCCGGCCAACGGGCAATAGTTTAGATTATTAAAATCCATTATTCTTAAATGTCTAATGTGTATGAGACAAGTATGGTATTCAATGATATACCCCTTTACCCAATCTAATTACTAGATAACAAGTGTTCGTTTACTCGATAATGTACCCGAAATTATTATTATTTATTTTTATTTTTATTTTTATTTTTTTTTATTTTTTTTTATACATGTAGTACTAACATGTTAATCCAAATAATGAACATATATTTTATTGATGTGCATATATTTATGAAATTAATATTAGTTATTGGTGTGCATAGGTATACAATTGATTAATGGATAATTATAAAAATAGAATGGTAAGAATTTTAAAAAAGAAAAAAACTTCCAAACAATATGCCCGATACGCAACAAATCGAGTATGAGATTGTGATTGGCAAACCCCGTTTCAAACCCGCCCCATTGTCATGCCATTAGGAGCAAGCTCACCATCTCCTACGATAGTGATTAGGTTTACCCTCATCTTACACCCTACATACCATACCACACTCTAAGAGTGCAATTATTTAATATGTTTGTTTACGTTAAGGGTATAAGGAGTTGTTAGACACTTGAGAGTGACAAACTAAAAAAATCAACCAATCAGAGTGTGTCACGTCAATAAGTGAAAAGTGTTTAAACTATGCTGAAAAGTGTTGGCAATGGTTAGACACTTGGTGAAGTGGTAAAAAAAATTTATTTTTTATTTTTTTGTAAACTAGTATATTTAATATTTAAGTTAATAAATGTAGAATAAATTAACAATAACATTAAAATTACATTAAATTAAAAAACAAATAGTAGAACCAACCGCCGCGATGCGGCAGGGTACGTATTAGATTCAACTTCCGTTCCCGTAAATGTTTTAGACAGATTATTATAGCAGTGAAGTAACATGTCTTTATTTATACCCAAGCGAACATTTGAGACAATTATTAGTGACAATTCATTTAGTCCAATTTTTATTTTCCGAATCCCATTTTTTCGATGTGAGAATAAATGAAGGTCCAATATATTTATGGCTCTCACGTTGCGGTTCAAACAAACTTTAAACTACTCAAGATTTTCCAACTTTAAACTACTCATTTATCACTTCATTTTTTTAGCTTTTTTCTTTAATCTCCGTAATTAGAACGTAAACACAAAACTACCGGTACAAAGTAAAATTAATAGAAGTCAAAAGCTTCCACCAAATAACACTTTACGTTAACTAATTATTAATTATTATTACTATTTACATCCTATAAATTTCCAACATGTATATGTATTGGGGTGTGGTACTCAAAGCTTAGGGGTATTTTCAAAAAAAAAAAAAATATTCCACTTTTAGTCTAAAATTTATTTGATTTTTCATTTTTAACCTAAAAGTTTTCATCTTTTTTAATTTAATCTTATATTTTTTTACTTTCAACTTTGGTCCATATACTTATCATATTTCGCAAATTTTTTGTTTAACGTTTCATTCTAAATTTTGCGAGTTAACACGGTGCAACGTGCGTGTGTGGTTTAACGTTATTATGTTTCGTTTAACACTTCGTTCTAATTTGCGAGATAATACCACGCAACGTACGTGTATGGTTCAACGTTTTTATGTTTTTTTTTTCCGGTTTAACATAACAGGTTGGTCCCAACGAGCAGGTAGTAAGTCGACTTAGTTATTATTTTCTCTGTTTTACGTTACGATCTAATTTTTTCATATTAATATGTGTTGGTTGTTGGCGGTGGTATGACATTGGTACTATTTGAAACAGTTTTACACCCCCACCGCAACGCGGTGGGGCTTAATACTAGTTATTATTAACTTGTATCAGACTATATATATATATATATATATATATATATATATATATATATATATAGGGGAAGGTTCAAATGAAAACCACTAATTATTGTGAAAACTCGAAAACTAATTAAAAAAGCCAAAAAAACATACCAATTTTTTTTTTTTTTTTTTTTTTGCAAACCAATTTTCACAGGTTTTCTTATATATAAAAAAAATTCAAAAAAAAAAAAAATTTGTGTAGTGCACATGTGTACATGTGTAATACTACACATGTGTATGTGTACTACACATGTGTATTATTACACATGTGCACTATACAAAAAAAAATTTAAGTTTTTTTTATATATAAAAACCAGCGATTTTTATAAAAAAATTGAAGAAAAAAAATTGTGTTTTTTAGGCTTTTTTTAGTTAGTTTTCGAGTTTTCACAATAAAAGTGGTTTTCATTTGAACCATCCCCTATATATATATATATATATATATATGTAGATATATATATATGTAGATATATATATATAAGTGTCCGCTAAAATGAGAACCACCTCGAGTTGTAAGAACCGTGAGAACTACTTGATCCGGGGCGAGGTGGACCAATTTTTTTTTCATAAACGTAGATGCATGTATTATAACAACATTTGTAAAAAAAAAAATTCAAAAAAAAAATGTCGTGTGTGTAGTTTTGAGCACCACGAGTTTGTGTTTACGGGTACCGTAAATTTTCCGGTTAAATTTACGGTACCCGTAAACACAAACTTGTGGTGCTCAAAACTACACACACGACTTTTTTTTTTTTGAATTTTTTTTTTACAAATGTTGTTATAATACATGCATCTACGTTTATGAAAAAAAAAATTTGGTCCACCGCGCCCCGGCAGTGGCGGATCTAGGATTCCGACCAAGCGGGAACGTTTTATAAATAAGCGGTAACGAAATCGAAAAAACGTCAAATTTTTCCAAAATTTACACTAAAAACGTCAAAAATTTTCCAACCAAGCGGTAGCGGAGGCTACCCCTTGGTCTAATATATATCCGCCCCTGCGCCCCGGATCAAGTAGTTCTCACGGTTCTTACAACTCGAGGTGGTTCTCATTTTAGCATTCCCCTATATATATACACGTGTATGTCTCTATGTGTTATGTGTATGTATGTATCTTATTTTCTTAAGTTTAAATGTTTGGAACTGTTAGAATATTTATCGGAGTTGGTGCACAAAACCGGTTTTTGGCCAAACCGGATCAGTTTTAAAACCGGTTCAAATAGAGTCAATGAAAGCCGAAACCCGATCAACCCAAACCAGTTCAGGTTGAAAACCGCTTTATAACAAAAACCATACAGTATCGGATCAGATATTCAGATCGGTTTGAAAACTGGTTTCAACGTATTATTTAACAAACGGTCTCCCAAACCGGATTCAAAGTAAAACAGTTCTCTCAAGAAAGAGTACAACAATTAACAAAGAAGGCAGTAATCAAAGGAATACATTAATAACATCAAGAAATAGCAATCATTCTGTTAGCATTATTACAAAAACAACACAAGCTTTGGGGTTTAGGAAAACAAATATTAGTCCAATAAGTTATCTAACAGAAAATCTAAATGAATCCTAAACGCGGTCAAAGTCAAAGATTCAAACGCCGATCCCCCAACACTAAGAAAACAAAAACGTATTGGCAAAGACGAGCTTTTCACTACTCAGCTACATACATACCCTTGGATATATGATTTCATGTGTATGTATATATTAATCACCTGATACGTAACTCTTACCCTCGTAATACTTTCTCTCACTTTCTCCTTTCCTTTCGTTACGTTTCTGAACCAAATAAAAACATGAGAGAAAAGGTCACGGTTAGTGTAAGCCCGTCTTAAGATTTTTTATATTTTGGGTTTTGAAACTATATTTAGAATCAGATAAGTAGTTGTAATAAGATAATCATTTGTTTGAGTGTTCGACAAATTCAAATTTAATGATGAAGTGGTCGAAAAGGACATTTTATATGATGTTAGAATATCTAAATATAAAATAGGGTTCTATTCCGTTACCAACTGATGCGGTTTATCAAAAGTTTATTACGTCAACTGGTAAAAAATTATTACATAAAATAACAAAAATGAAAAGTTGTTACATTTTCATGTGATGACCCTTTTAAATATAAAGATTTATGTTTTTTAACTACAAAAATAATACTTTTTTATAGAATAATAAATTAAAATTCTTTTTATCATTTACAATTCCAACAATCATCCTTGTTCTCAATAGAATTACTAACAATCATAAAATATAAATGAAAAATATATAAAACCATGAAAAATATGTAAATCACAAATTTATATGACTAAAGGGTTGTAAATGAGTCGAGCTCGAACTCAGTTTGTGGCTGGTTTGATAGGCTCAAACTTGCTTGTGCTCGGGGACAGGATTGTCAGGTTAATAATATTATATATAAAAATATTATCTAATTCCGTCAATACATATATAAATATTAAATTATATTATCTTTTAACAAGCCGAACTGAGTAGTTCGGCTCACTTACACCTTTCTTATAAAAAAATTATGCATTTCAAAGGAAGTAAAAGAACCTGATAAGCTTCATGATTTGATACGATCCTCTTTATTATTGTGCTTGTAGTGATGTCAAGAGGACTTTCTAACACTTTCAATATGTCCATACTTCTTGGAACATCATAGGGATCACGACTATCCTGTCAGATCAACACGACAGAATAAGTAAATGTCAGAGCAGTAAAATGAGCTTTACATATTCTCTAATTTAGTAGCAACCATTTTAAGGACGAAAATCATGTAAGTTGATGTGGTACTTGATTTTACACTTGCAATCGACTAAAGTGAAGCACCATATATATAAATTTGAAAATTAAAGGACGAAAATCATAAGGATGTTTGATGTAGCTTTTCGCTTAAGCAAGCACTTTTTGCATATATAGTGACATAAACCAGTACCACATCAACTTGCATGTAAAGTTAATAAATATGAAGTTGATTGCTAAAACAGGTACTAAAATATGAAGTTGGTTGCTAAAATCAGGAAAAGAGTAAAGTTCATGCATATTTAGCATACCTTTAAATAATCATCGTCTTCTGCCACTGTCCCATGGACAACCAAAGAGATATTAAAGGTTGTGATCTGCATAATTTGGTTTGAAATAAGAGCTGTTAAAACTGTTTTCAAGCGCACATTCATTAAGTTTGGAACTACATTGATATAAGAAGTTTGGTCTCAAAGAAAAATGTGACATTAGATTCGTACTTTAACATTAGTTTTTGACTACTGATACACAAAAGAGAAACTAGAGGGAAGTGCAAATTATACTGTTAATTACGAGACAACTTTATAAAGTTATAGTACAAATTAAATCCCTATCAGTTAAAAATTAACATATTTATATTTCCCTCTTAATCTTGTAATGTTAACCAAAAATATCATATTTACCTATTTCACAGTAAATAGAAAAATTAGTTACTATGAATAGAAAATTATCTGCAAAGATGATTCACAGTTATTTACCTATTCCACAGTAAATAGAAAAATTAGTTACTATGAATAGAAAATTATCTGCAAAGATGATTCACAGTTATAACACTGTTTCTCTCCTGGTTCGTTCAGCAAAACACACCGCTAAAACTTGTATTCTATTTACTATAAAACGGGTAAAATGACATTTTCATCCCCGAGGCTTGGCCAGTTTTGCGACTTTCGTCCAAAGGTTTTTTTTCCGCATCTGGATCCAAAAGGTTTGAAATCTTGCCATTTTTACCTGGCTTGTCAACTCCATCCATTTATCTCCGTTAAGTCAGGGGTATTTCTGTCTTTTTTGCTAACTTAAAGGGTAATTCGGTCTTTTTACTTTATGTAAAAGACCAAATACCCGTGAAAAAGACTGAATTGCCCTTTAAGTTACCGAAAAAGACAGAAATACCCCTGACTTAGCGGAGAAAATGGATGGAAGTAACGAGCCGGATGAAAATGGCAAGATTTCAAACCTTTTAGATCTAGATGTGGAAAAACAAACCTTTGAACGAAAGTCGCAAAACTAGCCAAACCTCAGGGAGGAAAATGGCATTTTACTAAGAAAGATATATATATGACATGAAATTAATCCGAATATGTTCGCCCTCCAAGACCACAATGTAACTTTGTTTAGAAAGCGAAATAGGAATGAATGTTGTATCTTGGCAAATGAAAGAAAGTTAAAAAACTGAATTGTGATGAAACTCACCATATCTTTCGAAATCTCCCATGGAGCACCAATAATAACCTCATCCACATACTGACAGGCCAAAACACTTAAGCTTCGTTCATGGAGATTCATGATTGGACGGTGGGCCCCTCTATTAGCACTGAATTATTAATCAAACAAAAACAGTATGAGAAGAAAAAAAACATTAGAAACATTGTTTATGCTTTACAAACAATGTGAAACTTTTAGAAACATGAACTCTTCTTGAATTTACTAGCAAGAACATGGAAACCGTTATAAACCGTAATAATCCTTCAGACGTTATCCTAAATAAATCTATAATTAGTCTCTCTGTACGATTGAAATGGCTAAAGAATCAGAATCCTGAGAAAACCTAAGCAATGTATAAATGGCAACACTCAAATCTGACACTTTTTTGTTGACAATTGACTATAATTCTAATAGCTTTAATCCCAATTTAAAGTTTACTTTAATATTGATATTTTAATAACCATGAAAAACAATTTGTAAATGTATGTAAAAATTTTGTTTGCAGTGATTTTCGTATTTGTTTTTCATACAATAAGCAGGAAAACGAGTAACTTGCTTATAGATAGATCAAATAAGATCTAAATACTCAAGAAGAACTAAAGAACTAATCAAAGTTTTGAATTCAAGACATATACATAAACAAACTCATTGAAGTGTTTATCAAACTTCACAACATTTTCCATTGAAGAAAGTAAAAAAATTCAGAGATGCATATATGCATAGAGAGAGGGTGAGCGAATCATACCTCACAGTTTGATCTGTGTGGATCCCAACAAGTAGAAAATCTCCAAGCTCACGTGCGAGTCTTAGAATCTATGAAAACACAATTATCTTTATTGTCAAGAATTAAAACACAAAAGATGCATAAACAAACTTAACAAAAAATGTTTCTCAAAATATCAACTACTGGAATCCTGATCATGGAAGTCTAAAATATTAGTTTGCTAAGTAACACTTGATGTGAAACAGGCATTGATTTCATACACTTCCTTCTAAGAGTTCAAAATTCCATATAGCGTTCTGAATCTCTCACAATATCATATTTACCCTTTCAAAACTCTAGAAATATCATATGCATTCACTCCATAGTAATTAACAATAAAATCAATTAACTATAACAATCTGTTTCACAGGAAACAACAAATTGGAAAACAACATTAATACAGTGGAACATACTGATATAAGCAACTCATCTTAATTTAGTTACCATGGAATGACTAAATATCATATTTTTTGTGTTTTCAAAGGGCAAATATAATATTACAAAATCCAGAACGATGTATATAGATATTTGAACTTTTAAGAGAATAAATAAGACATTGTCAGAAAAAAATTATAACAATAACTAAGCAGTTATCTAGTATAAGAATAAGCCTACCTCCACATGTCCAGCATGGAACAGGTCAAATGCACCATCTATATAAACTATACGAGCATTAGGTCCAGCTCCCTGTAAAAACAGCAGTATGAACTATGCGTATGAATCCTTTTTTAATTTAGGTGTTCTAGAAGAATACATGCATAATGTAGCAGATAATTACATCCCCAACATACACACAAACACCAAAAAATACTTTCCATGCATAATCAAATCATTCGAAACAGATGACTAAAAGTTGATATAAAAGATCAAAATGGTATTGAAGGGCCTAGATTAAAGCTCTATTTTAACTTAAATACACATAATGAAAACAATTGGTGGCCTTACTGAAAAAACTCTAGCCTTGGGTGACCTACAAAGTACCTCCAATGTATTGGTGGTCTTAATGATAAAAGATTGAATAATTGGTTGTAGGGCTGCAAACGAACCGAACAAAAAAGAACTTGACCAAATAAGATTTTATATTCATGTTTGTTCGTTAAGGAAATGAACTCGTTTTAGGAAACGGACATAAACGCACGTTCATGAACACAGATGAACACAAACTAATGTTCATGAACACAAATGGAAACAAACTAACACAAACAAGCGTTCATGAACAAAATATATAATACAATGATACTTATTAAATATTTTATTTGTCAGAATTTTGAAGTATTTAAATAAAATATATAAACTAAGAACACTAATGAACACAAACGAACATGTTACCGAATGTTCACGGATATAAATGAACGAATGCAGGCTCTGTTCATGTTTGTTCATTTATTAAACGAACAAACACAAATGAACTTCTCGCCGAACGGTTCACGAACTATTCGTTGAACCTTTGGTTCTTTTGCAGCCCTAATTGGGTGGCCTCCACATACATTATCCCGAATAATCTCAATAACTTATTATCTTTACCATAGTTAACGATAGCGAATAGCGTCAAATAGCGACAAGGTACCTATATGCTACGTAGCGATAGCGATGAAATAGCACTCGCTATTTCGTGTGTAGCGATAAGGTAGTAGAAAATTAAAAAAAAAAAAAAATAGATATTTATAATTTATATATGTATATAATGTTAATTTTATACTTTCTATGCATAAATTCAGAAGTTTAAGGGCCAAAAGTAATCTAGTGAAGATAGAGGGGGTTAAATGTTTAAATACACAAACTAATTTTACACTTTTTATGTAAAAAATATAAGTTTTAGGGGCTAAATATCATCATCATCATACTCAGTAAATCCCACCAATAGCAAAGCAAAAGTTTTAGGTATTTTAACATTTAACCCCTCTATCTTTCACCAGTTTATATTTAGCCCCCCCCCCCCCCCCCCCTTTTAGGGGCTAAATATAAACTGGTGAAAGATAGAGGGGTTAAATGTTAAAATACCTAAAGTTATTTAACCCTAGAAGTGTAAAACACGCCCCTAATGCATCTTCTTCCTGGTCGCATCTTCTTCTCACAGGTTTCCGGCCAAAAAGCAGCGCCGGCACCGGAATTCATCACCGGAGGTCGCTATCTGGTTGATATGTGGTCGCTTAGAACCTTGTAGCGGCATATAGGCGCCACGCCATGCTATTTGCAATAGCGTCCGCTATGGACGCTATTAATAACTATGATCTTTACTTTACTGATATTTCCCCGAAAATCTCAATAACTTATGATCCTTTTCCTTTTGTAATTGAATCGATACCAATAATTTTCTCAATTCCTATAGCTTCACGAAACCATACTGGTCTAGAAATGTGAAATATTTAAGTCACATTTATAATTACTTCATTATTAAGGTGTAAAGAGGACAACTTTCTCTCTATCCACAATAACCAAAGGGCTTGTAGCCTAGTGGTACCAAGGTGTGTTGAAGAGGTGTCCCTCCCCATGAGCTAAGCAGTTAATGCGGTAAGAATTGGATATAGGTCTAGAACCGATATTTGAGATATAGGTTATCGCGGTGGGATATCGATAATTTTAATATCATGCTGAATTTATATATATAGCAATTTAACACTAACAATTCAGTATACTCTCCTACCATTAACAAATTAACCTTTTGCAACTTGCAAAACACTAACAATTGTAGCAAGTAGGAACTGATTAAGACTTAAAACACTAACAATTAACAATTAAGACTTAATACACTAAGGGGCTGTTTGGCAAACCTCTTAATGATTCATTAAGAGGTGCACCTCTTATTCGGACAGAGGTGATAGTGTTTGGTTGTGCCTCTTAATGGCAAACCTCTTATTCATTCAGTGCTGAATCATTCAGCATTGTGAACTTGCTGAATGAAAAAAAAAGACAAATGGTACCCCTCTCTTCTCCTTCTCTTCTCTGGAACCACATATCTGAACTCGAACCTGAACCACATATCACCGCCGCCGTGAGCGGCGTCGGACGTCACTGCGTCACCCCCACCCCATCGTAATCATCATCATCTTCAACAGCGGCATCATCGTCTCGTAACACCACCATCACCGCTGCTGCCGCCGTTCGTTTAATTAGAGAGAAGGAGAGGTCTGTGTGCGGCTGTAATCGAAGAAGAAAGAGAAGAAAGGGGGTGCGGCTGGAGTTGTCGGAGTAGCTGGCCGGCTCGTCGCCGGTGTAGTTTCATCGGAGAGAGATCGAGAGAGTTGAGAGTGAGAGCAGAGACAGGTGGATGATCAGCTCGGTTGTGTGGGTGTGGTTGTCGGAGAGGAACGACGCCGGAGGGTCACCGACCACCGTCGGCTCCCCCGGTGTTCTTGCCGGAGCTCCGGTGTTCTAGAGAGAGAGAGAGCAGAGGAAGGGGTTTGAGAGCTTTTGAGTTTTGAAAGTCCAGTAGACATTTTTATGTTTTTTTTTTTGTTTAGAGGGGTAAAAATGTAATTTCACACGGTCATTCAGATGTGCAACCAAACAGCACTTTACTGGTTCAGCACTTACTGGTTCAGAGCCTCTTACCCATTCAGACCTCTTATTCATTCAGCACTTATTGATTCAGATGTTGCCAAACAGCCCCTAATAGCAGCAATAAGAAGCAAAATGAATGGTAGAACTAAGAAGATAGGTAGATATTGGGAAAATTGGTGCTATATCGGTCAATATCGCCGATATTATATCGGTACCAATACTGACTGATATTTGACACCAATATTTTACATGGGGACCGATAACCGATATATCAGTGATATATCACCGATATTAACTGCATAGCCCATGAGGTTGTGAGTTCTAGACTTCTAGTCCCATAGTGGACAACTGAGTAGAATTAGTGAGTGTGTGAGTTAGTCGTTCTAAAAGAAACCTACAATAGCGTACATCAGAAAATCATAACTTCAAATACTATAGCTATCAGCCTCTAGAAAACTGCAAATACTATATGCATGAGCACCTTTTCATTGGAAAACTGAACAATCCTGCGAGAAGTAGGAAGAAAGTGAGAAACACGGGTCCTGCTACCAGAGCCACCATCATCATATTTCTGGTTGTGACCATGGCTAAATTGTCTTTGCAAAGAAGCATGACTAGGGCTCTCACTACTTGTTCTCTCCCTTACACAAAGAAGCATCCGCCCTGTATTGTCACATTTCCCAAAAAAACTTAAATCATAAACATTAAGTGGGACCCATTTCCATTATGTGATGATGAGAAATTCACGTGTAACATTATAGACCAAACAAGAGAGCAGGTTATTAACTTATTATATTTATGGAGTTCTAATTACTAGGAATTATCAATTATCTAAATAGGAGTCTTGTAACTGTCTCCTACTTAGGTTAATATTAGTCGGGAGGTTGTGTAGAAAAAACTGTGGACTTTTGTTAAACCTGTACACATAAGTTCCTAAACTTTATGTTTGCATGTTTATATGGCTCAACTTCTAAAATTCAACAATAAAAGTTCTATTTTACATAATTAACCTAATGTCCTTTTTTCACATGATTAAGTCCCTAGACTTTTAAAAGGGGCCATTTTGTTAGGTTTTAAAAGACCAGATAATAAATAATGCAAAAATAAAGATATAAAGTATGCCCGCAATTAAACTTGTAATCAGACTTGTATTAGGTTGTAGAATGTGTGTATAGAGTTACATGAGGTAGGTGTTTATATAGAACACCATATTACACATTTAGTCCCTATACTATAATAGTTTGTCTAATAGATGTTCACATTCACATCTATGTTCATGTTCACATTTCCATGTTCACATTCACATCTATGTTCATGTTCACATTTCCATTAATATAATCGACTAATACCCGCTTATGTGCGAACTTACTTGAAGTCCATAGGGTTTTTTCGAACAACGGCACATGCTAGTATTGGAACTATCTAACTAATTTCCTATTTCTCTTATTATTGCCCTACCAAAAATAGTGGTCATTGGTACAGGTTTTCATTATGTTATGTTTGGATTAAATTAACGAAAAGAGTCTCAGAAGTATTCCCAATTCTGTGTTCTTATTTTCTGTCATGTACATGATATCCCCCCCCCCCCCCCCCCCAAAAAAAAAAAAAACTCTCCTAGAATGGATATGAATTGTAGAAACTTGTTACACAAAACGAGAGGAACATATATAAGTATAAGTCATACCCACAATATCTGTGCTTGAAACACCTTCTGTTCTTTTGATTTGCTTATAGCGGCCCGCTTTCTTTGCAAGGGCATATGCATCAGTTCCATCAGGGAGAATGCATGGATCATCTCCATGAATAATATAATCTATATTGTACTCATCAAACAGCTTCCTCATAAATTCTTCAGTTATAGCATAAGGTGCATCAGGAATGACTTCATCAACCCACTTCACAGCACTAACCATAAGCAACCTAAGAAAACCAAGGTGAAAACCATATTCTTGATGCATATGATGTCATAATTAATATAATCGTCTATTAAGATAAGACAGATATATATGCTTACCTTGTTATGTATTGATGTGGATAATATTCATTTTCTTATTATACGTTTGGAGAATTACGGGGTAGAGTAGCACTCAAATAGAAGAATGGTGGAAGAAAAAACAGAAATCAATCAGAACCTTAAGGAAACACACAACAATAAAGAGTTTTAGAACAAATAACTTAAAAGGGTAAAACCTTTATGCATAATATTGGTTACAAGCCAATAGAATATGCCAAAGAGCTTCGATACAAGTTACATACGCACAGTTGGTATACTATAGCTCAAGCATGAAAACTACTCGCCTATACGATTCTAACTTTAAGATACTCCTTTTCACTCTACTAATGGTATCTATATTACCAAAAAAACAACACATAATTGGACAACTCTACACCTAAAAAAGGTAGGCCTAACAAAATCATAAAACACTCAAACCAAATGTATCAACTGATAGACTGCATCATGATTCAAACATGACATGTAACCTAATCTAGAAACCATAAACGTTTGCATCAATTTCCAAATCAACCTAAAACACACAGTGTTTCACCAAATTATGCTAACTTCGATCTCAGATGCAACATAATTCAATAATTAAACAGACATTAAAACTGAAACTGAAATTTGAAATGAGGATCATCTACAGAACCGTTCATGAAGAAGTGTTCGCCTATACGATTTTAAGATTAAGATACTCTTTTTTTCCACTCTACTAACGGTATCTATATATAACCAAAATGCCCCAAAACTCTAAACCTAACAAAAAATAGACCTAATAAGATCATAAAACAATCTAATCTAATGCATCAACTAATCAACTAAATCATCATAACAACAACAATAGCTAGACACAAGATTCAAACATGACATGTAACCTAATCTCCAGACTCCAAATTAACCTAACACACACATCATTCCACCAAATCATTCAACCTCCAATCTCAGATGCAACATAATTCAACAATCAAACAGACACTAAAACTGAAATTTGAAATGAGCATCATCTACACACCCTTTCACTAAGAGGTGTTCGCCTATACAATTTCAACTTTTTTCACTCTACTAATGGTATCTATATCACCAAAATGCCCCAAAACTCATGAACCTAACAAAAAAAATGACCTAACAATATCACAAAACAATCAAACCAAATGCCTTAACTAATCAACTATATCATCATAACTAAAACAACAACAACAACAACAACAGCTAAATACATGATTCAATCACATCTAGAAACCATCAACATTTGCTTCAATCTCCAAACTAACCTAAAAAAAACACACATCATTTCACCTAATCATGCCAACTCAGATCTCACTGGCAACATAATTCAATAACTAAAACTGAAATTGAGATGAGGAAGAGGAACATGAACAATACCTTTCATTGAGAGGCGTAACCGGAGGTCCTTTATTCACAATAATTTCCTCATCACTAACAACACCTACAATCAACTGATCTCCGAGAGCACGAGCTTGCCGGAGAGCGTTACAGTGACCGTAATGCATCATATCGAAACAACCGTCCATGTATACACGAACAGGCCTCTTCTTCTTCCGTTTTCCGACGATGTTTAACGGAGAATATTCCGGCCAAGCGGCGGTTACCGCCACCACTGATAACCCTGCCACCAGACCTCCGATTAACCATGTCGATAGGAATCGCTTGGAAGTTTCTAGACCTACATCTGAAGCCATCTTATTGTTTGTTGTTTCTCTGGTGTTTGCAGGGTGGTGGTTGTTTGAGAGATTTGGTACCCAAATTTGGGTTTGTTTTTTAACCCTTTTTGTTTTGTAAATTGCTTTTCTGTGTGTGTGGTTTGCTTTTCTTTTTCTTTTTCTTTTTGGTGTTACAAATATGGGTTTGTTTTTTTAACCCTTTTGGGTACGTTTGGCATGAGCTTTTAGGAGCTTCTAGCTTTAAGTTTTTAAGAAAAAACTCCTAGTTAATAAAAAGCCTTGTTTGGTTTAAGGAGCTTTAAGCTTTTAGGATAGAAGCTTGAAGCTTTTGGTTGAACGCTACTACTAGTAGCGTTTAGAAGGAGCTACAAGCTTTTAGGGGAAAATGACTATTTTAACCACTAAAAATAAGGAAATTTTTAATACACCAACTTTCTAAATTTTTAGTTATGTTCATTTTGGTCATTTTATACATTTTATTAAAAGCTCCAGCTACTCTACCAAACACCAAATATATCTAAAAAGCTACAGCTACTAGCTACCAGCTACAGCTACCAGTTACAGCTACCAGCTTCCAGTCACTAGCTACCAGCTTCCAGCTTTTAGCTACCAGCCACCAGCTACTTTTACCAAACATACCCTTGGTATGTAAATTGCTTTTGTGTGTGTGGTTTGGCTTTTCTCTTTATTTTTATTTATTTATTTTTTTGGGGGGTCTTACAAATATGGGTAGGGCTGTAAACGAACCGAACGTTCAGCGAACAGTTCGTGAACCGTTCGGCGAAAAGTCCGTTTATGTTCGTTCGATTAGCTTAATGAACGAACACGAACAAAAATTTTTGTTCGGTTAGCTTAGCGAACGAACACGAACACAGGTCTCGTTCGTTCGATTGTGTTCGTGAACGTTCGGTAATATGTTCGTTTGATTATATTAAAAAATAATAAATAATAATAAATAATAAACCTTTTATCAAAACATATTGAAAACTTGAAACCCTATTTTTTCTAAGTTAACTAAAATTTGGACATTCTAAGACATTTTTTGGAATAATTATGTTTAAGTTAGTTAAACTTTATTCATCGTTTGGTGGTGTGGTAGACTTCTTGTATTTTGATTTATCATTTGATGGTTGTATTTAACTACTTATATCCAATGTTTAATGATAACAATGTTTTCATTTTTTTTATTTTCAAGTTAAATGTTCGGTTGCGTTCATTTTTATTTGTTTGCGTTTGTTTGTGTTCGAGACCAGTGTTCACGAACTGTTCGTGAACAATTGAATTTCCTTAATGAACGAACACGAACATAAACTTATGTTCGGTATGCGTTCGTGAACAGTTCGCGAACATGTTAGTTTCCTTAACGAACGAACACGAACATGGCCTTGTTCGTGTTCGTTCGGTTCGTTTACAGCCCTAAATATGGGTTTGTTTTTAACCATTTTGGTATGTAAATTGCTTTTGTGTGTGTGGTTTGGCTTTTCTTTTATTCTTCTTTTTTTTTCTTTTTTATATTTTATTCCTTTTTAATTTTTTTTGTTAACCTTTTTTTCCCAAAATGTAAAAAGGAATAATAATGAAATTTATGTTAGATTTTTTTTGGAGACTAATAATATGTTGCTTAAGGGGTGTCGCATGTCTCAGACTAAACACAACACTGTAGGTTTTCTACGAGTTCTAACATATGGGCTTTCGTACTAGAGAACTTTGCAATAATGAGATCATCGCTTTGTTTCTAAATGTAATAATAAGGATGTAGGGAGTGGTTAGACACTTGAAAGTGGTAAACTTTAAAATCAACCAATGAGAGTGTGCCATGTCAAAGTGGTAAACTATGCTCAAAAGTGTTGGCAATGGTTAGACACTTGGTGAAGTGGTAAACTATTTAAAAAAAAAAAATGTGTGATTGGTTGAGATGGCATGGACCTCACCACACACCCCCACTCTCTCCCCTCTCCTCCCTCTCCCCGCATTGGCAACCCCTCACCGATTTCTTCCCCACAATAGGTAAAACATGTGCAGTAAATGCCTTGGCATCGGTCACCGATCGGTGCCGCATGACTTTGCCGACTCCACTCCGGACTGCCTAATAGTTAAGGTGAAAACCCTTTAGGAGGTCATCTATTATGAAATTTCTTTCACCCAATCACGTTTCTCATCTCTCATCCACGATTAGAATGTCCAAAACACATTAATGTATTTGAGATCGGAACCTCTTTGATCTTTATCTCTCTTGTATCTATCTTTAGATAAAGAATGTGAGATTTTCCAAGGTGTCACAACTTGTTTAACATTGTACCCCGCATACAACTAATATTGTCTATTTGATCCTTAAGGGTTTTTTAGGTAGACCGATGGGAAACTTCCCATGAGGTCAGTCCTCCTGCAATTTATCTCTTAAGTACGCGTAATTGTACATTCATCCTCTCATCCATAAACCAAGCATAAAGAGTATGTTGAATTTTATACCAGACGTCCTGTAACCTAACAGTACCAAGATGTATGCAAAAGGCGTCTCTCCCTACAAGTCAAGGGTTCTAGTCCCGTGGCAGATGAAGGCGCATCAAGGCTATTAGATCTGTGACTTAACCGTTTTAGAAAGAAAAAAAAATATACTATTGTTTAAATTAGAAACAAATAACTGTTATTTATTAGTAATAAATAACATCACATGATGCGTTTTATGCATCTACCAAATCTACATGCATTTCAACGATAATTTGTTTCATTATTCATATTACAGCACAAGAAATATTAAAGGATATTAGTAGAATTATCAACTAGAGGTAAGGTACAAGTTTACAAGAACGAGACTCGACTCGTTTACACCCCTACGGCTAAAAACCGAGCAAGCTAACGTAAAGTAATTGAATTATTTGCTATCCCTTAATCACCATAACGTCTCTAATTACCATGAATACAAATACTATAACGTTCGTGGAGAATCGAAAATGAAAAAAAGAAAATCTAATCACTTTCCTACCTACTTTAAAGTAGCATTCTTCATATTCCCATCAATCACAACAGCAATCGCCGCTCATAAAACTGGACAAAATTAGTCCAGAAGACAAGAAATACATGCGATTGCCACATCATCACTTGCGTATCCACGGTTTCTGGAAATCATGACCAGATATCGTTTTCTTCTCTCGTCCATTTAAAGAATTTGATTAAAATGATGAATGGCAATCACGGGTTGACATTGCAATCAGTCAAGAAACGGTTTTCTTTATTTAGAAACTTTCTCCAGTGAATTTTGTAACTTGGAATACCGAGATCAAGCCAGGGTTTCATGTTGCCATTGAAGTGTAATACAGCAGCTTTGTTAATTGCGGCGTTAGGAATACTGTAATTATGACCCAGCCCGGATAATACCCATATGTCATCAAGAGCAAAAAGTAAGCCTTGAAAAGTCAACATGGTTGCTCCTAGCGTTGTTTCGGTCAACCGCTGTTCACAAAGAAAAGGTTATGATCAAAATGTGTCCTTGGTACATGATATTAGCTGAGGTGGCTTTTTTGCCGGTTTGATTATGATGCGTTGATTCAGGTCATATTTTTTATTTCTAATGGGTCAAATGATAATTTATAATAGATAGCTAAAAAGAAGCGCGCATGAAATAGGGTGAACGGGGTGGAACTTGGAAGTCACCCAGAGTGTGTTATTATGTATAAAACCTCGGAAATAATTTGGCAAATTGGAAAATAATAATCTCATCTTTCTAAAATTGGCCGATAATAATCCCAAGTCAGTTATTATCCAATAATAATCCGACCTCGTCCAATTTTTTTGTAAAATAGTCTGCCATTAAAATAAGCTTAACGGAGTTAAGTGTTTTTCCGAATTACAAACTGATGTTTTAGAGCTTTTGATCAGAACGAGGATACGAGTCGATTGATGTAAAACTTACCTCGAAATTGTGTTCGAAATGGCTTGAATTTTGTTAATTGGAAGTTAAACACCCTAATTGAAGCACCGTTTTCGTGGGTTGGGGGCAGTATTTTGAGGTAAGTTTTACATCAATCTACTCATATCGTCGTTCTGATCAAAAGCCCTAAAACATCGGTTTGTAATTCGGAAAAACACTTAACTCCGTTGAGCTATTTTAACGGCGGACTATTTTACAAAAAAAATTGGACGTCGGATTATTATTGGCTAATAACTGACTTGGGATTATTATCGGCCAATTTCAGAAAGATGAGATTATTATTTTCCAATTTGCCAAATAATTTTATTTAAAATAGGATTATTGTTGAACAATATGATGCTTGTTATCATATTTGACACACTAATTATTTGTAAAAAAATAATTATATTAAAAAGTGTTTCTTGTCAGCACCATAGAGTTACCCTTACCCGTGTACCAAACATCAAGCCGCCCACCAAATTTCCACCTCTATGATATTGACAGCACAGCGAATCAATGAAAAAAAATATTAGGTTGTGATATGATCGTATATATAGGTGGATAAGTGGGCGGGTCGGTCAGGTTTGTTCATGGGTCAAGACTGATTGCTATATTCGGATCAAAACGGGTGAGATTCTAACACTATATGTCAAAAAAATATTATAATAATTATTGTGTCAAATATGAATAATCATAATGTTTTAAATAAAACTGTTTAAAAAATTTAGGCATTAAAATTTATACTCAGGGTGACTTTCAACCTGCTTGACCGACTCATTTGACCCGTTTCCTTTCAATTACTTTTTTTTTTTTTGCTAATTGACCTATTAAAAGACATCATAACCCAATCGATCCATTTGGTAAACGGAAACTTCCACCGTTAACTACAAACAATCTTACCCACGTCACCCACGAAAAGTCCAACTGCACAAGAGTAAATAAAGAAAAAACAAATCAAGAAATAACTCACCCGTTGCACCAAACCTTGATACGTTCTAGTAACATCTTTTTCTCTCCATCGAACCAAATCAATAACATTCATCCCAGACATCCAAGTGCAAGAATTAGCATCATATTTTTCCTTCCCCAAGTAATCCTTAATTGCACCCAATTTCACCATGCAAAACTGCACTGCCCCGATGACTTTTTCATTCATGTCAACATTCCATAATGATGAAAGATCACGCTGGACAACAATATCGTCATCAAGAAGAATGATTTTTCTCAAAGATGGGAATATTCTTGGTAGGGAATAATGCAAATGAGAAAACACAGAGATGTATTCGGTTCTGGTTTTAGTTGTGGAAAGGAAAGAGACGCGTAACTCTTGGGGCATTGACAAATGAGAAGACGGTTGACCTTCTAGAAGGTCAAGATCTTCAATGTTTAAAACTTGAACTGTTGCGTCTTTGTAAGAGTTTGTGAAGAACCACATTTTCATGGAGAAGAAGCTTTGCTTATCTGTTAATACATGAAACACCTGCTTCCTACTGACCTGAAAATAATATCGATGAGTTCATGATATAAAGAGAGATGATTAATAGAGATGGCACTTCAATCCATTTACTAATAATTTTATAAACGGGTCGATTCAGGCAGTGTATTATCTCATACGGGTCAAATGGAATTTGACAAGTCATAAGCTAAAAAAGAAACATGTCAAAATGGGTCGGAAGTCACCCAAAGTATATTTTTAACGCATTAAATATTTTACTAAAAAGTTAGATTGTTATTGAAAGAGCATAATCTTTTACATATTCTATACCATTTACTTAAAGACTGTCTTTAATCGGGTAATATTTTTAGTTCTAGAGGGTCAAAAAAAAAAAACTAAAAAAGGAAACACATAAAAAACCACCCACAGTATATTTTTGTATTCAAGTAATGTTTTTATTTCTAATGAGCCAAACAAAAAACACAGCTAAAAAAAGAAACACATAAACAATCACCTCAGTATATTTTTTAATGCATAAAATCTCATGAAGAGTTTTTATGTAAAATAGCAGATATATTTAAGCCACTAGATAGGCCACACAAATATGCATTCAAATTTTGTTTAATACCATGCCTAGCTAAAAATACGCTTCATGTAGAAAATACACAAAAAAAAACTTGAAAAGACAAAATACCATATAAATGAAAAATGCACAACTGATACAAGGGCATTTTTGTCTTTTCAAATATTCTAAGAGCATTTTCACCATTAGGCATGTTTTTCAACTTAGTTTGGTATAAACAAAACCAAATACATGCTTAAGGGAACTATCAAGCAGGCTCTATATACCAATCAGCCAATGTTTCCACCTCTAATAAATAGATTAAAAAAAATAGATACGAGAACATACCTTTGCATGCATAATAGTCGAATTGATAACCACAGATGATGCAAGCACGTTGTTGGAAAAGATAACATAGTGATGCAGGTCCGGATTCAACAAACTCTCTGACAGATCAGCCTCATCGGGTGAAGTTTTAAAATACTCAACAGTTAGTCTCATTGACAAACAATGTAGACTTTTTGGTGTTGTTTGGACTGCAAGTTGGTAAAGAAAAGCACTTTGTTTCATGTGAAACTTGGCTTCATCTTCTGTTAAATCAACTAATTGTCTTAATTTTTTGTCAACATTGTTACAGTCAGTAACTGCTGATTTTGCTTTGGTAATTGTGGCTTCCATTTTTTGAATTTTCTTCTCAATCCTGATAACACCCATAATCTTTATTTTAAGTGTCTATGAAAATTGGAAATATGGAAATACAATAAAATTGCGTAGGAACCAAAAGGAAAAGTAAAATGAAATAATGAAGAATAAACGACACAATATAGAAATGAAATTTACACTTTTTACCAATAAAATTGTGTAGGAACCAAAAGGGTAAGTAAAGTGAAATTATAAAGAATAAACGGCACAATACAGAAATGAAGATACACTTTCTACCAATTTAGCAACCAACTTTAAGTTAGATGCAGATAGAACCAAGCTGAATTTTTTACCGATAGCAATGGATGACCTGTTCAACTAGTAGCAGGTCATTTTTCAAAATTTGTTGACGTGTCAGCTGATTCGTCATTTTGGTGTATTCCTTAATGCAACATGGAATCTATTGTAACAACTAACATGTAATAATTACTTGTAATATAAACTCTAATGTTTTTTTTAATCTGTAAATAAATTTACTTTTTAATTTTTTTCACATAAGAACTTTTTGCACAAGTGGCGATTGGCATGGCATCAACCAATGCACAACAACAATTTTCAAGTAAAATCAGTTAAAATAAAGTTGGTTGCTAAAATTAATAAATCTTGAGTTAGTTTCTATGTTGTGCCTAAACTAAAGTTGATTGCTATCACGAAAAGAATTAATAAAGTTCGTTTCTACATCATACAGTTTGCCCTAAACTGCTAAACTTAAAAAGGGAAAACACTAAATACATTTTTAAGAACTTACTGGGGTGGAAGATCTGGATCTGAAGAGCTTACACTGAGAATACGTTCAAACTCTTGAATATTTTGCTTTATTTCTTGGGTAAATTGGTCAAGTTTTGGAAGCTTTGCAATACTGGGGTAATAAGCTCGAGCCACGTAAAGCTGGTCCTTCATTCTTTTAACAATAAAATCGGTCATTTTTTCCCTATGTTGTTGACGCCATAAGCAATAGCTCCCGAATTTTAGTTCACACGTTTTTTCACTCTGACCGGTGACTTGACTTGTTTTAGTTCCTTCAGCTGACGAACCAACTCCGACATCCTATATGATAGAATCAATTAAAACGTACACATTCAGTATATATTCAAGGGCAAATTGCATGAGATAGAAACAGAGTCTGCTTTTTACTGATTTTAGCAACCAACTTTTTATTGAGGCAGCTAATATAAACCAAGTGATAAATTGCTGACATGGCACTGGTTAATGACATGCAGGTCGCCACATGAGATGACGTGTGTGCAAGAAACGATTGTGGGGAAAAAACATCTTTTATTTTGTAGAACCATATTCAAAAGTAATTATCAAATGATAAATAAGATGCAATTTTAAAAATCAGCAAATACATACCAGCTACCGGCTGAACATGTCATTTGCTACTACAGGTAATAAAAAGTAACTAGCTTACTATGATTGGTAATAAAATGTGAGTTGAGCCAAATCTAAAGTTGGTTGATAAAATAGAGAACATGTGTAAGTTTGTTTACTTTTCGTTCAGCATGCCCCAAATTCAAATAGTACTAAGACAATTCAACCCTTACAAATCATAAAAAATATACATACATGTTTTTTTGGAGGTGGGTTAAATACTTGTGTAGGCACAGCAAAACCTGCAGTTATTTCAAAGACGCATAAATGGTTTTTGACTTTTTGTCTATGATGGTTAAAAGCATCAAATGAACACATTCCAAGAATGATGATCTACCAGTGGTTTTGTTCTCAGTTTTCTTGACAACGTTCCTTCTAAAATCCTGATAAAAACAACATACATGACAATGAGGTAAAATCATTTCCATGTTCAGGTATAATTTTTCTGCCTAATTTAAAATCATTTTTAAGCATACATATCAATCACAAGAACATTAAAAGGCCTTAAGTCAAAGTTTGATTATAAAAGAGAGTCAGGCACCTTAGGGTTAATATAAATGCATTACCATTTAGTTTGAAAGCAGTGCTCAAAAGAAGCATGAGTGTACATCAGCATCAATAAATATAATTATCATAAGAAAGTATTTAAAAAGTTATGCAACAAGTTAATAACATGGCAACCATACATTTACTGGAAAGTTGAGATTTTTCGTATTGAGGAGAGAGTGAAGACACTTTTTCATGCACATCTTAATGGATATATGAAGAATTAAGGGTCTTTTAATTACAGTAACCGTTTTCCATTTATACTTCCTATGACATCTTCTGTAATGTAAGTGGGTCTCGCTAGCCCAAATAGATTATAAAGGTCAATAAACCACCAATAACTAACTGGTTTAACTGAACACCTCTTTTCTCCTATATGCCCGACTAGCAATAAACCAAGTACAATATATATGTATGTGTGTGTGTCTGTTAATTGTACATTTTAACTTTGAAATTATACAAATATGGCTATCAGTGAACGTAGTTTCAGTGATATGATTGAGTTGTCAGCACTTAACATCGCAAATTATAACTAAGCAAAAGTTAAAAGTAGAATGGCAACTTGTTCATGACAAAAACAAAGAAGAAATTATTTCAATTATCAAACATGTCAAAAGCAATGAACTAGCAGCAGATTATCGCATAAAATCATTCAGGTAATGATTAATGAAGCACCGCAACATCAGAATAGTACTGTAGTAGCCCTTTTATATGCATGATCGAAGTGTATAACGATAGCTTGGGGACATAATGTGATTGGTCAATTTTCAACAGATTAACACTAATAGTACAAAAGTTGAGTATTAACCATCAAAGCAATGAACCTTTGGAAGAGTTGGTCCAGGATTTCTCAAAAGTCCATCTACACGTGTTGGCAGCCCTCCCTGCAAATAAATAATGTCAGTGTACAGAGAATCACATATTCAACCGATATCATAATAATCATATAACCATTACAGGGGATAGACACTTCGTTTAATCATAGTTTTTTTTATCTTTCTTAATGGAAGTGAATAAACAACAAGCATAAGATAATCAAAGTAAACTTTCTAAAACTTAAACAAATGTGAGGATTAGGTCTTACTTTAATTAACGGTGGCGTAAAAGCGGCAACCTTATCATTTTTCCTTTGCTCAGTAGCACGCCCTGTAAAAATCATATCCAAATAATACGTATTATGTTTGATTCACTGACCAATAGTGTGATCACATTGGAATAACACAGATCTGGATTCTGAAACATCAATTCATACTAGAATCAAATTAAAATCCCACTAAACCTATATAATCCTCTAAATCTCAAGCCACAAAAATAAAAACGCAAAATTATAAGGATAATAGTTTAGATCAAATAGTGCAATTCACTGACCAATATACATTTACAATTAAGATCAAAAAATCTGGATTCTAAAACATCATTTCATACTAGAATCGAATCGAATTACAATCTCACTAGACCTATATAGTATATACTCCTCTAAATCTCAAAACACGAAGATAAAACTGACATAATCAACACAAGAAAAAAAATAAGGATAACAGTTTAGATAAACCTATATACTCTAAATCTCAAAACATGATGATAAAACTGAGATCGAATAGTGTGATTCACTGAACAATATACATTAACAAGTAAGATAAAATCGTTTGTTCACATCAGAGTAACACAGATCTGGATTCTAAAACATCATTTCATACTAGAATCAATATAACATCTCACTAAACCTACATAATCCTCTAAATCTCAAACCACACTAAACCTACATAATCTTCTAAATCTCAAACCACAAAGACAAATCGTAAAAATCAACGCAAAAAAAGAGAGTAACAATAACAGTTCAGATCTGAATGTATAATCATATTCTATAACAAAATGCAAAATCGAAAACGAGTATACATCACATCGAAAAGTACAACCAGTGGCGATTATTGATGACTACACTCACTCGATCCAAATCGATTACAGATACGAACAGACGAACAACAATCGAATAAACATCAACGAACATTACAGATTCGGTAACGGAAACAGGACGAATCAAATCTGGTTGAAACAGTGACAAAATTAGGGCAAAAAGGAAGAATGAAACGTACCTGTGTGAGTAACGGAGTGAAATCCGTTGTGGAGACCGAGTAAGAACGCAAGAGGAACGAACATTGAGAGTAATACGAGACCTAAGACTGCGATTACGAGCCAACTCCATCGTTTCTTCCCTGGCATGGTGGTGTGTTATGAAATGGAACCAGTGTTCATATTCTATCATTTATCACTTCACTTTATTTATTTGTTTATTGTGGTTCTATGTAATGAGAGTGTACGGGAGAAGTTGTGAAATTTGGGCTTCAACTTTCCTTAAATGCATTATATGATCTTTTAGTAACTTTTCTAAAAACTAGGGTGAACGGGGTGGGTGCGGTAAATGGGATCTGTGAGTGTGGTTGTTGTGCGGGCACATCGTCGCTGAACCCACTTCATCGCGGTGAGTGTAAGATTTTGGTGACTAGTCACCGCTTGAATTTGATGTTTGGGTTATGACTGTTGGAGTTCAAACGGCTAGCCGTTGTATTTTATAAAAGAATTAACTGCCATTTTCGTCCCTGTGGTTTGGTCACTTTGGCCATTTCAGTCCATTTTTCAAAAATGCGTCATTTTCCTCCCCGACGTTCTGGAAAGGTGCCATTTCAGTCCAAAAATCATAACCCAGTTAAGTCAGTTAGTAAATAAGGACTGATTGTGTAAATTTGTAACATAAAGGACTGATTGTGTAAATTTGTAACACCACCACCACTAGCCCTGCCACCACCACCACCACCGCCACCACCGCCACCACAGCCACCACCGCCACCACAGCCACCACCACCACCACAGCCACCACCGCCACCACCGCCACCACAGCCACACCGCCACCACAGCCACTGCCTGAATTCGGATGAAGTTGCAGGTTCCGGTGAAGTTGGATCTTTCAGAAACGATGATTGGATCTTCGTTTTTATCTTCAAAGTGGTCGATTTGCCTGAATTCGGATGAAGTTGCAGGTTCCGGTGACCATACGCAACAGCCTCATCAGGGTTCACACTCTTGCATAACTCTTTGCCATCCAGAAATTCCTGCAGCATATGTTGCACCTTTGGTATCCTAGTTGAGCCGCCTACAAGAATCACTTGTTCTACACCTGATTTCTTCATCTTAGCATCACTTAAACATGTCTCCAAAGTCTCAATGCACTTATTAAACGAACCCATGTTTAGCTCTTCAAACTTAGCTCGAGTAAATTTCAAAGAAAAATCAATCCCCTACACTTTGATGTCCGAGTAGTACAAGCACGTTTATCTTGCCAACAATATCAGGAAAGGCCACAATTTGATGTCTTCCTGCACTTTGGAATCACTGAACCTCCTTCCAATCAACCTCTTTGCATCTGGAAATCCAAAAATGGAAAAAGTCAAAAATCAAGTAAAAACAAACTATATGAAGATTAAGTGTTCATTGCAACTTACATTATAATTAAACATGTCATCACTAATACCACCTATTGCTATCCATGTGTGGTTGGTGTCTGTTGTCTAGTTATTGACAAACCTAAACCCTAACCATGAGCAATTGCTTGAAATACTATTTTATAAAAAAAGGATCTGATGACTACCAAAACTTACATTTTGTACACTTTTCTTAGGATCAAACACTAATTTTTGACCATCCAAACCTTCTGGACGATTTCTTACAATTTGTGATATAACTTTAATGTTTTCTAAAACTAAAACAGCCAGCATAATTCAGTAAAAACTATAAATAAACTGGTAAACTGACCAAATATAGTGTTCGCAGGGTTCATTGCTTGTTCATTCTTGGCGCCATCACCGATCAGACGCTCTCCGTCAACAAATGCAACAGCAGATGGAGTGGTTCGGTTGCCTTGATCGTTAGGGATAATCTCGATCCGATTGTGCTTCCAAACAGCCACACATGAGTACGTTGTTCCCAGATCAATTCCGATCGCAGGTGCGTCGTTTCCAATTCCGGCCATTACGTTCAAAATTCAAAGTAAGGTAAAAGTGTTAAACTGTAAAAGTCTCTGCAGCTTCTTTCAGTGACTTTTATAATCGGTGGCGGTGTGGCTGTGGTGGCGGTGGTGGCGGTGTGGCTGTGGTGGCGGTGTGGCGGTGTGGCTGTGGTGGCGGTGGTGGCGGTGGTGGTGGTGGTGGCAGGGCTAGTGGTGGTGGTGTTACAAATTTACACAATCAGTCCTTTATGTTACAAATTTACACAATCAGTCCTTATTTACTAACTGACTTAACTAGGTTATGATTTTTGGACTGAAATGGCACCTTTCCAGAACGTCGGGGAGGAAAATGGCGCATTTTTGAAAAATGGACTGAAATGGCCAAAGTGACCAAACCACAGGGACGAAAATGACAGTTAACTCTTTATAAAAAATAAAATTACAATTTTCTTTATTTAAACACATCATTTCTCTCACAATCCAAAACTAATCTCAATCAAACCATTTCTCTCATAATCCAAAACTTATCTCATACCCCTATTTTTCAAAATGACGGATGACATACCGTTGTTTATTCCATTCGACATTAGTGACGATGATTTATCCTCAAGCGATAGTAGCTTTAGTTAAAAAAAGCCTCTCATCGAGCAAGCCGAAGAGTTGTAATTTTATTAAGTTTAATTTAATGTAATGTCTTTTTTAATTAATGTATTTTTATTTTGTTTAAAATATAGTTTAATTATTATTGCATAATTTGTAGAAATAAAAAAGATAGAAAAAATGGACTCCTCACAAGGGGACCACCATTATGTTTGAGTGCACGAGGGAGGTTGACATGGCATGAGGTGATTGGCTGGGTAGAGAGTTTATCACTCCCCATGAGATGACCGCCCCTTACACCCTTAGGGGATACGGAGTGGTGCGGCAAAGAGGATTGGCAAAGTGGTTTGCCGTGCGGGAACACCGCCGCCGACCCCCCTTTGCCGCTCGGTTTCAATCTCGCTCGGGGACCAAACGCCGCTCGGGAAAAGCCAAAAAAATGACCGTTGAACGAGGTAACGGCTATAAAGCCGTTTAAAATAAAATAAAAAATTCTTTAAAAAAATAAACTATAAATACCAAACCAAACCATACCCAAATACCTTCAAATTTATACCCCAACCAAACCAAAAAATACCGCCAATTCGTCCCAAACATTTACAAAACAAAATGCCGGATGAACTCCCGTTATGGTTCCCACCCATGAGTAGCGACGATTCATCAGATAGTAGGATTTCTTTTTTCCAAAATCTCATCAAAGAAGCCGAACTTCAAGACACGGGCACATCTAACCGAAGGAGATATATTGAACGTCAACGTGAGGTGGGCATGAGACACTCATGGTGGATTATTTTGTCGAAGACCCGAAGTACAACGAAGATATTTTTCGGCATAGGTTCCGTATGTTGAAACATTTGTTTCTAAAAATTGTGGCCGGCGTGGAAGAGAACGACTCGTGGTTTCAAGAGGCCCTCGATGCGCGAGGTAGGAAGGGCTTTACGCCATTGCAAAAGGTGACATCGGCTATTAAACAGCTCGCAACTGGTAACACTCCAGACGAGAACGACGATTACTTTCATATGGCGGCAAGAACTTCCCACGAGTGCCTATAATATTTTTGCGACACGGTTTGCAAAATATACGCTCCCGAGTTCTTATGTAGACCGACAAGCCGCGACATGGCACTTTTATACGAAGCCCATGAGGAAAAACATCACCTTCCAGGTATGTTCGGTAGCCTTGATTGCACCCATTTCGTTTGGCGATTTTGTCCGACAGAGTATCGAGGCCAATATATGCGAGGAGATCACCGATACCCGACTGTTATGCTCGAAGCGGTTGCATCTCAAGACTTATGGTTCTGGCATGCTTTTTGCGGTCCACGGGGTTCACAAAACAATATCAATGTGCTACAACAATCTCCGTTATTTTTAATGGAACGAAATGGAACCGCGCCAAAATGTCCATTTTACGTTATCAACCACTTATACAAGCGTGGTTATTTGCTCGCGGATGGAATCTACCCTCCGTGATCCGTGTTTGTGAAGTCGATCCCTTACCCTCACGAAGTAGACGAAAAGAAATTCAAGAGGCAACATGAGGCGGCAAGAAAAGACGTCGAACGGGATTTTGGGGTTTTGAAGGGGAAATGGGGTGTATTGAGTCGGCCGATGCGAGCAAGAACCGTTAGAAAAATTAGGAGTGTTGTGTACACGTGTATTATTTTACACAACATGATTTTGAAAGACGACGGAAAGGCGATAGCACCGGTGCACATTCGGGATCCTCCGGTCGAGCCCGCTCTAGACGATACGGTGTTGGACGTGTTAATGGATGAAGACACGCATTGGAGACTAAAACACGATATCATAAATCATCTCGCAAGTCAATATTTACCCCACCTTTGGTCGATTCCGACGAAGACTAGTTTAATTTATTTCTAGTTAATATAATTTTATTAAATATTCTAATTTTGTAACATCTAGGTGCATTAGAGGTTGTACTGTTAGATTTCAATGTTGCATAGTGGTTTATAACAAAAACACGGTAACATATTGTTGCATCTCTTTTTGTAGCATGTGCTCTATAAAAGCAGTAAGGTGGTTTAGTTCAATACTCTTAGTCAATGATTAGTAAATACAAATATTATGGCAATATTCTTCATTGACTAGAGAATAATCGGTTACACAAATTTGTTAGAGATGATATTGTTATTTTCTAATTTATCTCAATTCCTTGTATTATAAATTCCCTTGTAATCTGTGTTAATAGTCATCGAATATTCAAAGTATTATATGGTATCAGAGCTAGAAACCCTAGCTCGTACCTTTTTCTTTTTTTCACTGACTTCGGTCTACCATTAATCCTTTAGCAACCACTTCCCTGATCCTGTTTCGATGGGTGACAATGTCAACAAAGAAGTCTCAGCAGCTGCTAAAGCTGTTAACTTGCATCCAGTATATACAGTAACAAACATCCAACACAAGGTACGGGTTCTTGATGGAACAAAAGTATCTTATTCATCGTGGGTCAAGCTCTTCCAACTGCATGCCCGCGGATACGAAGTTCTGTGTCACATTGACGGAACAGGAGCACCCGATAAGGCAGATCCGGAGTACACCACATGGTTGAAGATAGACTCCATTGTGCTACAATGGATCTATGGTACTTTGTCGGATGATTTACTCGTCCGTGTCCTTGAAACTGAGTCGACGGCACAAGAAGCATGGGATCGCATCAAGAAAATATTCTTGAACAACAAAGGTTCAAGAGCCGCAGCTCTCGAACAAGAATTCACAAACCTGCATCTCCGTTCAATGCCGTCGTTAGAGGCATATTGTCAGCGCCTGAAAGAACTCAATGACCAACTGGCTGATGTGGACAGTCCTGTTAATGAACAAAGGCTCGTCTTACAGCTGGTCCGAGGACTTCCGGCTGAATACGACACCGTTGCATCATACATAAATCAGTCCCTTCCATCATGGGACACTGCCTGTAGCATGTTACAGTTGGAACATCATCGACAGTCTGCCCGTGAAAACATATCAGCCCTGACACCACCTCCGATTGCTGCTGCCGTTGACACTCCACCACCAAACCGGGGTGGAGGTCGTGGAAATAGGGGTGGAGGTCGTGGAAATAGGCGTGCAGGACCTGATACTCGAAGTCGTGCCCCTCAACAACAAACACAAAATTATAGACAACCTCCTGCTCAGCCGCCTGCTCGCTGGAACAACACATCTGGGCCGTCTGGGCCTTGGGGAAATTCTGCTGGGCCAAACAATGGCTACTGGCCCGCTTGGTGGCAGGCGCCACCCCCTCCTTGTCCGTATCCGGCCCAACCTGGGTGGGCTATGCCTTGGCCCAATACAAACAATGGCGCCTCAAGCTCAACAGGCCCATCTCGTGGACCAGGCCCATCTCGCCAACACCCGCAGGCCCACTTGACCGAGTTTGATGCACTTGATCCGAATGCACTTAGTTCCGCTTTCTCTGCTATGACTACTGATGCACAAGATGATGGCCAGTGGTATGCCGACACCGGGGCCACCGCGCACGTCACAGGAGAGCAAGGTAAGATCACTTCCCCTTTTTTTTATCTAATTCAATAAATGCTATACGAGTCGGAAATGGTCAATGCCTACCAGTACTTGGATCGGGTAACTCAACGTTATCATGCCCTTCTAAAAACCTTCACTTGAAAAACATCCTTTACTCTCCACACATTATTAAAAACCTTGTGTCCATTCGACAATTTACTACTGATAATCACGTGTCTCTCGAATTTGACACATTTGGTTTTTCTATTAAGGATTTGAAGGATGGGAAGATTCTAACGAGGCATGATAGCACCGGCTCGCTCTATCCTTTCACCACAAGCGCTACCGTTTTCAATGTTTCCCAAGTTCAAGATTGTTGGCATAGTCGTCTAGGCCATCCTGGAGTTCAAGTTTTTGATTTTCTTTCATCAAATAAGTTAATCCCATGTAATAAACGTAGTGCTAGTTCCATTTGTCATTCGTGTCAAATATCTAAGCACAAACGATTACCTTTTGCTACTTCTTTAAGTGCCACGTTATTACCTTTTGATATAATCCATTGTGATTTGTGGACGTCTCCAATTGTTAGCAAAAATGGGTACAAATACTACATGGTATTAATCGATGATAAAACTCAATTCACATGGATCTACCCTCTAAAATACAAATCAGAAACATTTGATAAGTTTGTACAATTTCATAAATTTATTCACACCCAATTCAATGCTTTCATAAAATCATTTCAGTGCGACCTAGGAGGTGAGTTTGATAATCACACCTTCAAAAATTTCGCCTCATCAAACGGTCTTCAATTTCGTTTTGCGTGCCCTCAAACTTCCCAACAAAACGGAAAAGCGGAACGTATGATACGTCGCCTAAACGAAATTATGTTAACTCTCCTTCAACATGCCTCCCTTCCAACTAACCTCTGGGTCGAAGCCATCCACTGTGCCACTTATCTACACAATATCTTACCCACAAAGTTACTCAATTCACTTACCCCCACAACCACATTATATAACCGACATCCGACTTATGATCATTTGCGTGTTTTCGGATGCGCGTGTTATCCCAACATGTCGGCTACTCGCCTACACAAACTCACGCAACGATCCATTCGTTGTGTCTTTCTAGGCTATCCTGCCGATTTTCGTGGTTATCGATGTCTAGATATGACCACCGGTAAAATAATCCTATCCCGCCACGTTACATTCGACGAGACGGTTTTCCCATTTTCTACTCTTTCACTCACCACCCATAATAATTACCTCACCTTAGATACTGACCCATCACCACTACTCTTCCGCTCAACCCACACTCCAACACAGCCACCTCAAAACCCACACTCACCTCCACCTCCAAGCCCACTTCATACGACCCACTCTCAAAACCAAATAGACTCACCCTACACACCCACCTCGTCAACAGCCTATTCAAACCCCACCTCCTCACCCAATAACAACCCACCACCAAACTCCTCCACATCTAATTCCAAACGCCCAATCTCTTCTGACCCCACTTCAGCCTCACACGACACCAACCATGCACATGCACAACACCCATCATCTTCTCAGCTAATACCTACCCCATCACCACCTTCCACCACCAAACTGCCACCACCTCCCATTCACCCAATGATTACGCGATCTCGAGTCAGTGTCCACAAACCCAAAGTGCACTTCAATCTTCATACCACATCACTGTCTCCTATTCCCAAATCTCACCTAAGCGCGTTATCCGACCAAAACTGGAAAGCCGCTATGACCGATGAGTATAATGCATTATTGAATAATAAAACTTGGGAGTTAGTACCTCGACCTCCAAATGCTCATATCATCCGTTGCATGTGGCTATTCCGACACAAGTTTAATGCAAATGGTTCGTTGCAAAGATATAAAGCAAGACTTGTGGTAAACGGTAAAAGTCAACAAATTGGAATTGATTGTGATGAGACCTTTAGTCCCGTTGTAAAACCGACAACAATCCGTACTGTTCTAAGCCTAGCTACATCACGGTCATGGCCCATACACCAGCTAGATGTTAAAAATGCGTTTTTACATGGGGATTTAAAAGAGACCGTTTACATGTTCCAACCACCCGGTTTTAAAAATAATGAGCATCCGGATTATGTTTGTAAGTTACGAAAGTCTCTTTATGGTCTAAAACAGGCACCGAGAGCGTGGTACCAACGTTTTGCTAATTACTTACTACGGTGTGGCTTCAAAAGTGCGGTTTCAGATACTTCTTTGTTCGTATACAAAAGCGGACATGATGTTGCTTACTTACTTTTATATGTCGATGACATTATATTAACGGCCTCAAATAACAAATTACTTCGACATATTATTAACTCATTGTCCAGGGAGTTTTCTATGACAGATCTTGGCATTCTTCACCATTTACTCGGCATCTCGGTTACACACACAAATGGCGGCCTTTTCTTATCACAGGAACTATATGCCAAAGACATTCTATCTCGTGCAAACATGACGACATGCAAGCCGGCAAATACACCAGTTGATACATCAAGTAAGTTAAGTGCAGATTATGGTCCTTTGCTAACTGATGGAACTTTATATCGAAGCTTGGCCGGCGCTCTTCAATACTTAACATTTACTAGACCGGACATCGCTTACGCCGTGCAACAAATATGTCTATTCATGCACGCACCACGTGAGCCTCATTTCCAGTTTCTCAAACGAGTCCTTCGGTATATTCGTGGAACAACAAATCATGGTTTACACATCACTCCCTCGAAGTCCTTGGCTTTAACCACTTACTCTGACGCTGACTGGGGAGGATGCCCCGACTCACGACGCTCCACTTCAGGCTATTGTGTGTTTATGGGAAGTAATCTTATTTCCTGGTCTTCAAAACGCCAAGCCACTATCTCAAGATCAAGCGCGGAGGCCGAATACCGAGGCGTGGCCAACGCCGTTGCCGAAACGAGTTGGATACGAAATTTGTTGACTGAATTATTTGTTCCTACTCGCCAAGCCACTGTGGTGTATTGCGACAACATTTCAGCCGTCTACCTCTCCGAGAACCCAGTTCAACATCAACGAACCAAACACATTGAAATCGACATCCACTTTGTCAGAGAAAAGGTTCGGGTCGGCACATTTCGAGTCCTACATGTTCCAGCAGATTACCAATTCGCCGATATCTTCACTAAAGGGCTGCCACGACCATTATTTTTAAAATTCAAATCCAGCCTTTGCGTTCATGCTACTGCCGCCAAGACTGAGGGGGTGTCTTAGTCAATGATTAGTAAATACAAATATTATGGCAATATTCTTCATTGACTAGAGAATAATCGGTTACACAAATTTGTTAGAGATGATATTGTTATTTCCTAATTTATCTCAATTCCTTGTATTATAAATTCCCTTGTAATCTGTGTTAATAGTCATCGAATATTCAAAGTATTATAAATACTAGGGGCTGCATTAACATGGTGGTTTTACGTGTTTGGTTTTTAGCAGAACATGTGTCCTTTTAGACAGGTGTTATTTTGTTGTTTTTGGTTTATAAACCTTTTAGCTTTCATCTTCAACATCTTGTCTCTCTCTTCAACATCTCCTCTAGACTTTTGGGATGTTGGTCCGCTGTTGCCCAACGGTTCCGCCCGTCTGTGGCGGCGGCGTGTTAGTCTTTGCTGAACCTATTGTTGTGTACAGTATCAAGTTGTACGGTTCCAGTAGATGGTTTTAGATGTTTGGTTTGTGACTTGAACATCAGTTCTCTTAGACAACTGTTCTTTTGTTGTGTTGTCACAATCTGAAGTTTTTGGTTATTGGGTCGTCACTCGTCGTTGTCGGGCAGCTTCGGCTGTCTGTGGCGGCGGCGCAGTAGCAGTGGGTTCTTTTGTTCTCGGTTCATTGTTTGAACTGTTTGTTCTCACTCAAGCTATAGAGTGAAACAGAAAACATATGGGTGTTTCCCCACTGTTGCCTGTGGTTCCGGCCACTGTGTGTGGTAAAATAAGGCGATGATGAGAATGGGGTGACCCATAGCTGAACCCAAATTGCTTACGATTTTATTGTTTTGAAGGCTTTAAGACTTTTTCCTTTGTAACCACTTATTTGAAGCTATTTGAAGCTATGATGGATTTTCTGAGCTTCTGGATAATGCAATAATAATCCTCTTTTTTCCTGACAAGTTGGTCAGGGCGCCATTTACAGCAAAAAAAAAAAAAGACTGTAGAAATAAGCTCACCAAGAAATTGTTCCCATATGTGTAAGTATACATTCATAGGAGATGGCTGTGAACATGATGATATTCATAGAAGATGTTGAAGGGCATTTTAGTAAATAAACCATCATTAAAAAGAGCGTAAAGAAAAAAAAAATCCAACGGACGTCTAGGAAAAACACAAAATAGTTGGAATTTGTAATGATGGTGGAAAGTGGACCAGCAGGGTATAATTAAAGTTGATTAAATTATGCATGTAGTGATGGAGCGAGTGTAAGTATTATTATATTCTACAACATTTTTGTTTAAGACTTTTTTTCTTGGTACAACAGTACTCCAATTTAACTTTAGAATAATAACTGATTAAATTGAAAACCAAAATAAAGTACTTTATATATATATGAGTAAATTACAAGTTTTGTCCTTTATCTTTACATCAAATTTCAGGCGCTGTCCTTTAGCCAAAAAGTTGACAGGCGGTGTCCTTTATGTTTCAAAATCTTGCAAGTTTTGTCCTTTTAGCCAAACCAGGTTTGAATTCTCAGTTAAAATACCCCATGTGCAAGGCACATGAGGGTAAAACGATCATTCTCTCTTAAATCATTTAATTCCCTATTTAATTCCTCATTTATATCGCACCCCAACCATCAACACAAAATCATCTCTTTGCAGAGCATCAAATTAGGGTTTCTTCAACCTCCAAAGCATGGTTTTTTGCCATTGTGGAAGAGATGCAATAATACAGACGTCATGGACAAGCAAGAATCCTGGTCGTCGTTTTTATGCTTGTCCAGTCCAGGTAATATCATCCATCTTCAAATTAGGGTTTTCTTCATCTTTCAATCGATCATGGGTTTTTGCATTCTAGGGCTCAAACTATGGTTTCATTGGATGGTACGATCAAGAAAGGTGTCAAAGGTGTGTCGATAACATACCTGGACTGCTTAGGGGTAAGAACAAGTTAGAGGTGGATGTGCAGAACCTGGGCCATTCAAACGTGTTACTTGAAGGCAAATTGAGAGAATCTGAAGCCAATTCAAGAAAATTGAAAATGTATTTGGTTATTAGCTGGGTTTGTTTTGCTATATATGTGATGTTATCTTAGTATGTATTAGTGTATTTGCAACTGATGTACTTTTGTTGAAAGTGGTAATGAAATGTCCTAGTTTTGCAACTGATGTACTTTTGTTTAAAGTGGTATAAATTGCTAATGAAATGTGCAACTTCAAAATGTTCGTAAATGCAAACGACCAAAACTTCCAATTGTCCGTAAATGCAAACGACCAAACTTAAAGACACTACATAATATGCAGCCCAAACATTAAAATGACCAAACTTAAAGACACTACATAATAAGCAGCCAAAACATTAAAACTTCATAGATAACATACATAAAGTTGACTTACAAACCATACCATAAGATGTTTGGTCAAAAGACAAAATAAGCATTGTTCAAACTACATACTAAGCAGCCAACATCACAAATAAGCAGTGTTCAAAATACACAATAGACTACGAAATAAGCAGCCAAATGGTCAATTTCCCACCCTTGTCTTTATTTTTTTCAACAGCAGCCACTTTTTCTTTACCTTTTCCTTTTGGTTGACTTTGAATATGCACCCCATTATCATCTACTTCAAAGTCTGGCTTAGGACCTTGACATACAGCCCTTACCCTACTATGATCATCCTTGATGATTTTTATAATTCTTCTAGTCTCCACCGCATGTTTTCTTATTATGTTTTTGGCATCTTGTTTGTTTCCAAAGACCTGACCAACATAAAAATTTGCCTTGTTTTCATTAGACCTTCTTATCTGGTGTAACAAGTGTTTCCTAGTACTTGTCTGATTCTCATCAGATTCAGACCCACTGTCAAACCTCTCATTATCTAAAACATCTCTATCCATGTCTTCTTCAACATTCATTTGGTTTTCATTGACCCTGTCCTCTGCATCTGCATCAACATTCATCCTATAGTCACTCATGTCTACCTCAAAGTCAGTTATAGTGTTCTCTGCATCAAATATATAATCACTGTCACTAGTATCTTCATTATCACTTTCATTATGAATCCTATCCTCACACTCACTATCATTATCAATCATATCCTCACTATAATCATCAACACCTTCAATGTCATCACATATAGTCACTTCAGTCTCAACCCAAGATTGATTTGTAGCCAAATTGTTACCTTGTACGGCCCCACTAGATTGTCCCACATCCTTATCACCTAACACAGCCCCACTAGATTGTCCCACATCCTTATCCCCTAACACACCATCCTTATCACCCAACACAGCCCCACTTGATTGCACAAACCCACTGTATTGCCTAGCATTTGCATTTTGGGTTAAAAGGAACAACAGCATGTGGTCCAGGTTCATCAATCTCTTCAATGGTGATAGCAGGTTTGGTAGGTTTAATAGGTGAGGAAAACAGTTCCTTCATGTTTTTTAAACCATGTGTGGTATATACATGGATCACCTTGTGTTGTTCAACATACTTAGCCAAGTTCAGGCAGTCTTGATCACTGCTTAGGTGTTCAAGACCATCATCTAGGTGTTTTTCAGGATTTAAAAACTGGTAATACATTGGGTTTGTGCTATTATACCCCAACTGATCCAACATCAGATCAACTTCATGAACAGAGAACTTATCTATGTCTATTAAGTCCACAAAATCAATCCTCCCTCCTACATATGTTATTCTAGGACATGTTGTTAGCCTACCACCATGATGAAAACATATGCTGGAGAAATTAGGAAACCCAGCTGCAAAATTTCAACCACCATTGCCGTTAATCAACTGTTGATCATCATCAACATCCAAAAATTACAAAAAAAACAAAACTAGGGTTACAAAATCAAAAGTTTTAACTTACCGTAAAGTTCAACGACCTGCTCATTGTCAAGACTGTTACGAACATACCATCCATCATCGTCTTGAGACATTGCTTCTGCTGATCGCCTTTGTTGTGCTAAAAACCCTAACTGTGAAAGAAGAGGGACATCGAGTGTGTTTATGAGATGATTTGAGGGGTTGGTATGGGATATAAAGAAGAGAATTAAATGATTTAAGAGAGAATGACCATTTTACCCTCATGTGCCTTGCACATGGGGTATTTTAACTGAGAATTCTAACCTGGTTTGGCTAAAAGGACAAAACTTGCAAGATTTTGAAACATAAAGGACACCGCTTGTCAACTTTTTGGCTAAAGGACAGCGCCTGAAATTTGATGTAAAGATAAATGCCAAAACTTGTACTTTATATATATATATATAGGGTTGGGTTCTTTACAGAACAACATTTTTTGTCAGAACTTTAAGAACCAATGTGGACCACTTATTTTATTAAATCTTTAAAAATTAAAATTAAATACAAAATGGTTTAATGGTCAACTATTAAATAGTTTCTCTCTCCGATTAATTAGTTAAATATTTATGCTTTTCTCCTCTCTCCAATTTTTATGGATTTACACAGGTGTTAATATAGTCATTCACTTCCCCAAATTGTTATGTAGATAATTAGATATACTATTTACGCTTCAAACTGATCATCAATTTTCTTAAAGATACAGGTATATTTACATATATGTAATCTATGTAATCTTCTTATTGATAATTCATATCAAACTAGTCATCTATTTACATTTGTAAATCTTCATACATCTTTTCCACTTTTCAAACTTGTCCTCTATTTGTTGATCATCCTTTTTTTTTTTTTTCTATTTACATACATGTGAATCTTTAAATTAGTCATCTAATTACATATGTGTAATTAAACTATTTACATATATGTAACATATGCAAGTATATCCTCATGTGTATATATGTTTTTGTTTTTGTAGGTAACAAAAAACATATGTTTACACATATATTCAAGTTTCAAACTACTAAAAATTAAATAGATTTTTCAACCTGTACGTATATGATTTTCACCTGTTGGTGATGATGTTGGTAACTTGACAAATAAAATCAAAAAGTTAGTAATGTAAATGAATTTACAAAAACCATCATCTGTTCGTGATGATGTTGGTAACTTGACAAAATGCATTTACAGAAGCCATCACCTGTTTGTGTATGTATATGTATGTTATAAACCAATAAAAAAATATCCTTACGAGTACCTAATAAACTAAATGTAGAAACTTACAAGAAACCATCAATATATTTATAATAAAGTATAAACTAATAATTTCATTCAACTCCACAGGGAGACTTCCAAGCCAAGAATTATCACACCTAAATTAAATACCAAATACTACCATTCACTGACTATGCCCTCATTTCATGTTCTAGATTTTAACGAGATGAGCCTGTTAATAAGATGATGGGATTGGGTGCTAACTATTTAGGAATGATTAGGGTTTTCAAGTTTTTAAAAGTTTATAACCGAGATTTAGGAGAGAGGGGTGAGAAATAAAAGGATTGTTTGGTAAAATACCTATAATACCCTTTTCTTTTCTAGTTAATCTCCTTAACCTTTTAATTATTTACGAAAATGCCATTATAATATTGAACCACTGATCAAATAATCTAAAGGTTGAGAGGAGTTCTGTAGGTTCTGAAAAAATATGAAGTTCTGAAATGATCATCACCCTATATATATATATATATATATATATATAGGGGATGGTTCAAATGAAAACCACTTTTATTGTGAAAACTCGAAAACTAACAAAAAAAAAAAGCCTAAAAAACACACAAATTTTTTTTTCAATTTTTATATAAAAATCGCAGGTTTTTTTATATATTTTTTTTTGTTGTAGTACACATACACATGTGTAGTATTACACTTGTGCACTACAATTTTTTTTTTATATATATAAAAAGCTGCGAAAATTGGTATGCAAAAAAAATTTTGGTATGATTTTTTGGCTTTTTTAATTAGTTTTCGAGTTTTCACAATAATTAGTGGTTTTCATTTGAACTTTCCCCTATATATATATATACTACTTTATAAAGCATATAGGAAGGATAGAATGGTCATTTGCCACTTTACAAGTCTTTGAAGCCCATTGTACAAACCAGTTAAGCACAAAGTGTTGAAATTGTTTTCAACACCTGATGATACCCACGCGGATCTTACCGGATCAACTTGACCCGTTTTTAGTTTGATGGATCCAATATATTCTTCTCTATCACTCTCTAAACCACAATTGTTTCATCCGCTGCTCCACCTTTTCTCTACAAACCCTAGATCCTCCACCGCAACTCCACCTTTCATCCATGGAACCGGTCGTCGCCATCACCGTCTTCTCCCCTTTCATCCATGGAACCGGTACCGTTTTTTACCCTATCTCTTACGTTTTTTTTTAAATCTTTGTCAGATCTGTGATAATACTTTTAGATTTAGATCCGTGTTGGTTTTGTGATTTTTTTAATGTTCTGTGAATGGATCAACATAGAGAGTATATATTTTTGTATTGATTAGGGTTTTTGTTTTCTGGAACTTTGAATATAGTTGAAGACGAAGACTCAGATCTGTGATAATACTTTTAGATCTGTGTTGGTTTTGTGATTTTTTTAATGTTCTGTGAATGGATCAACATAGAGAGTATATATTTTTGTATTGATTAGGGTTTTTTTTTCTGGAAATTTGAATATAGTTGAAGACGAAGACTCAGATCTGTGATAATACTTTTAGATCTGTGTTGGTTTTGTGATTTTTTTAATGTTCTGTGAATGGATCAACATAGAGAGTATATATTTTTGTATTGATTAGGGTTTTTGTTTTCTGGAAATTTGAATATAGTTGAAGACGAAGACCGATGAACAGGTGAAAGAGAGAACACTGCGGCTTGGTTCAAGAACCTTCAAATTCAGCCTTAGTGGTACCGTTTTTTACCCTATCTATAGTTTTGTTTGTTAAATTTTATATCATTTAAGTTTTTTATAAACATCTTTGTCAGATCTATTATAATACTTTCAGATCTGTGTTGGTTTTGTGTTTTTTTTAATCTTTGTTTTTTGTTTTTTTTTTATAAATATTAATCTTTGTTTTTTGTTCCAGGTTTGGTGACGATGGGCGGACAAATAAGCATGGTGTGTCGATTTCGTTGGTTATATGCAGAGTATATAGCTGAACAATCAACTGTGTTATGATTGTAAGATCTTTATTTTTATTTTGTGTTATTGTAGATGAGACTTTTTCTTTCTTTAGATGAGACTTTTTCTTTCTTTCTTATGATAATTTGTGTTTTATGGGTTGTTTGATCTAGATTTTAGCGGATTTGGATGAAATAATGAGTATGAAAGTTGTGAAATTGTTGCTGCTGTGTGTTATCTGCTTCAGTGTGTTTCTGATTGGTTGATTTGAATGATTTAGTGTTGTAAATTTAACTATTTGTTTTTATTTGTAGAACTGTGAACCTTCGCCTACTTGTCCTGCTAATCTTGATGGCAATTGGGAAGGGGAGTTCTTCCCTCGCATTCCCAAAATTAGGTATGAGGTGAGAAGATTAATAGCCTTTATCGTGTTTAGATGAATTATATGTTATTGATGTGATTGTTTTGTGTAGGGGCCAACTAGCAAGAATCAACTTGCGTATAAATGGTACAATCCCAATGAGGAGATTCTTGGGAAGAATATGAAGGTTAGATTTTGAAAACGTGCACCTTTTGATTTAGGGAATTTAGAGAATATTATACATTTATACGACGTTATTGTTTTTATAGGATTGGCTGCGATTTAGTGTTGCCTTTTGGCACACGTTTCGTGGAACCGGGGGTGACCTATTTGGTGAGGCCACTTTCATGCGGCCATAGGAAGACGGTACTAATTCTTTAGCCATGGCTAAAAGAAGAAGTAAGAATAATTGTTTTTGAACCATTAAACGTAGCTTTATTTGTTTAGCGGGATTTCGGTTACTTATTGAATTTATTTTTGTTGCAGTGAGGGCTACCTTTGAGTTTCTTGAAAAGCTCGGAGTGGACAGATGGTGCTTTCATGATAGAGATATTGCTCCGGATGCCGAAACATTGGAGTTAACTTGACCATAATTGTTATTATAATACTTAATAGTTATTTTATCATAGATAATAAACGTATTTTTGTGATAGAGGTGCAATATTATATATTGATTGACCGCTTTATTATCTTTGTAGGGAACCAACGCAAATCTGAATGAAGTTGTAGCTCTTGCGAAAGAACTTCAGGTAATTTCTCAATATATAAAATTACGATGATGCTTACTTTTTTATAATCAACACATAATAATTCAGTCCCAATATAAATGAACACATATTCTCTCAGGTGACCAAGATCCGTCCTTCATGGGGCACGGCTCAGTTGTTTATGCATCCCCGCTACATGCATGGTGATGTCACCTGGTAATATTAATAAATTATCATTTTCAATATTTAATTTTTTAAATTTGATTAGTTAATTATAGCTTCACACAAATCTATCTTCAATATTTAATTTTTTAAATTTGATTAGTTAATGATGGCTCCAGTGTTTTCAAAGGCTACGTAGCACTGCGTGTGGTATCTGATTCAGGTACAGAAAAATATTCATACCTTAAAAAGAACAAAAGAGTACCATATTATACCATTGGGTGGTGATTGTGATGATTTTTGTGCTGAACAGAATGATTTGATTCACGCATGGGGCATTGATTTTCAGCTCGGCTATTGTGCTCAGGCAAGTCATTACACTTTTATAAAATTCATCCATCTATAGATGACCTCCCTGCAGTTATGTTGTTACCGACTCAGATTTTGATCACGTGTCTCTACAGGGTGACCGGAAGCAGAAGGTTGGTGTGGTTGTTGCTGAATACATTGTTCGTATTGGTGTCCCTTCTCTTGGACTGGTTAAGATATAAATAAACGAAATTGACCCGTACCCCTAAACTACTTCAATCCTTCGTCCCATACTTTTATAAACTAATTTACAATTTTTTAACTTGTAAAGTGGCCAACAAAAGAAACTTTGCGATTAATGTTCGATATGGTGTTCGGGTCTGTAAATTGTGTCCTTTTTTAAAAAAAAAACTTTGCAGCTAATTTGTCCATCAAAAAGAGAAGTAATGGTGCTTGGGAGCTTCAAACAACCAGGAACCCTATCAAAGAAACTGTCAAACTTCGAATTATGGGCCTCCCGTTGACAAAGTCCGGGCAGTCGGTTCGTATGGCGAGAGTGTGGGACCTGCAAGGTATCAAATGGTTATCACCAAAACCCTCCAACCCCATATCTTAATTACACCTGACAATATAAATATATATTCAAAGTACAAGGAGGGTTTTATCGACTTCCTGATATAAACTGTCATTATTACTTAGCATTTGCATACTGACCTTTGCCTATATGTTCTTTTGTGCATGTCGCACGTGATCCTCTTAGTTATTACTACATAAATGTGTATATTTTACTTCTGATCGTGTTTATGCATGTCTTGAAACTACATAAATGTGTATATTTCACTTGGTGGAAATGAGCTGCACTTGGTGGCAATGCGTTCTAGAAGAAACGACTTATTTCCATGTTTTTTTGGGGATTTATCGTTGCGCCAGGGCTTTACGTGTCATGCTTAGTCATGCTGAACCTAAGATGTTTGGGCATCGTATTTGCATATACTGTTCTGATTTATGGTTTCTAAAGTTTAGATTGTTATTTATGGTTTCTAAATGCATATACTGTTCTGATTTTGTTAGGTTTTGGTTATGAATATTTGCTCTATTATGTGTTGTTTTGGTGCATCTGTTTAGAAATGGAGGTCTGTTTGGCTTGATTTGTGTAGATTCAAAATTATTATCAACATAGGGCATATTTGAGATATGAAGATTGAGTGATTGGTATATGTGTTACATCTCGGAAGTCGTGATAGAATGAGTGTTTGCTTTGCTCACATTATGAATTAAGAAAAGTTTTGTATGCTTATTCGGATGGACTAATCAATGTTGACTGAATGCCATGAAAAGTGGAATAAATCTGTTGGATAGCTTGCTATAGGTGGTTATGGGTTTACTCTTTATCTATAGGTGTCTGTATGACTTAAACTGTGAAACTATATATATGTGTGAGAGAGAGAGACAGTTATTATTTGAGTCTGATCTGTTTATAACTTCTACATATGTGTTTGGATTTGGTTAACTTTATGTTTGCGACAAGAGTTATGTTTATTGACTTGAGCAATCATATTAATGGTTTTTAATAGAAAATAAATATTATTAGTTCATTACCAACTAAAAAGATTCAGTAAAATATTTTATTGAGATTTTGTAATCACTAATCATATATTGACCAATGTGTAAATATAAGACATTCAAGATTTACCTTATCCGAGCAGGCGAGCAGGAGTTGCAGCAGAAGCAAGAGGTCGTGGAGCGAAACCCTAACAACGTCGACGAGCTGAACGGTATATGAAGTCTAAATCTGTATTTTCATACGTTTTTGTTCGCTATTTGAGTCTGATCTGTTTAATATTTATACAGTGTTTGGATAGGGTTCAATGACACCGAATCGATGATTTTCTCTCTATTCGACACAAGATCCACTGGGGTTGACCCTGATGTTTTCTTTGCATTTTAGGGGGAACATGGGTGCTTCTCTCCCAGGGCATACAAAACACAGGTTATTGGTGGCAGCCCGCCATATTTAACATATAAAAAAACTTTATATGTTAAATTTGGCGGGCTTCCGCCAACAATCTGTGTTTTGTATGCCCTGTGGAGAGAAGCGCCCATTTTCCCCCTAAAAAGCATAGAAAACCTTAGGCGATTCAACCTGCCGCAAGTCGAAACCGACAATGAATCAGGTAAAAACTCTAAACAGCTTTGCACTTGTATCAAATGATAACTCTTTTGAATAAACTTATTGTTTGACAGATTAGATCAGCAACTGATGAATATGGCATTTTATTATTTCTTCTATCTTGAGATGTAAAAGTTCAAAAATAAGTTGGCATTGTTTAAGCGTAACTTCTTAAAGAAATAAAAATAACCTGTAAATTTAGAACTTTATAATACTAATATGTAAAAAAATATTTAATCTTTGGGTTAAGCGGCTCATGTTCGTGTCAACCCATGTATCCTGTTTAGTTATCAATCAATCTTTTTGAGATCATTTTAGATCTGGTATGTTGACATCTGGATATGAATACAAGTCTGCTGGCATAAAGGATAACTTGGATCATTTTAGAGGGGTAAAAATGAATTCAAAATAATCTATTTTTTAAATATTATGTTTTAAGAATAACTTGGCTCAATAATTTTCATTGTGACAATTAGTTGACCTCAAACTGGACAAATCTGTCGTTGGCCACTGCAAATTCATTCTTTTTTTAATTCATATGGTTTAGTTAGAATCCAACTTCAACTTATAATCCAAAGTCTTTAGTTATAATAATATCTTTTAATATAACCTTTTGAAAAACAGGTCGTATCATGTCAGAATGTATTGTTTGAATTTTGTTCTTTTTGTTTTTTTACTACTTACTGTATTGCTTTTACATCTACAGTCTACAGCTGTAAAAGCAACATTTTACTGTTCTCTGAAAGACAGCTTGCTTGCGGCAGTCTCTATAAATAATTCAGATGTATCAACACTCTCTACAAACAGTCTGAAAGACGGCAAGCTTGCTTCAGTCTCTATAAATACTTCAGATGTATCAACACTCTACAAACACTCTACAAACACTCAACTGAGAGGAATTAAACTTTCAAATTGTAAGTTTATCTCATTTGAACTAAATCCTACTTTCAAAACATGAACCTAACAACTATTTTACTTCGATTTCAGAATATATCGACTCTTTGCATCTGGATCTTGCGTTGTTTCTCGGCTCTCACATCAAGGTTTTAAATTTTTTGTCGGCTTTTCACATCTGCCTGTTGCATTGTTGTAAGTTCTTACAAATTTCTTGGTTTTTTTTTAACTTTTAACTGTGGCTTTTAACTTTAGAAGGTTGTAAATGTTGAAATAACTGGGGTTTTTGGATCTGTATTGTTTAACTGCCTCTTTGTTTTTTTTTTTATTAAAAAGTCGAGCTAATAGTTATGTAGGAAGTTCATGCTTATACATTGACACGACATGCAGATGTTTTTTTTAACTGCCAAATGTTTTTTTTTATTAACTGCCTCTTTGTTTAACTGCCTCTTTGTTTTTTTATTAATTCAACACATATATATATCCGAAAAGTGCTCTCACATTATTCATTCTAATATGGCTTCATCCTAAAAAACATTCATATATAATCCATAATAAAAAGATTCACTGATGTCAAATAGGATAGTAAGTAATATTCTATTCTTGATTCTTGCTTTTCTATAAGCGATTTTCTTTAAGATTTGGGATTGCCTTTGAATCTAAATCTTTGACACATGATATTATTGCTTTCATGGCTAATTAGATTATGGTGCAACATTATGCTAATTAGATTATGTCTGTGGTTAGGGATTTTAGGCTATACAATTCTTGTTCTGTACATGAAATTTGTACAGCACTTGGGGTTTATTAGGTTATCGTTTAAATGGTTTTATTTTCATGGCTTTAATTCATGTTGTTTGGTCTCAAGTCACTTGCAGATGTTCACAATAATTTTACATTTGGATCATAATATCATATCTTAATGTTTATTTGATAATTCGCTTACAAAGAGATTAGATGTTTGGCTGGATATAATCTAACACTTTTTGATTCTGAGTCGAGTTTTTGATACTATCATTTTTTTTATTTTTTATTTTTTTTCGTTTTTTATTTATTTTTATTTTTTTTAATTTTTTTCGTTTTTTAAATATTTTTTTATTTTTTATCATCCACTTTTTTTATGCAGCTATTTTTTTTAAATATTTTTTTATTTTTTATCATCCACTTTTATCATCCACTTTTATTTATGCAGCTATTTTTTTATCATCCACTCCTGTTATTTTTAAATAATTTTTTATTTTTTATCATCCACTTTTATTCATGTTGTTTGGTCTCAAGTCACTTGCAGATTATTTTTTTTTTCGTTTTTTATTTATGTTTAACACTGATGTCATCATCCACTTTTATGGTGGCTTCTAAAAATAATTTCATATCACACGAGATAAAACAACAATAAAAAAAAACAATAAGAAATTGATTAAAAACCGAGTATCATGCTACGTGGATTTCTTCCATGCAGCTAATCGATTACCGGGACAACCGGTTACTAATTCTCTTTTTTTTTTTATAAATAATCACAATAATGTTTAAATTTAACAAGTTAAGGGGTTGTAAATGTTGAAATAACTGGGGTTTTTGGATCTGTATTGTTTAACTGCCTCTTTGTTTTTTTTTATTATTAAAAAGTCGAGCTAATAGTTATGTAGGAAGTTCATGCTTATACATTGACACGACATGCATATGTTTTTTTTAACTGCCAAATGTTTTTTTTTTATTAACTGCCTCTTTGTTTAACTGCCTCTTTGTTTTTTTATTAATTCAACACATATATATATCCGAAAAGTGCTCTCACATTATTCATTCTAATATGGCTTCATCCTAAAAAACATTCATATATAATCCATAATAAAAAGATTCACTGATGTCAAATAGGATAGTAAGTAATATTCTATTCTTGATTCTTGCTTTTCTATAAGCGATTTTCTTTAAGATTTGGGATTGCCTTTGAATCTAAATCTTTGACACATGATATTATTGCTTTCATGGCTAATTAGATTATGGTGCAACATTATGCTAATTAGATTATGTTTGTGGTTAGGGATTTTAGGCTATACAATTCTTGTTCTGTACATGAAATTTGTACAGCACTTGGGGTTTATTAGGTTATCGTTTAAATGGTTTTATTTTCATGGCTTTAATTCATGTTGTTTGGTCTCAAGTCACTTGCAGATGTTCACAATAATTTTACATTTGGATCATAATATCATATCTTAATGTTTATTTGATAATTCGCTTACAAAGAGATTAGATGTTTGGCTGGATATAATCTAACACTTTTTGATTCTGAGTCGAGTTTTTGATACTATCATTTTTTTTATTTTTTATTTTTTATTTTTTTTTCGTTTTTTATTTATTTTTAATTTTTTTAATTTTTTTAATTTTTTTAATTTTTTTCGTTTTTTAAATATTTTTTTTATTTTTTATCATCCACTTTTTTTATGCAGCTATTTTTTTTAAATATTTTTTTATTTTTTATCATCCACTTTTATCATCCACTTTTATTTATGCAGCTATTTTTTTATCATCCACTCCTGTTATTTTTAAATAATTTTTTATTTTTTATCATCCACTTTTATTCATGTTGTTTGGTCTCAAGTCACTTGCAGATTATTTTTTTTTTTTCGTTTTTTATTTATGTTTAACACTGATGTCATCATCCACTTTTATGGTGGCTTCTAAAAATAATTTCATATCACACGAGATAAAACAACAATAAAAAAAACAATAAGAAATTGATTAAAAACCGAGTATCATGCTACGTGGATTTCTTCCATGCAGCTAATCGATTACCGGGACAACCGGTTACTAATTCTCTTTTTTTTTTTTTTATAAATAATCACAATAATGTTTAAATTTAAGTTAAGGGACTTTTATATGTAAAATATAAGTTGAGGGACTTTTGTGAGAAAATACATAAAGTATATTGGTTTTTTGTGGTATTTGCCCTTTTTTAATTAAGTGATTTTGTTGATCAATTATGTATGGACATAGTAAGCGACAGTATATCACTATCATAAATTCAATTACAATACTGCAATAAATAAATATTTTGTACAAATCATCACCTCATGTTATAACCGTATACTGATTTCCAGTTTTTAAAGAAATGTGAAAAAACGAGTAATTATACACAATTTAACCATATCATCACCTCATCGTCCCTATAGGGGTTTTTTCTTATAGTACAAAGCGATACAATAGTTAGCGGTACAACACAATCTTCCGTTAACAGCATTAGTTTCTAACCATATAAGTTAAAACTCAAAACTAAAGTCGAGTAAATCTATAATTTCTGCTATGCCATCTGAGCATGTTATTAGTACACAAGTATAAAAAGTAAGTAGTCAAATAAATTGGATACTCTAAATTCAAGTATTATCTATTTGTCTTTTTGTATTTTTCAGTTTACAAATCACTCCAAACACATATCAATTGAGAGGTATGGGTGGTGGTTATCCAATTCCCGTTGAACCACTAGGATCAACAAACCATGGACGATCATCCCATCGCCATTTAAACCTTCCTGATTCAAACCCTCTAACTTCAAACCCTGAAGTTAGAAACCCTTTTCGTCCGGTGGCAAACCCACCTCCGGTGTCAACTCCACCTCCGGTTTCAACCCCACCTCCGGTTTCAACCCCACCTCCGGTTTCAACCCCACCTCCAGTGGCAAACCTTGAACATGATGATCCATTTGGTTGGACGGATGAAGAGTTGAATTGGGCGTATGACTATACCTTCGCTCAACTACAATTTGGTGGACTACAAATTGAGGGGTGCCATCGTCCGGTGCCAAACACTCCTATACGGCCTATGCATCCTCCACTTTCAAACCCCCCTTATGTGGAAAACTACAGTCAAACACAAGAACTACCGACCTGGGCTGAAGGGTACGAAACTGACCCTGGGGCGGTTTACGAACCACCATTGGATGAAGAAATGGTTTGGGAACCTTAGAACAACTTTTATGATGACTGTAGTTTTTTTTTCTCGAATTAGTTTGAATCTTAATTATGTAACTTTTAATTATGTATTAGTTTAAATTTAAATTTGTTGTTTAATTTTAATCATGTTTTAGTTTAAATTTAATTTCTGGAGTTTTTATTTTTTTAGGATATGTCTGATCATTTTTCCGTTGAAGAATTTTCATCATTGAGAAATGATAGAGCATGGTATAATATAATCTTTGTTAAGGTGGAGTTTATTTGGCATGACGTCGATGGAAAGAGATTAGTGGTTATATTTCTTGATCAACACGTAAGAACATTATTTTAATTTACTTTGTGTTATACGAGTAAGCGTTTTTCCACCACTAAATTTCTTTTCATTTTAGAGACAAAAAATTGTTGCGTTCGTCCCACAATATTTGATACACAAATATAATGACGCGTCATTGATGGGTGGTTTTTTTTCCTTGAATCATTTCCAAATTGAGAATCTCAACTATCATGAGTACCCAAAGTACCAGAATTACGTGTTAGTTTGGTCCGAGAAAAAAATTGTCATCAACGAATATACACAGCTTTCTTCACTTATGCTTACGATTCCAAGGGGTGCTTCTTTATATCCATTGGTCCCTTCCATTATAGAATTGAAGCATGACAGGAGACCTCAAATGGATATTGTTGGTACATATAAATTCTCTATCTATAATTTTTATTAAATATATAAAACTTTATATATGGTCTATACGATTTGACTGATTTGGTTTTAGATGTGGTTGGGAGAATAATAGAAGGCAAACGTGATCGATGTTGTTTTGAACTTTCTCTTCAAGATAAGACGTACGTTATTATTTATTATTAACATATTACAAACATAATATTTACGTTATATGTAAGAAAATATTATTATTATTAGAAGAACTTTAACCCAAAATCGTAATATACAGTGGTCACACAATACAATTGTTTTTGTCTGCCCTGAAGCCTTCCGATGTTATACGTTCCATTCGAGCCGTGCAACAAAGGTCTATCATATATGTATCACGTCTCAAGTTGGTTCATCTACCAGATAGTATGTTATGCTTTACACATGAACATTCTAATAATTAGTTAGATTTAATGGCTCATGTAGTTTAATAAAAGTTATATTTTATTTGTTATTTCAGTTAATATTTTGAAGTCTACGGAGTTGAGTACGATTACGTACGAACCAGATATGGTCGAGGTACGGGATATTTAAATTATGGATCGTTATCCAAGTTTGTCATTGTGGTGCGATATAACACATTATGTGACAAATGGTAATTGGTTTGTGATGACAAAATTAGGGAAGTTGTTTACAATTGAAATGGATATGAAGCCCTTCGAATGTTTTTATCCCGTTTCTTGGTTTCGAGGTTTTAAGGGTGCGGTGTTTGTGGAGACCGTTGTTTCACCAAGTATTTAGATTGGCTTTCACTTAATGTTATCATTATGTATGTCAATGTTTTAAGGATTTGTTTTTTTTTTCTCTAAGTCACGATATTCGGTTTAAGTCATGTATTTTAATGTTATCATTATGTATTTCAATGTTATCATTCGGTTTGTTTTTCTGTAAGTTATGTGTTGGAATGTTGTAATGATTTGAGAATTTCATCATCTATAATAACTCTCTTTTATTTAATTTGCAAGGTATTTGTCATTTTATCAATTTACAATGACTAATGGACAACCAAACCCTCGTAATCATGCTTCTAGCTCGAGTGCATCTACTAAAGCTGAAAAACGAAAAGAGTATCAAAAATGATACTATGCTGCACGCAAAGAAAATAACAAAGTATCTAAATTTGGGAGTGGTGATGCATCCCAAAGTGCTTCATCAATATCTTTAATGAGTAATAGGTCAACAGAAAGGACACCGTTAAGAAGTATACAAACTAATATTACTCAATTTACACAAACAACAAATGAGAACGCCTCATGTGTTTCTACTATAAAACGCAAGGAGTACAATAAAGGATGTTCTAATACACGAAACGATAATGGAATGCGTATTTCAAATGGCATTCAAGTCAACCAAACCCCGATAGAAGATGTTACGCCGACAACCACATTCCCATCTGTTTTTGACGTAGTCAGGGATAGAACATTACGAGGTTTCTATTTATTTAACAATGATTTCTTTTTCGAACTTGACATCTTTTACAACCTTCATTACTTAATACACCAATTTTTTTAGGTATTCGAATTCATCCACGTACTTTATTACCCCAATTTGCTGAAGTAGTTGATCAACCTTCCTTCCAAGATGGGAGCGTACAAGATGATCCTTATAATTTTGTTTACAATGGTGTACCTGGAGAGCATCGTGTTTTAAAGGAACGAGGTGCATGTCCTAATTGTGGAGCAAAACGATTTCAGTATGAATTTGATACCTTTTGTTGTATGAGTGGGAAAACTGTGTTAGCAAACTTAGAAATTCCAGAGGAATTGTACCGACTTTTCACGTCTCAAGATGAAATTGGAGATACGTTTAGGCAAAACATCCGTGCTTATAACACCAATTTTTCTTTTGCCTCAATGGGTGTGACATTGGATGATACATTGAACAATATGAGAGACGGCGTATATACTTTTCATGCACATAAAGGAATATATCACAGAATCGACCAATTAGTTCCGAGGGATGGGACCCCTAGGTACTTGCAGTTGTATTTTTACGATCCTGATACTGAGTTAGATCACAGACTCCGATGGCCAAATCTTGATCGGCGTATTACTCAGATTTTAACACGCGTTCTTTCTACAAACCCATATGTCGATACATTTAGAAGACTTGCGGAACTAGGACCTCTGGACAACTATAGAGTCACTTTGAATACTTCGGTTGAACTTGACCAAAGGGTGTACAACCGACCAACGACATCGGAGGTATATATAATATTATATTAATTGCAATTATTTAATAGTATTGCTTATTTTACTTACTTATAGTTCACAATTATATAGGTTGCTGGTATTTGGGTTGAAGGTAATGACAATATCACTTCGTATAAACGAAGTATTGTTGTGTACGGTAGGTCTGAATATAGTCAAACTATTCAGCCGTACTTCAGTTGTTACGATCCATTGTCGTATCCTCTATTTTTTCCTAATAGTGAGTCGGGTTGGCATGCTAACATACCACGTCACGGAGTATCAATCAATGATGTTCGCAACAATGACAACATCGAAGGAGAAATGGAAGGTACCAACAATTTGTTATCCTTTTTTAAGTGAAGATCATAAAAATAGCGTAATGCATTTTATTTTTATTAACTGTTTGTTTTTAATACATCTTCATCGTTCAGAGGCAAACACACGAAGTGGTAGAACAACCGTGGCTATGCGGGAGTACTACTGTTACAAGTTCCAGATTCGATCTACCAATAATGTGCTTTTGTTCGGTGGTAGGCTGCTACAGCAGTTTGTGGTTGATGTTTACATCAAAATTGAGACGTCACGCTTAGAATTTTGTGAGAGAAACCAGGCTAAGATTCGGGCCGAATTGTACCAAGGTATTGTGGATTGCGTCAATACTGGTGAGGTTCATGCAAACAGAGTCGGGAAAAGAATTGTGTTGCCTGCATCTTTCATCGGGGGGCCTCGCGACATGCGACGTCGGTTTCTAGATGCGATGACGTTAGTTCAAGATGACGGCAAGCCTGATGTATTCCTTACAATGACATGTAATCCTAAGTGTCCTGAGATATGTGATAATTTACAAGTTGGTCAAACTGCTACAGATCGTCCAGACCTTGTTTCAAGAGTGTTCCGGGCGAAATTAGAAGATCTTAAGGATCAACTCTTCAAGAAACATGTCCTCGGGGAAGTTAAGGCATACGTCTATGTCATTGAATTTCAAAAGCGGGGTTTGCCGCACGCACATTTTCTCCTAATCATGTACCCGCAACACAAGATCAATAACGCAGACCATTATGATAAGGTTGTGTGTACTGAAATTCCTAACAAACTAACACATCCCAGATTGCATGAGATGGTTGTCAAGCACATGATTCACGGTCCTTGCGGCAATTTACGTTCAAGCAGTCCTTGTATGCAGGGTGATCCTAAAATTTGTCGTTTTCACTATCCTAGACAATTTAACGAACAGACGACACAAGGAGAAGATTCGTATCCGTTGTATCGACGGAGAGACACCGGGATAGAAGTGGACCTACGAGGACAAACACTTGATAATAGATGGGTGGTCCCATATAACCCAAGGCTTTTGATGATGTTTAACTGCCACATGAATGTTGAAGTTTGCTCAAGTATAAAATCTGTGAAATATCTTTTCAAATATGTTTATAAAGGACATGACAAACAGATTATTCAAGTGGATCAAAATGAGCCAAGGGTTGTTATTAATGAGATAAAAAGATTTCAAGATGCACGCTACATATCGCCCCCAGAGGCTATGTGGCGCATTTTTTCCTTCTCTCTTTCTCAAATCTTTCCTGCTGTTCTAGCCTTACAACTTCATCTCCCAAATAATCAGATGGTTAGATTTAGAGATGATGACTTGATGCCTAATATTGTTGATAGGGAAAGGGATAAGAGAACCATGCTAACAGCATTTTTTGAGATAAATAGAAACGATGAAACAGCAAGGGTACATTTGTATAAAGATTTTCCAAAACACTTTACGTGGAATGGAAGCACACGCCGTTGGAGTCGTCGTTTCGGTAAAAAACAAAGAGGTCGTATCGTTTCCGCTAATCCAGCCGAAGGAGAAAGGTACTACTTACGCCTACTTTTGTCAAATGTCAGAGGGCCTACTTCTTTTGAACATCTTTGCACAGTTAATGGTCAACGGTGTGCGACATTTCGGAAAGCAGCTCTTGAGTTAGGATTAATAGAAGACGATGAATATCTATCACAATGTCTCGAAGAAGCCTCTACGTTTCAGTTTCCCAATGCTCTTAGAAGGTTATTTGCGACCATAATGATTTTTTGCCAACCTGGAGATATTCGAAAGTTATGGAATGACCACTTTGATTCACTGTCTGAAGATCATCGGTTACACTGTCAAAGTATAGAACGAGTTCAAAATATGGTTCTTACCGAAATTAGTGTCTTGGTACAATCCATGGGTAAAAATTTCAATGAGTTCGACCTTCCTAAGATAACAGACGATGTTAACTTACAAGATGCAGGTTATCGTGAGTTACAAGAAGAGTATGGGATTGTTTTGGAACCTGAACACTTGAGTGCCAAATATTCACTTAATCCGGACCAAAAAAACGTGTTTGATGAGATCATGATGCATGTTGATAATGATCTTCCAGGCGTGTTCTTTATTGATGGTCCAGGTGGAACTGGAAAAACATTTTTGTACATTGCCTTGCTTGCTGAAATTCGGTCACGTGGTCTTATTGCTCTCGCAACAGCTTCATCAGGTGCAGCGGCTAATAATATGCCAGGAGGTAGAACGGCTCACTCGAGATTCAAGATTCCTCTTAATCTTGAAAATAATTCAATGTGCAATATCAAAAAACAGAGTGGGGCCGCTAAACTGATTCGGTCTGCCAAAATAATCATATGGGATGAAGCGTCGATGGCTAAACGACAGGCGATAGAGGCAGTCGATCGTACATTCCAAGACATTATAGGTGTTAGTCTCCCATTTGGTGGAAAGATAATGGTTATGGGAGGTGACTTCAGACAGGTGTTGCCGGTTATTAAACGTGGCACTCGAGCACAGATTGTAGACTCCAGCGTACGAATGTCACCTCTTTGGTCTTTGACTAAGAAGATGCGGTTGACCATAAATATGAGAGCGCTGAAAGATCCATGGTTTTCTAAATTTCTTTTAAGAGTCGGCGATGGAACTGAAGAACCAATCGAAGGAAACTATATCCGCATACCCGATGACATGACAATTCAGTGCAACAACAGAGAAAACGCTATAAAAGAATTGATCCATGCCATCTTTCCATCAATTGAAAATAATGTATATTCTTCAGATTATATAATCTCTAGAGCAATATTGTCCACTAAAAATGATAGTGTTGACGAGATTAATAATCAAATGATTGAAATTTTTCAAGGGGAGGAAAAAGTTTATTACAGTTTTGATGAAGCTGAAGACGATCAGCGCAACTTCTATCCGGTCGAGTTCTTAAATTCGCTAAATGTTAGTGGTTTGCCGCCTCATAAGCTTCGTTTAAAAATTGGATACCCAATAATATTGTTACGTAATATCGATCCATCACATGGCCTGTGTAATGGCACGCGGTTGATATGTAAGGGTTTCATGCGAAATGTTATTGATGCGGAAATTGCAGTCGGTCAACATGCCGGAAAAAGAGTTTTTTTGCCAAGAATCCCTCTAACCCTTTCTGAAGATGACATGTTCCCATTCAAGCTGAAAAGAAAACAATTTCCAATTCGACTTAGCTTTTCCATGACGATTAATAAAGCTCAAGGTCAAACAATTCCGAACGTTGGTATTTATCTACCGGATTCTGTATTTTCACATGGACAACTTTATGTCGCGTTATCAAGAGGGATTTCAAGACAAAGTACGAAGGTGTTGGTACATCTCGCCAAAGAATTCAAACAACGCGGAGTTTACACATCAAATGTTGTCTACCAGGAAGTGTTGCGTGATTAATTAATTGCATCCGTATCAAAACGAAGGTAAGTTAGTAGATTTTGTGTCTTATTTGCTTCCAGAAATTACTTTTTAATTACTATTTTAAAGCACCTGTAAGCGTGTAACATTTTTTTATGTGTCGAAATCTGGTACAGTAGAGGAGAAGATACAAGAAAGTCATAACCGAACGGATGTATTGGTAAAACAGGAAGAGATACAAGAGACTCCCCGCATTTTGTTTCTATTGTTTTGTCCAGCTACTTGACTGTTTTGAACTCTTCTTGTTTTTAATTACATCTACTTCCTTGTTTTGTACTCTTCTTGTAGAAGATCACGAATAAGAAAACTAACTTAAGTACTATACGATATATCACGAGACGACGGATAAACTAACGGTAAACGAGTATCCTATTGTAAATCGCCACTCCCGCCGCATCGCGCGGGTAAGTGACTAGTATATATATATATATATATATATATATATAAACAAATACATTAATATACATGACTTGGTGGGGGAGCTAGATGATTTCACAAAGATCACAACTAATCAACAATGTCTAACATATATTGTTGATTTTAGAATTAATTACATGGTTAGGGTTAGTATATGTGGTTTACTTGTTATGCCATTTCATACCTATTTATTGGAAATTACACCATTGGTACCAACTTTTATAAATTGTTTCACCATTAGTATCTGTGGGTAAAATCCTTTGTAGAATTAATTACATGGTTAGCACCTGCGGGGTACCAGTGGTGAAACAATTTGTAAAAGTTGGTACCAATGATGTAATTTTTAGTAAATAGGTATGAAAATGGCAAAATAGGTAAATCACAGGTACTAACCATATAATTAATTCTTGATTTTATTAATACGTGCATTTCAAAAAAATGCGATAGCTGACATTTATCGTTGATTTATTAATACGTGCACTTTAAACCATTAACCTTTTGAAAAATAAAACTTTTGATAACCTTTTGTAGCTACATTAAATTAGAAATAAAGTAAACATATGATATATTATCTATTATAAATCCTTGCTACTGGTGCAAGTTGACTCAATAATTAATTTAAAGTTGAAATATATGCGAGTAAACCACTTAATGTTGACCTACCTTTTTTTCACCTTTTTTATATATGATTTTAGTTTGGTGGGAAGATGTATGTTAATTCACCTCCACTTCTCTCTCAAGTCTCATCTCTGCTTATTATATCTAGTTCTTAGACCATGTGTAGTGGGGCGTTTTTTTTTTTTAAATTGAAAAAAAACGCCCCAAAACGCCCCCTCCCCCACTACAGTAGGCGTTACCCGGCGTTTTTTTTTTGAGAATTCTGTTTTTGGCGTTATATTTAAAACGCTGAAGTGGTTTGTGTGATTGTTGACCCACCAATGACATTTACCCACATGCTCTGACACCTTTTTGAAAGTTGCTGAATTTCGTTTGTATGTTGTGTGCTTTTTTTTTTCATTAAAAATAATATGGGCGTTATTGGAATAATGCCCCACTACGCCACTTTTGCTATAATGCCCCATTGCTGACTAGGACGCCACGTGTCGGATAATGCCCCATGGTGGGGGCATTATAAGTTGTTACCACTACCCATGGTCTTATACATATTAGATGCATACTTCTTATATCCATAAATGCTCAATCATTTTGAGACCAAAGCGAACTTGAAAGTACCCAAGATGAAGATCTCGAAGGTGAGACTTAATGTCGAACCTGATTAACTTTAATGGATGATTTTCGAGCTTGGAATATTGTGAATCTACGATTGATGAGAAAATATTGTAGAATATAGTGAAGATTTTCGATAACTTGAGAGAAGTCGGAAATGAAGAGGTTGTGAACGTTACTTTGTGAGGCCATAAAACTCTTAGCATCGACTAGCAATAGATGAGTTACAAAGACAAAAATCAACTATCGAGAATTCAGTTGAGCCTCATAATCAATAAAGTTCCACTTAGGAGAAGTCGACTCTTGTTTCCTATGCTCTTTGTAACCGTCGGTTCAATTTCATCCTAAATAAGCTAACACGAGCGACTTTACTTTTTTTTATGTGGTAATGTGGCAAAAGGTGCAGGCATGTGACAAGAAGCGGGTTGTGACCTTGCGATTTTTACATTTGGTTTAGTTTGGGCCCCAACATTATTGTAATAAAGTAATATGCGTGTGTGTTTAAAAAAAATTGAGGGCTCAAAGCCCCAGCTTAATTTTTTGAAATGCGTTATCTGTAATCCAGTATATCTTTATTTAATCTAGTGTGATATCATGTAAACGTACGTATTTTCTTATTTTATTTTAGAAAGAAAAAAATCATTCAACCACTTTTAATCTAGTATATTCAAATTTTAAAATGTATTTCACGACCATCATGTGATATCGACGACAAAAAAGCGTATACCAACACAAATATGACGTGTGAAAATTATATACATGTTTTTTAATGTAAAAGTCACGCACGTTGGCTTGTTATGTGCTTGAAAGTTTGGGTTCTCATCGGGGAGAGCCTCGGCAATTTACAAAGTGCATGTGCCCAAATGTGCTTGCACATATGATGCATCGCAGGTCGGAAGTTGTGAGTGCTCCCCTAACGAATCAAAGGCAAGACAAAACCAGTCTCTTGTATAATATAACTTAAGGATTTCTTATCATACTAACTATGAAATGTACAATTTGAACCTTGCGACATTTAAAACCAAGTAAAACGTTAATTGATAATGAAATGTCAATAATCGTACGATAATAAGTATGTGGAAATCAATTTAACTAAAAAAATAAACAATGTAGCCTGACTTTGATAAATCTAGTCTAAAAATTTATATATAAAAGTTTGAATTTTTTTTTTACGTCTTTAAGCATAAGCTGAGTCATGAATTGGTGACCCAAAACAACCTAAAAAAATTCTCCACATCCGAATTATGAAATATGACAAAATCTAAAAAAAAATATGGACCTGCCACCGGAAACATTCACATTAGATTGTAACAAAATAAAGATTTTTTAAGGACTAATCAATATTTTTTGTGGTATTCTAATAAGATTATTAAACAAGTCTATTTGTTAGGTAAAGGAGTTGCAAGCTTTAGATAACAATATCACCTCATCCATTAACTCGTCCTGAACTATGAAGTGGATTATAATAATTATTTTTTCTTCTTTATTTGCTTTATGTAAAAGCAGGTAAAATTACATATTATATAGTAGGTTTATGACATTATAACATTGTGGCTGGTGGCATTTAGGGGTTGAGATAAGACATAGGGACCATTAGGTTTTTGGTTCGGTTTCTACGGTGGGGTTTTCTCATATTTATTGGGTTACCTTCTGTATTTGTGTAAATCGGATGGTTCCACTGATGACACAATGATATTTCAGTAGTCCGTCAATGATTCAAAGTTGTCGTTAAAAAAAAATAGTAGCATCATGTATGGGGTGATTTGATGGTTACGGATGGTGAAATGTTTGGGCATTATAAAAGGCAAAAAAATAAAAAATAAAAAAAGCGAATGAACAAAAAAGTTGTCGTTTAAAAAGAGCGAATGAACATCGAGATGCAATAATGCAATCATGGTAGGTGGATATCAACATCGGGAGTGGAATCACTATACGTTTAAACAAAAAATTATCCGATTTATGATTTATATAACTTTAGAGTCTACCATTTAACCTTTTTTATTATTTATTTACATTTGGAACATACAATTACGTATTATTATTATTATTATTATTACTATCGAATTAATTGTCATTTTCCTTCATTTGGTTTGGTGGAAAATGTCAATTCAGTCTAAAAAAAAAAATTTGTGTCAGTTCCGTCCTTAAGATTTTTGAAACGTGTCACTTCAGTCCAAAAAGATAACGCGCCGTTAAAAGCGTTGAGGACGGATCTGGCACAAGGCGTTATCTTTTTGGACTGAAGTGGTACGTTTCAAAAACGTTGAGAACGGAACTGGCGCAATTTTTTTGGACTGAAGTGGCATTTTTGCAGCAATCACAAATGCACTGCAAATGAAAAATTGGTAAAATAATTAGGCCAAATAAATATTTAAACTGAAATTATTAACATAATAATTAGCGTCGGATCCCTAAATACAAAATTTTTATACATCTAAACTTGTTTCTAAAAATTTTAATCACAGCTAGCCCAAACTTCACTAAACGTCATGTTTTAGTTTAATAATCATCAAAACCTTATAAAATCACTTTTGTAAAACCATTTATCAAAAGAGTATGTGAGCAGCCCCAAAACCCATTAAAAATACCATAACGGGGGCGTATAAAACTCACCTTTGATGTTCCCTAAGAATACTTTACGAACTCCCGGTTTGTACACCATGATTCAGCCCCGAACCACTTGAGCATGCCGCCTTGTTTATGATATGTATTTGCAGCCATGAACCACTCGAGCTTGCCGCCTTAAATTAATATATGTTTTTGCAGCCATGGATCAAACCAACGTCACTTAAGCATTCAAACAACCACATAACCACTTGAACGTACATAATAACATGCTGAATCAGGAAGAGAATGTATACATATACCTCATCGTTAATACTAACCAGCCGAAGGAGAAGAGCCTCCGCCGTGAAAAGTTTCAACATCTTCACCGTTCCATTCGTACCTTTCTTCGTAATCTGTCATCTTAAGTTAACATTACTGTAAATCAATTTAACTTTATTACCAGATCTTCCTCCATGGTAAATGTTCCAGATTCAAGTACTGAATCAATCACTTCACTCACAAAAGTTTTATAACACTAATCATACGGATTGAGGGAATTAGGATATTAGAAACTTACAATTTATTCAATGAACTAAAACCACACAATCAGAATCCGATCTCATACCCTAGCCCTCAAATTCTTTCTGGATCTTTGAAGTTTGGAGATCTGAAAATCGCACATATCATAATTAGGGTTTTTGTAGAAACGTAGGATTATAAGATTAAAATTTAACATACCGAGATTCACTTTAGAGGGTAACGATTTAGGATGAATAAGAGACATATGAGAATTGCCTCGCTGAGAATTAGGGTTTATGAAAAAAAAAACATATGTGGAACAGATTAAGGATCGAAAATAACTTACCGTGTTGCCTTCAATCGATGCTTTCAATCCTTGCTTTAGACACCTAGGTTTGTGATTTGCAAAATAAGATATGGAAAGATTGAGGAGAGAGATGCGGTGCGAAGATGAAAAGTACAGGAGAAGCAGAATAGGGGAGAATAGAGGAAAAGAGAGTTTGCCGCCCATGTACCAATTCTCTGCTCAAAGAGACATGCCACATCAATAAATGATTGCTTAATAAAAGGACATGTGGCATTAAGTGTATTTTTTTTAGTATAATAGGTAGATAATAGTAGCATATACATATGATTTGGGTTTGTAATCATCATATCTTGCAATAATAACCCACAGTGACAGTGTGTCGTATAAAGTTAAAATAGAAAAAAGGTAATGGAGTGTGACCTTCAATAAAATATAAGTGTACTCTTCAACAAACTATCATATGATGTCATAATTATAACTATAGTATAATTAGTGGAGACCTCAATTTGTCGACTATTGACAAGTATATTTTACATTGAAGATTTACCACTGCTCCTTGATTATAAAAGAGACTAAAAACCCAAGAAAAAACATATCCAATTTAATTCTAAAAAATCAAGGAGATACTACACCTGTTTCTTGACTTGCTTTACAGATTTTTCATTCTTGTCATAAAAAGGTAAACATGAACCGAAAACACACACCTCATAACGAATCAAAATCCCTACAGCATAACCATTTGCTTTTGGTGGCTTCTACTCAGTCGACAACACCTGAAGACATTTAAAACATGATATTACAAACAAAACTATAAAAGATGCAAAAAAGAATCCACCAAACAAAAACAAACCTGCTTCTGCATTGCTTTGTCAATATCAACGCCAGTATCAAAATTCTCTGACTCTGCTTGAACAGACGTATCAATCTCCATCTCAGCAATCTCTTGTTTCACTCTAACCTACAAAATGTTTTTATTATATTATATTTTATTTTTATTTTTTATTAACATGTGTCTTCATATTATTTCCCAATATGAAGACATATGAGCGAGACATAAACACAAACACCTGGTGTGCAGAATACAAACCTGTGAAAGTTGATAGAAGAGAGCCCCGCTTGGGCAATGCCATCAAATTTCATGTGAAACAAAATCATAATTGAATAGTTAACTATTTAGAATTGAGTTTGCAACAATCACTAACATTTATATTTCAGAAATTTAATGTGAATGTATCTGGTGATACATTGGAGTGTTTTTTTTTTCAAATTTTTTTGGGTAATTAAACAATATACTCAGCATCCTGTAACAAAGAAATACAACAAATTTACTGAAACAATACATAGTGGAGGTTAGGGCAATCGATAGTGACAACCGGAAGCGTACCTCGAATTTCATCGATTTGGAGATGTACCTGGAGATGTTTGTAACTGATGAAGATTGAGAAGGTCATGATAGGCGATTGAGAGGAAAACCATATGATTGCAATTTCAGCACAATTTCCGTTGAATATGAAGCGACCATGTTCTAAGCATCCAGGTTAGATTAATTTGAACTTACACACAACGATTAGCAAAATTTAAAACAGCAAAATCCTTAAAACCAGAGCAGAGCAATATTGAAGAGGTTTTACAATATACCTTGTTACAATTGGGGATTGCTCTTGTATTGTTGGTGCACGGAATGTCTGTTGACTACGTTTTCATTAAGTCTTAGGTCAAGATAAGTCAGAAACTTGGAGCGAAACCTGGTTATATGCTTTGTAACGAAACTCTGTCAAAATCAATCCAGAAAGCATCAATATAGAAGAAATTAAAGAGGAAAAGTTGTTGTTACTTTGTGTACATTGATTCCGCCTTTATACGCAAAGATGAACGTTCTCTACTGACTATTTAGGGTCTAAACCGGTCCAACAAGTGGTATCAGAGCTCAGGACGAGGAGTTCATACTACTACAGCTTGATTCTACCAGATTCTCTTACTTCTACTCACTTTCTCTCATACTTTTTCGATTTGAATTGGTTCTTACGGTTGAAATGGCCTGAATTTTGAATATAACGTGTGAAACACAGTAATAACAAACCCTAGAAAGAATCAGGTTAAAATATGGCTTAAAAATGGTAAAAATATACTAAAAACCTGATTTCGCTTATTCGGACATCGAAGGGATTTCGTTTTTAGATACAGTCTAATTTCGCTTATACGGACATAATCATCTGATTTCACTCATTAGAACCTATCTGATTTCGCTCATACGGACTTGTAATTGCCTATTTCGCTCATAAGGATAGTGTCTGTTGATTTCGCTTATCTGTCATGTCCTGATTTCGCTTATAGGAACACATTCTTGATTTCGCTTATTTGACATATTGCTATTTCGCTTTTGTGTCACAATAACAGATATTTCGCTTATCAGTAACTGTTTTCCAAAATTTCGAAAATTTGTTTAAGTGTTGGCTGATTTTTGCAGGTACATTCAAGATGGATGACATATTCTTGAACCCGTTTAGCGACATGTACGCATTTGCTGGAAATTCGGGAGACGATTCATCTACAAGCAACAACAATGAGAATCCGCCGAATACGAAGAAAAAGTTAACGGGAGCTTGGGAATCTGAAAGTGCCTTTGGAACCTTCAATAAACCTCCAAAGCTAATGGCTATCGAGGAATATAGTCGGTGGTCAAGAAAGTTTGAAGACTGGTTGATGGCATTTGCATTTCCTAGCTGGAAGAGTCTGAAAAACGGCTATGAACATGGAAACAAAAATGGTGAAACTTTAACATCAGCTGAGGAGATTGAATCATTTGTGGCTGAGCAAAAATGTGTGGCATTGTTATTTCAGTCCGTTCGAGAGGACATAATCTCATTGATCGATTATTCAAATGCAAAAGATCTATGGAAGAAGCTAGAAACAATATGTTTAGGAAGTTCAGAAATTGTGAAAAACAAAAGAAAACTTCTTAGAAAAGAGTTTGATCTGTTTGGATGTTTAAAGAACGAGTCAGTTTGTAAAATGATAGAAAGGTTTGGTCATCTGGAGCTGGAATTAGCAAGACATGATATCAGATATCCTGAGGATGAGCTTATCGACAAATTGTTCGATTCGTTGCCAGACGAGATGGATTGGAGATATTATGCGTTGATGCTGAAGAATACCATCAAGGATCCAGAAAAGTTGACTTTAGATTTGTTGATTGAGAAACTCGAGAGTCACGAGCTGGAACTAAAGAAGACATTCAAAGTCAATCACTCATCTTATCAACAGAATTTGGATTTGTATTATCCAAAGAGCATGATGCCAAAAGCAACTTCTCCCAAGACTGCTTTTTCTACTGAGAATGTGTTCACAGCAAGCAAAGAAAGTCAAAGTGGTCAAAGTAGTGGTTATCACAGTGGATCTTCATCATCTGCAAGTCATTCTGATGCAAAGAATCGTTTTCAATGTAACATCGCAATAGACTTAAAGAATGCTCAGAATTTTGACGAGGAGTCTGCTAAACAACAGATGGTTTTCCTAGCATCTGTGTTGGAATCTTATGAAGGGTTAGTAGCAGGGAAGATAGGCAACACCAACCTAACGAAAGAGGACTATGATCAAATAGATCCTGAAGAAATGGAATTAATCGACATTCGTTGGTGCATGGCCAGTGCGGTTCGTCGAGCACAGCGTTTTATGGAAATAACCGGCAGGAAGACAATTGGTGGTCCATCTACCAAGCTAGGATTTTATAAGTCCAAGGTGACGTGCTTCAAGTGTAAGTAGAAAGGTCACTTCAAGCGAGAATGCAGAAACGCATATGCTGATGAGTCGGAGAACCCTTTCAGAGAAGATTACTACAAGAAGGCAATTTATCACCAGAATAAATCTGAGCCGCCTAGATTGAAGCAGGTTGAAGACAACAAAGAGAAATCTAGAGCTCTTGCGGTGATTTATGATGATGAGGGTTATGATTGGAGTCAAGAGGTTCTACCGGAGGAAGATGCGGTTGGTTACGCATTCATGGCGAAAAACGAACCTATTCCGTGGAAAGACAACAGGACTGAAGAGCAGAAGTATAGATACAGAAAAATGCTGGCTGAAAACATAATAATTAGAATATCTGGTATCTATTTGGAAGCGAAGAGAGCGAGAAGATGGGATCCGGACAGGGAGTGTTATCTTGATCCATATGGAAATATTGCAGTTGATGACAAAACTCTTGATCTGGAAGCCATAATCAAGGAGTTCAAAGATGAGGATGATTATTGGCAGAATAAATGGTGGGGAACTGGAGACGAGAAAGAGAAAGAAGAGAAAGAGAAAAGAGAGAAAGAAGAGAAATAGAAGAAGGAGAAAGAAGAGATAGAGAAGTCAAAGAAAGTTGACACTGGGTTTATTGACACAACGCAGGAGTTAACTGCTGAAAACCTCGGAAAAATGGCTGACAAAGTGCTGGTTGCTAAGGCACTTGAGGTAGATTCTAACTCCGTGTCTGAGTCAAAAAGCCAGGTCAGTTCAAACTTGTCAACAAATGTGTCAGGTAAGAAAATTGATGAAAATGTTGATTGCAAAAATTGCATCAAAGAGTGCAAATTTTATAATACAATCACGTATCTCAACGGCAGGAAAGTTGAAGATCTGACAGCAAAAGTCAGAAGTGTTGAGAATCAAATTCTTGATCGTGACAAAAGAGTTAAAGCTTCAACTGAACGGATAAAAGAATTAACTAACCAAATTGAAAATGATAAAATTGATCATGAAAGAGTTAAAGGAAAATGAAAAGTTAATTCTTGAAAACCGTCAGATTTCTGAGAAGTTTGAAAAACTCAAAAGCACAATGAAAGATAATGATGATCGAAATGGTAAAACTTATAAAGAAAACGTTCAACTAAAAGCAGTGCTTAGAGTAAAAGAAGAATCAATCAACCAACAACTGGATGAAATCGCTAAACTGAAACTTAAATTTCAAGAGGCTGAAATTGAAAACGAGCGAATCCAGTTGAAGCTTAACAGTTACAGCTCCGCAAGCTTTGTTTTGCAACACATTGTTCCCAAACCCATCGGGAAAAACAAAGCTGGCGAAGATGTTTATTCTGATGGAACCGGGGTGGGTTTTCATAGAGTTCCACCGCCGATTTTGGATAATTACACGAAAAAGCAATCAGGGTTGGTTGAAATTGAAGAAGAAAGTGAAATGAATCTTCCGGATTCAATTGATGTCACGTTCACATCTTCCAATGACGATAGTGTCCAAAATGATATTGTAAAAGGTGTTGTTGAAAATGTGCTAAAAACGGATAGTGACACTACTGAGGAAGATGGGTGTTTCTTGGATAACTACATTTCGAAACAAAAGTCCAAGAACAACTTAAATGAAGAATCAAATCTTGTCATGTACAAGATGTTGGGTTCAGATAAGTTGTTTTCGGATTCTGAGTTTCCGATTGAGAATGTTAATATGAACAAATTGACAAATGTTTTCAAGTTGGTCGAAGTTGAGTTGTCAGAAGTGAACAATCTGAGTCAAACAAAGAGAAAAATGAGTTTTGAGAAAGATAAATCATACTACAAGAAATCTGTTAATCCATCACGTTTTTATAATAACAATCGAAATAACTGGTCGGGTGGTTATCAGGGTGGTAGGAATTATCAGAAAAGAAATGTTCCAAACAAGAGGTTTGCTGAAAAGAAAAAGTTTGTGAACAGTTCGAGTTCACTTGCTGATGAAGAGAAAGAGATTTTTTCAAAATCGAATGAAGAGTTCTTTGAGAAAAGAGCTTCACAGTCTCAGTCTGAAGGCACAAGTCGAGTTGTTGATACTCGAACATGTTTCAGAAAGCACCAATGGTTGTTGAGAAAAAGAGTGTGAAAAATGACAACACCAAAGTGAAAAATGAACCCGTAAAGAAAGTGGTAACTAAAAATGACAAATTTTACAAGCGGGTTGCATTATCTCAACAAGTTTGGAAACCAAAAAGTGAGAAAAAGATTTCACCTTCTGAGGATTCAATTCAAATTGATTATGATGCAAATTTTCCACCTCTTAAGGCTGAAAACTTCAAAATTCAAATTGCGAGAGTCAAGGTTACACCTAAGGCTGATGAGGCCTGGGTGGACTCCATGTTCGACTAAACAGTTTGAATTGCCGGAGCTTCCTAGTTGGTTATCGTGAAGCATGAATCAGCATCTTTATTGAATTGTTTGTGATATGTGCAGGATCTTCCGAGAGCTATTTCAAGATGGATTATGGATAGTGGAGATATGACAGGGAAAACTGCGTTGTTGTATGATGTTAGAAATATCAATGGTGGTTATGTGGGATTTGCAGGACACGAAGGTGGTAGAATTATTGGTGAAGGAACGTTATCCAATGGGTTTATTCGCGATTGTTTCGAGAAAAAGTTGATACGAATTGAGAAAATCCACACTGACGAACAGAAAGCTGATTTACATACCAAAGCTTTTGATAAAAATCGGTTTAAATATTTGTTAAAACTGAATGGTATGAAGCTTCTTTCGGTGTCGGATGGAATTATTGGCGTTGATGAGAGTACTGTTGCGGATGAAGACGAAAAACAATCTGCAATGGTTTGTCGATTTTTTACTTGTTTTGGTATTTAGGGGGAGTAGTAGATGTATATATATAGATATATTTGCAGAAAATACAAAAACAATATAAAATCCGAAAAAGAGCTTGTGTATATAGGGAAAATGATAGTACATCGGCTAGACAATTACAGTATGCTAAAGATTTGTAAAGTTTAAATGAGTTAAACAGTCTCACTAATGATGTGTCGATAGGTTTTCGCACATTTAGTAGATTTATTCGGGATATAAACCTAAAATTTCAAACTTGTGAAATTCGTGGGGAACACTACTTGGATATATAGGTAACCCCTGAAATCTCGTTTGAAAGGTCTCGTATTCTGATATACTAGGTTTTTATACTCAATGATGTCTGGGGTATTATTCCGGGACTTCTGCTGAATGGAAGTTCTGACCTAGTCCTTGGATAATACTTTCCACAAATGCTTGAAACATAGCATAAACCCTCAGCATGCTGATGAAACAATAAAATTGATAGTCGCTGCTGTTGTAGCTAAAAGATCCTCTAAAGGGGACATACCGTAAAGTCGAAGCTGATATCTCTCTGCGCATACGGAAGTATCGACCTGAGATCCCTCGGCCCTCGCATTACCTAATTTATGTACAGATATCATTGTAGTATACTCATCTGTAAGACTGAATATTGGGATTCTGGATACGGGAGTATATTCAAGAGGTGAGACACATGAATGAGCTAAGTTCTTAATACATCTAAATCGTATCCCGAGTAATTTGAAATGTGTGTGAGAATTTAAGATGGATCAGTATATCAACAATCGAGGTGAATTGTTTAAGTCTGAGTATGAAATGAAGCTTAACGGTACTTGTAATTTGTCTGATAGCTGATATGATTCCCTGACACGCTCGCCAAAAATTAAGTTTGTAAATAGTTTACTTTGTTTACTTTCTGCAATTTAAGTTTTCTGTATTTCATTTCTTAGTTTAGAACACTTTGTAAAATCCAAAAAGATTTTATTTCTGCTTTATTTTTGACAAACCAAAGTAGAGAGTTGATTGTTGGATTCTTAGATGATTGAAGCAGATGCAGGAGATTCTGGACTGAAGAATGAGGAGAGCTTATTTTGATGGAGTTTGATTTATTGAAAAGTCAAAAACAAGTTCATTAACTTGATACTTGTTATTTTCAGAAAATGTGTAAATTGTTGTTTTTAAAATCAGTTTGATTCGTCAAATGATCAACCAAGGTCATTAAATTGAACTTGGTAGATTAATCGAGTGATCAGGGTCATTAACTTGGACCTGAATACTTGAGTGGATTTCTAAAACTGATTGAGTTTGTGATTTATTGTTGAAAAAATAGTTTGTAATGTTTGATGTTTGAGACACAGGTTTTGGACTTCATCATTCCCACGGAAGCTAAATGTCAAAGCTTGAACCAGATCAAGACCTCAGATTCTAGCATATTGAGATGGGGAGTCTGTGAAAAGGGGAATCTGGATCAACGGTCAAAGGGAAGCCTGAAGATGAAGCCAGGACAAGATTCTGAACCTGTGAAGATAGAGTTGATATGATGAAAAGACAGAGCTGGAGAAAAGACCAAGACTGAAGACTCGGAGCTGAAAACTTCGTCAACATCCAAGGGGGAGTCTGTTGGTGCACGGAATGTCTGTTGACTACGTTTTCATTAAGTCTTAGGTCAAGATAAGTCAGAAACTTGGAGCGAAACCTGGTTATATGCTTTGTAACGAAACTCTGTCAAAATCAATCCAGAAAGCATCAATATAGAAGAAATTAAAGAGGAAAAGCTGTTGTTACTTTGTGTACATTGATTCCGCCTTTATACGCAAAGATGAACGTTCTCTACTGACTATTTAGGGTCTAAACCGGTCCAACATGTATGCTCTTAGAGGCTTTTGGTGTAACTGCAACCGATGCGATAATGGGTGTGTTGGACATTCAAAGGTGTGGGTTTATGGGTTGCGAAATCGTTTCATTTGAAGAAAGTTGAAAGGGTTTCAATTACTCTTGTGTCTCATGTTCTGAATTAATTGTGAGTTGATGAAAGGTTTTAATCATCAAGTCAATTAAATGATGAGCTAATAGGTCCGAATTACCAATTATGCCTTCAAAGCGTCTTAAAAGTTTGGACTTTGTCTTAGTTTAGCGTCTTAAAAGTTTGGACTTTGTCTTAGTTTGCCCCTTTAAAATGGCTTGATTCTCTTGTATATAATGCATCAAAATTTATACACATGGTAAAATTACCAAAAGGGTAAAAATCCCAGTTTGCTTAATATAGTAATATAGATAGTAAATAATATATTTGGAAATCCCAATGTATATCTTTTAACAAACTAATGGGTATACCCGATACCCGTGGGTATATCCGGTACCCGACGGGTAATTACCCGACACATACCCGACGGGTATTGGGTCGGGTATGGGACACGATTTTACAACCGGGTATGGGTTTGGGATTGCCAATACCCGACCCGGACTCGACCCATTGCCATCCTACTGAAAAGGCCTAGCCCTCGTGTTTTCAGGCTTAAAAGTGTAAATTTAGTTAATTACCTTTAAATATTATGATATCTGTTTGTTTTGACACTTCATAATTTAAAAGCTCCAATTAAACATATATTTTAGTCCCGTTTAATTTAAAGGTTCAAGTTATGCCACCAATATCGTTAAGTATCAGCATCATGAATGGAATAACACTAAAGTTATATGAACACTTATCAAAAACTTGGAATAACACTAAAGTTATACGAACACCTATCAAAAACTTTGTGGACATATAAATAAAATATTAATGGATCAACCGTCTAACAAACATACTTACATATTAAAAAACAGCGGTCGAATTAATTATTTTTTGAGTTTAATTTTGGTTATTTTTGTTCTTATTCTCTGATTTTATATATATAGCAAAATGTTAGTACAGTATTTTTTTCCGAATGGCCAACTTTTAATAAAACGGCATACTAGTAAGAAACTAGTACCTAAACAAACATACAATCAAAAAGTGAAATTACACCGTTGACTCCACCCTAAAACTTTAAACGGGGACCTATTTTTGATCCACAAAAAGCCTAGGGACTTAATATCTTCAATAACCTTCGGACCTGTGGACTCTTCGCTAGAGAAGATCGCCTTGTTTCTGGCCTTCCAGATGCACCAACAAGCTATCACTATTATCCCTTGTAGCACCTTTTTTCTCTTTTTATCTAACTGGCTGGACTTGTATAGATTCAATAGATCCATAATTGAAAAAGCATATATGGAAGGCACCTTACACCAACTAGCGATTGCTTGCCAAACATATGTCGCCAAAGAACAAGAGTTAAGCAGATGAGATGTTGATTCGATGTCATAGTTGCAAAGACCACATAATTCCGAATCCACATTTACATTTACTTTCCTGAAGACAAGATTCTCCCTGGTCAGTATTCGATCCAATATGGCTCTCCATGAAAATATGTTAGTACAATATAATAAGGCTAATGCGATGACGCCTTACTATAACTATATGCAATAATGTGTTTAGTAGGTAATTGTATATTTTTAAAATCGGTTTATTTGGAATATTGATCACGTGACGATGGGTTTCTTGACTATATCGGTTTACTAGGTTAGAACCCCGTGTATTACACGGGTTGAATGAATGTAATTTTATATACTAAATTAAAACAGTTATTCATTAAAAATCTCATTTATTACACGAGTTGAAAAAATGTAATTTTATATATTAATAATAAAAAAAATATATCTCTACGAACCCCATGTATTGTACTGAATAAATGTAATTTTATATACCAAATAATAAAAATCCGTATATTGTACGGGTTGAATAAATCTAATTATATATACTAAATAAAAAATATTATATCTTTAAAAACACTGTGTATTACACGGGTTAAATAAATGTAATTTTGTAACCTTGTATACCGCAAGCGTGGCGAATATATACTAAATAATAAAAAAGTTATATCTTTAAAAACACTATATATTACACGGGTTAAATAAATGTAATTTTGTATAGTAAATAATATGTTATTTGATTCGTTTAAAAAATCATAAATTTGGTTCCGTTTAATTCGAATCAAATCACAAACTTGGTTAAGTTTAATTCGAATTGATTAGAACCCCAATTTAAAAAATCAAAAACAGAATTATATTATTAGCTTCTCTTCCTAATTAGTGTTTTTTTTTTAAGTTTGATCTAATGTCTAATAAGTTATTTTGTATATTTTGTTTGTACTTAAAAATTTTTATATGATCGTATTATTGTTTTTTAAGTTTAAGACTATTGTTTTGTGTTATTATTTAAAAAATATCTTTAATTTATAACTTAAATTTGAAGATAATATATTATTAGAAAAAATAGAATGATTCTATCCGACATTCAAAGTAAGATAAGATTTAATATTAATTGATTGTTTATTATTTAATTAATTGATATAAGATAAGTATGAAAAGACAGGATATTACAAATGTAGACGCCTTCAATGAATGACACGTGTCACTTATTGGTTTCTTTTATTATAGTAGATAGATGTTATGTTAATTAATCATTTGTCTACATAATTATTTCAATTTGAATTTCTTATTTTCAAATTTGTGATCACATATCGGTTCAATGGTATTCTCAAAAATACTTTTATTTTAATTATTATTTGTATAGATATAAATAATAGTTATCTATAATTAGGTAGAAGAGATTAAATTAAATAATATTTCGTTGGAGATTATCTATAACTAATTAGAAAATATTAAACTAAATGATAATTATCCATAGAGTAGATGACCTAATATAATGACAAGTGTCCCAAACATGGTTTCTTTTATTATATAGTATAGATTATGAGCTACTTTATTAGTAAAATTGTCACACCAGTCCATTTAAAAGAAATAAGAGTAAATTACGTTTTTGACCCCTGTGGTTATATCACTTTTACTATATTAGCCTAAAATAAGAATGTTTAACATATCTACCCCCATAGTCTCTATAACTAACCATATTGGTCCCTAAGTCTAACCATTTTGGCCGTCATGGTCTCTATAACTAACTATTTTGGCCCCCATGATCTCTAGACTTAGTGGTCAAAATGGTTAGTTATAGAGACCATGGGGGCAAATATGTTAAAAATTCTTATTGTGGGCTAATATAGTAAAAGCGATATAACCACAAGGGCCAAAAACGTAATTTACTCAAGAAATAATTAAGTCATAAAACTAGTTAATTTTTCATGGGACAGTTTGACAACGTGTCATAAGACGGTTATACTAGTAATTTACATGGTGATTTATTTAAATGTTCAATTACATAAAGATGACTAGGTCGAAATATGAATATTTTTTTATGTTAGAAAGATATTTGTGAAAAATATAATTCTTACCACTTTAACGAAATCATTGAAATAACATTTCTATTTATTTAAAAGAAAACTAAATAGAGGTATTTTCTGATTAAAAAATAGGCAAATTGGAAAATAATAATCTCATCTTTCTGAAATTGACCGATAATAATCCCAAGTCAGTCATTAGCCAATAATAATCCGACCTCGTCCAATTTTTTTGTAAAATAGACCGCCGTTAAATTAAGCTTAACGGAGTTAAGTTTTTTTTTCCGAATTACAAACCAATGTTTTAGGGCTTTTGATCAGAACGAGTATACGAGTCGATTGATGTAAAACTTACCTCGAAATTGTGTTCGAAATGACTTGAATTTTGTTAATTGGAAGTTAAACACCCGAATTGAAACACTGTTTTTTGTGGTATGACTATGTTCGTATTCATCATCGTTGAAGTATAGACGTGTATAGGTTCATGATTCTACAACTAACAATAAGATTGAGCAAGAGTGATCGACATTGGATGAAATTATAATGGTTAAAATAATAAGAAAACTTAGGTCAAAGAGTAATGAATATTATTAAGCCGCCCCATGAAATTATCTTTTCTCCTTTGGTCCCACTTCTTCACCGCAAACTCATCCTCAGCCACAGAGTTCCATCATTCAGTAATATTCCATCCAACAAAACAGCAAATTAAACTACTTATTCTAATAATAAATTAAATTATCCTCTTTTGAATATCTTCTAATTTTTTAATAATATTATAATGTTTAACGTTTGGATAACTACTTTACGAGCTTCTATTCATGATTATTTGTAGACAACAATTTTTAGAGTAATCAAATATTCTGAAACAACTCAAACATACAAGCAATTACACTTTATTCTAACAATAATATCAATATAATGTATATTAAAATGAAAAATAAAGTTTAATTTATCACCCTATGGTTTGATCCAGATCTTTCACTTTTTGATTAATGACACCTTGTAGTAGATGTGGAGGAATGACCCAATCCGATCATTCCGGATCAAACACCAACCATTAAATAAGAGTCGACTAACCGACTTCCCAAAATATGTGGAAACCCTAAAACCACCCATAAGTATAGAGGGACTTCTCACGAAGGTAAGACACATTGTTCTCTCATTACATTCTCTTTACTCCCATAAAGCATATACTTATTCTCACGCTGTAGGGTGGTTACAGGAATAACCTGATTCCTGTAACAAGTCCTAATGGTGTTTTGTTTTGCAGACCAATGATCGGATCACTTCTCATCGGATCAACCAGTTCAGGAACGTGTTCAGATACCGTTCTTACAGCAGACATTTCATCACACTCTACAACCCTGTGGTTTTATTGTGATAACAGTTTGCTACCCTGTGATTGGGTCCGGAAATCAACATTTTGGGTGCATATGTAAGGAAATGTCCACTACATGGTGTCATTAGGCAAAAAGTGGAAGATAGGGAGGCAAACGACAATCTAGACCAAATCACAGTATAACAAATTACATTTTTTTATATAATAATTTTTAAAACAATATTTATTTTCTAAAGTTCAATTTCAATGTTATTTACTCGTGTTGCGTTAATGTGTAGTTTGTTTAATATATAATTTACGTTACTCCATGAATTTATGTTGCTTGTTTTTATTAAAAAAAATCCAATATAATACATGACAAACCAATTTCATATGGATTAAGCGCTGAATAGTAAGAGGCCTGAACCATTAAATGTTGAACCAGTAAGATGTCCGAACCATTAAGAGCCAGTATAATACTTAACCGTTCAGAGGCAATGTCTTACCAATTCAGAGTAGAGGTCTTAACCATTCAGACTCAGTATAATGCTAACCCTTCAGAGGCAAATGTCTGAACCATTCAGACATCTGCTCGTGAAACAAACAGTCTGAACCATTAAGTGCTGAATCAGTAAGATGTTTGAACCATTAAGGTGGTGTTTGTTTTTTCTACAGGAAAAGGTCTGCAGTCTGATGACCACATCTGCAGGAGAAGAGGTGGACCAAATGTCTGCAGTGTGCAAGGAGAAAAGGTTTTTTTTTTTATTATACATAAACCACTTCTCACACACACACAACACACAGTCTCTCTCCTCCACAGATCTCTCTCCTCCCTCGATCCCTCTCTCTGCCTTCACCACCACCACCAAGCACCACCGCAAACCCACCACCACCACCGTCACCACTACACCACCGCCACCACCGTCTCTCTCTCCTCGGCCTCATCTACCGCCAAGAACAACCACCCACCCCCGTCTACCTTCATCTACCACCACAACCACCTACCGCTCCCTCTCCGATTTGGGGTTTTTTGATGATCTTCGATTTGGGGGTTTTTGATGGTCTCCGATGATGATGATCTCCTGCCGCTCCCCCCTCTCTCTCTACGGTATCTCTCTCTCACCGATCTCTCTCTCTCCCTCTCTACGGTCTCTCTCTCCGATGATGATGGTGGTGGTGATGTATCAGGTGGCGGTGGTGGCGGAGATGTGGTGGTGGAGGTGGTGGCAGGGATGTGGGGGTGGAGGTGTGGAAGAAGAAGAAGTTTGTGCCAAAAAGAGGTAGAGGTCTGTGCCAAGAAGACATGGGTGAATGTCTGTGTGGTGAAGAGGTCTCGCAGACCTTTTTTAATGAAAGGTCTGCGAGAAAACAAACAAGTTGCAGCATCCAAACGTCTGCGCGGCGCAGACATAAGTGGCCATAAGTGTTTCTGGCCAAAAAACAAACACCACCTAAGAGTCTCATGAAGAGGTAAACAAACAGCCCCCGTAAAAGGAAGTTGAACTGTTCAAGTGATGCTTTTATTGATTCATTTAAAAACTCTTACGGTTGAAATTTGTTCTAAGTGTCATTGGTCCGAACCTCATGCTTTTAAATTGGTCCCGAAAATAAACAAACAGTAACTTATATTCTTACATGTATAGTTTAATGCTGTAATTGGTCCCGGAAATAAACAAACAGTTACATATATAGTCTAACTAGGATAATGCCCGCGTTAAACGCGGCTTCAACCAAAAGCATATTATTTTTATTCAAATTTAGTACTATGTAAAAAGACGCACATTGGAAGAAAAAAACAAAATTATTCAAATCCCGGAAAAAGCTTCCTTGTATACGACATTATTTGTTTTATTTGTTACATTCCCATCTTTATCTAGTATAAGCAACTTCACACCGGCTCTGCTTTTGACTCTTGATAATGCAACATAAAGTTGACCATGTGACAAAACTGGGTATTTCAAATACAATCCAACCCTTGATAGAGATTGTCCTTGACTTTTGTTTATAGTCATTGCGAAACATACATTTAAGGGGAATTGTCGTAGTTGAAACTTGATAGGAATTCTTTTATCCGATGGTGTCAAACTGATTCGTGGAATAAACGTTATTGTCCCTATGTTTCCTCCGGATATAATCTCAGCTTCTATAACACGTTTGTAAAGTTTAGCAATACGTAATCTCGTACCATTGCATAAACCATTTTGTTTATCGATATTACGAAGCAACATTACAAGTACACCGACTTTAAGGACTAATTGATGATTAGGCAGACCAGATATTTTAAGACCATTAAGAACATCGGGAGAATATAGTTTAGCATGTAATGGATTCTTTGCTTGATCAGTTTGACAAATACTATCATAACTCAAATACTCGACTTTTTCACCAGGAAATAAAGCAAGCAATCTATCATTTATTTCTTGAACAACCTCATTTGTTGGTGCCAGTATATGTAATTCTGTTAACCATTCAAAGGAAAATGTCTGAACCATTCAGACATCAGCTCGTGAAACAAACAGTCTGAACTATTAAGTGCTGAACCAGTAAGAGGTCTGAACCATTAAGAGTCTCATTAAGAGGTAAACAAAAAGCCCCGTAAAAGGAAGTTGAACTGTTCAAGTGATGCTTTTATTGATTCATTTAAAAACTCTTACGGTTGAAATTTGTTCTAAGTGTCATTGGTCCGAACCTCATGCTTTTAAATTGGTCCCGAAAATAAACAAACAGTAACTTATATTCTTACATGTATAGTTTAATGCTGTAATTGGTCCCGGAAATAAACAAACAACAAGTTAGATTCTTACATATATAGTATAATGCTGTGTTTATTTTATTATTGAGTAAAATGCCCGGATAGTCCCTGTGGTTTTGTGAAATAACACCTATAGTCCTCAACTCTTGGAAATTACACCTGTGGTCCCTGTGGGTTGATAATTTGTTACTCGGATAGTCCCTGGAGTGGATGAACGTTAGTTTTCTCAGATGATGTGTGTGAATATTTTTTTTGTTATATTTTAATAAAAGTAAGGGTAATTTTGTAATTTAAAGTAAGGTTAATTTTGTAATTACAAAATTACCCTTACTTTTATTAAAATATAACAAAAAAATATTCACACACATCATCTGAGAAAACTAACGTTCATTCACTCTAGGGACTATCCGAGTAACAAATTGTCAAACCATAGGGACCACGGGTGTAATTTCTAAAAGTTGGAGACTATAAGTCTTATTTTACAAAACCACATGGACTATCTGTGCATTTTACTCTTTATTATTATTATTCTCAAAATACAAAATACAAAATACAAAATTATAAAATTATAAAATCAAAGCAAGATAAAATAACTATTTGAATTATGGAATATTGGATTGTAATAATCCCAGTTATTCGTCGTTTGTCGTCAACAGTCTCAACTTAAAAAATAACCACTGGCAGTCCCAACTACTAACATAATGGCCTCTAATGAACTCTGACTAACAGAACCCTAACGTCATTAGTCTCCGGTTGCCGGAAAAACGATTCTAGGCAGAAAAAGATTCATAAAGGTCCGATCTAAAGTTACAAAGAGGTTTGGGACGAAAATGTTGAGTTTTCCGGCCAAAAAGAAGTTTTCAAGCAAAAAAAGAGTTTTCCGGTGGCCTCAATAATTGAAATTTTTACTAGAAAAAGGTTCCTAAAGGTCCGTAATAAGGTTACAAAGAGGTTTGGGATGAAAAAGTTGAGTTTTCCGGCTAAAAACGTTTTTCTGGCGACCGGAGACTAACGATGTTAGGGTTCTGTTAGTCAGGATCCATTAGAGGCCAATATATTAATAGTTGGGACTGACAGTGATTATTTTTGAAGTTGGAACTGTTGGCGGCTAACGACGAATAGTTGAAATTATTAAAATCCAATATTCCTTGAATCATTTGTATTCATTTTAAACTATATTACATGAAATAAAACGATTATGTAAAATGTGAACACGTTCAATATACAAGGGGTGTAACCACGAGAGTTAAAGAGGTTTCTGATGTGTCACATTTTTTTCACCATATATTCACAAACCATAGGCTACGCTGCTTGTTTACTACCTATAGTGTTATCAATGTGTGCAAACAAGTATAGAGTTTGCCTCATGCTAGTCCATTGCCTACACAACCATTGATCAATGATCATGAAATCCATAACGTCAAAAGTGATACGTTTTAGGTCAAAGCAAATAAAATGGGTGATCTCTTGAGAACTCTTCGCCTAGAGCTGAAAAAATGTCTCGTGTTATCTTAAAAAAGGGTTGAACACGACGCAACACATTTAATATGAGTAGCGAATCTGAACAACGTGTTTATCTTAATGAGTTAGGTTTTGAAACACTAACACAAATATGTTTGATAATCAGGTTACACGACTAGTAACCTTTAACACGGTTAAAAGTAACTAGTTCAATAACACAATTTGACACGCTATACGCAAATATATATAAACATTTAAATTACAAGAATGACACAAAATGTTTAACACGATTCACTAAATACATTTAATTTAAAAATAATAAAGTTACAGAAAAATTCCAATTATCTATATATTTAAATTATCTATATATTATCTATATATTAAAAAACAAACGTTGTGAATAGTAATTCATGACCATGAGCATTTAATGTTATCTCCCTCGAGTGATAATCTCAACTATTTTCACACTTGTGCTTTCAAATCTTATTTTGCCAATTCGACGTTTTGTTTAACTCTAGTATAATAAATGAATGAACGCGAATACATAATTAAATATTCACATTCAATTATGTATACAACTATAAACTATGTTGTGTCGACATATTAAGATATTTAACAAGAAAACAAAATTCCTTATGTGTGGCATAACTGGATAAAAGGGTTGAACTTGTTTAGACACATTTTAAATCGTGCCATTAACACATCAACCAGTTTATGTCTAAGCTTATTTATCCAAAACACTAACCCATTTATGATTTAACTTCGTGTCAAATCATGTTGCGTAAACGCACCGTGTCACAAATTGTCAACATATCTCCACATAGTAACCTTGATACATAATCATGAGCCTTTGATAAGCAAAACATACAATATTGGTCCGGTACAACTTTACAATAAAACTATATGTTACACTTCACGCGCCCCCTCGCAAGAAGTGAAGCGCATTTTGTGTGTTATACATAAACCATCATCCAATTTGTTCGCAACTATAACATACACTTGTTCGCAATCTATAAACCATCTTATGTAATTAAAAAAAAAAAGTTTCATAAGTTTTTTTCATGGAAGCAATAATACTTCCTTTTTAAATGCAGCGTGAAGTGTGTGTTCAAATTCATACTAATAATGAGTGACGACAGTAGTGACTATTGAACACGCATTTGACCCTATCACCCCCACAAAGCACTCATAGTCACATACGAATAACGTTTTTCAATCATCATCTCTTGCCGGGCTATTTTCGTAATTTCACAACATGTTATATTCACACTATAAATACCCCTCCACACCATCTTATATTTCTTAACATCTCAAATCCTCAACTCCTATCATTTCTTATAAAACCTTTCTATAAAACTTTACTAAACACCCCCCTGAACTTTAGCAACATGACAAAAGTATACCCTAAAGTTGTTATTCCAACCAGTGTTTCTTCCAACCAACAACGTTTCTCCAGTGAAACCTCAACTGCTGGTCGGAATCATGATCCTGTGGTTCTCACCGTTTGGAAGAAATCATTGTTATTCAGTTTTGATGGGTTTACGGTCTTCGATAACAACGGTAACCTCGTCTTTCGAGTCGATAATTACGCCGCTGGCAACAAGTCGGAGGTTGTTCTCATGGATGCCAACGGTCGTTCTCTCCTCACCATCCGCCGCAAGGTACGTGTATGTATATATATATATATATGTATGTATGTATAATTTGTGTATTTAGTTACTTTTAAGGGTGTAAATGAGTTACAGGCTTGAGCTCGGATCATTTAATTTTGAAAGAGCTTGAGCTCGATCTGTCTATTTCAAAAGCTCGAGTTTGACTTACGAGTCGTTTTTCAAGCTCGAACTCAGATCAGATCGGATCGAGCTCAACTCATTTATTATTTATGTTATGTATTATATAATTTATATATTTTTAGAATTATTTAGATATTATATTTATAATTCTAGATATAATATAAAATGTAATATATTATTTAAATACTTTTATTATAATTTGTATAATAAAATTATTTAATAAATATATATTTATAATTCTAAATTTTTTATAAAATGTAATATACATTATTTAAATATTTTATTATGATTTTATATTAAATAAAAACTATATAAATAAAAAGTTTGTTTAGACTCGTAGCCTTGCTCGAGCTTGATACGTGAAGCTAAACTTCTTTATCAAATGAGCTTTAACAGAAGCTTGAGCTCGAGCTCGTTTAAGCTCGACTCGGTTCAAGTTTTTAGTTGAGTGTTCTTGAGCAGCTAATGATCGGCGGCTCGTTTACACCCTCTAGTTACTTTCAACCTTTACATTTCATGATTTAATTGAGTATTGACTAAATGTACATACAATCCATCAATTCAACAGAGAGCAAGCATTACCGACAACTGGCTGGTGTACAACGGGGAAACGACGGTGAATCATCGATTCTCAGTGACAAAGCGCGTGAATTCGCTTAACGGAAAGGCGATTGCTCATGTGAGCACTACAGGATCACCTAACAACAACAACAACAAAAAGAGTGTGGCGTACGAGATCGAAGGCTCATACGCTCGGAGATGTTGCGTCGTGTATGATGACAAGCGGCGGTGTGTGGCCGAGATCAAGCGTAAGGAGGCCGTAGGAGGCGTTGCATTAGGTGGAGATGTGTTCCGGCTGGTTGTACAGCCGGAACTCGGTTCCACCGTTGCAATGGCTCTTGTTGTTGTTCTAGATCAAATGTTTGGTGGTGTTTCTAGAAAGTTCTAGACGTAAACTTGATCGATGAAATGGAAATTGTTGATTTTGGATCCAATTGGGTACATTTGGATTATCACATGGACCATTGAAGAAATAAAGAGACATGATTACGAGGCATAAATAGCGGACATCAAGGTGGTAAAGTGATGTGTTCCTCGACTACGTGTTGTGCGTTCAAAATCTTACGAGTGTAATGATTTTAAGAGTAAATAGAGAGTGTGTGTTTGCCCGTAAAAGAAAAATACATGATTAGCGAGGGTAGGTTTTGTAATTAAGTTTATGATAATTCATATACAACGTATGTGATAATTTGATTTGTATTTATGATTGTTTTTTTCGGGCGTAGCTTGTTGCCCGTTTATCTTTTTTTTTAATGTAATTTCTTTTCAAGTTTTAAGTGATTTACAATGATTATATATATAAAAAAATATGATTGTTTTTTCATTTTGTTTTGGATGATTGCTTATTTTCAAGGGTGGTTAACTGAGAAATGAGAATGATTATTTTTAGAGTGAACGTCCAAAATGGTCTCTTTGGTTTAGTTACTTTTGTTATTTTAGTCCAAAACTCAAAATTTTTGAATCTGGGTTCCTGTGGTTTCAATTTTGTTATCATTTTCATCCAAAATCAAAATCTAGTTAGAGTTTTTAGTTAACATCCAGTTTTTTTGTCTTTTTCTCCTTTTTAATGAATGACAAAATGGTCTTTTAACGTTTTTATTATAACAAATTAAAAAATCTGACCATTTTATCCTTCATTAAAACTGAGGAAAAAGACAAAAAAGTTGGATGTTAACTGAAAAAATATGACCAGACTTTGCTTTTGGATGAAAATGACAACAAAACTGAAACCATAGGGACCCAGATTCAAAAAACTTAAGTTTTGTACTAAACTGACAAAAGTGACCAAACCTGACCACTTTGGCACTTTACTCTTATTTTTATCAATTAAAATACCACCATACCTTATACATTATCAAAAAAATTCAAAGTGATGATACCCAATATTCTCCGCTTAGACCACTCGTTACAGGATAACGCCTGGATGATGTGGCGATTTTCACAAGCCTTGCACACCACCATCTGGGGTGTGAAACTCCATTAGAAGGTGGTGGGAGTGGCTAGGCCAACGGCGTGAAAAGGAAAAACTTGTAGGAGTTCTACAAACGAGTTGTGAGTTTGGTAGTGAAGGTTGGAACGATTGCGATGATTCCGATGAATCTGCCGATAGGAGCCAAAGAAGGATGATGTTGACGAAGAAGGCAAATGATTTTGATTTAATTAGGTTTTTTTTTAATGACTCCCATTGGTTAAAGACAATTTACACATCAAAGTCTATTATGACATAGTTATAATCAACTTTAATTCATCAATCTCTTGCTACAATTACAATTGTTTTTATCATTTACTAATTTATTTATTTAATTAAAAATACAATATTGTTAAATTTACTAAATAAAATGTTCCGTTAAAAACTATAATCGGTTAATTGATTTTAAGTTTTGTTGTTATTTTTTTTAAATGAGAATTGCATTTATTTGTTTAATTATATATCTAAAATGGTTAATATAAAAAATAAAATATAAATAAATGGGTAATAATAAAAAAAAATGATTGTGATGGAGTGAAAAATTGAAAACTAGTGAAACCACAACATTGTGCGGTGAAAAAAAAAATGAAGAAAGTAATATGATAATGTGTTAGTAAGGCGACAATAAACCATAATACATAGCGTTAACAGGTGGGAACAACAAGTTTGATTTCTTCAAATGAGTGAATTGTTTATGTTGAAATCAGCATAAAATTATATATATGTAGGGCTGCAAATGAACCAAACGTTCAGCGAACAGTTCGTGAACCGTTCGGCGGGAAGTTCGTTTGTGTTCATTCGTTTATTAAACAAACGAACACGAACAAGAAATTTTGTTCGTTTAGTTAAATGAACAAACATGAACAAAGGTCGTGTTCGTTCGTTTATGTTCGTGAACGTGTTCGTTTATGTTCGATAGTTCATTATTGTTTTTAGTTTTTATATTTATTTAAATGCTTCAAAATTCTGACAAATTAAATATCTAATAAGTGTCAGTGTATTATATATTCTGTTCATGAACGATTGACTGTGTTCGTTTGTTTCCATTTGTGTTCATTAACATTAGTTTGTGCTCATTTGTGTTCGTCAACGTTCGTTTTTGTCCGTTGCCTAAAATTAACAAACAAACACAAACGAACACGAACAAGTTCATTTCCTTAACAAACGGACACGAACATAAAATCTCGTTCGATAAGCGTTCGTGAACGGTTCGCGAACACATATATTTCTTAACAAACGAACACGAACAAGGTCTTGTTCGTGTTCGTTCGGTTCGTTTGCAGCCCTATTAATATATGTGACATATACATACGTTTAATTGCAGCCATTGTTTCGATTACATTAATAGTTTAATTGGTGTATAGATAATAATTCAACGTATTCCAATGGAAGAAATGAAGGGTGTATATCTTTCAATGTCTAACCTTAAAATAATGAATTTATGCTAATTACAAAAACCAAATAATCGATAGGAAGACTACAAATATATGTCAAAATCAAAGTTGTTTCGTAGATTTTAAAAGAAAATAATTGTTTGGTTGTTTATGTGGACCAAAGACACATCTTCAAGTTAAACGTTTGTTCAATTTCAACCGTTCAATTTAATTATCCTATTAATATGATGATAGTTATATAGAATTATTCAATGTATATATCTTTTATCGTCTTGACCTTAAAATAATGAGTTGATACCACCAAAAGACCTAGGATAAATTTTTTTTTTTTTTTTGGTTAAAATCAATGTTTTCCATTTAATAAGCATTATGTTTAAAAAAACAGATTGAAATCGGTAACTTTCGTGATTCAATTGGTGAGCAATGTCTTAAAAATCGGTTACACGTATTAGCAAGAAGCATCTACGGTTTTCCACCGGTTTTGCTTAGGTCATAATGATTAATGTGGTTCACTCGAAACTGGTAGATTCTTTTGCATCGAGTCATTAGTTGAAAACTTGCTTGGATGATGCAGTACATGAGTGATATACCTTACAATTGTATAAATGCTGAACATCTTTAATTTGTGTTGTTGTAACATGTTACTCCTGAATATGTTAAGTAATTATCATTTTGCATAACTCAGCTAACAATAGGCTACTTTAAGCCCTGAAGTAATGATGTACATCTGCTCTTTTTTAATGAATTGAAATAGTGTGCTGTGTGCAATTCCAATTTTGTTAATGACACCAATTTACACGCGTAAACGATATTACTCAGATATAAATATATCTTGTTTAGCAGTCATAGTTTAACGCTAAAAAATTATCGGTTTAGCAGGCTAGATAGCTTTATAAAACATGGCTTAATTATTAAACCACTAATTTGTTATCATTTTATGTTACACGTTCTTTTTTATTTTATACTTGATACATTTGTTTAATTTCAACCATTCAATTCAAGTGTACAATTAGTTGAACCCATGTACAAAATAATTCAGTGTAATATACTAAATAATTCAATGTATTTTAGACTATTATGGGGTGTTCATAAGTATTTTAGACTTTTAGTCAAACCAAAATATTCATAAGTATTTTAGACTTTTAGTCAAACCAAATTAATGGGGTGTTCATTAGACTAGTGGGTATGGAGAGCCTCATCCCCAAGGGGATGGGCCGCCACGTCAGCGCCACGTAGGCTTGGCTTGGAGGGGATGGACCTAAGGGGTGGGGGATGAACCCCTTTATATATATATATATATATATATATATATATATATATGTATGTATGTATGTATGTATATATATATATATGTATGTATGTATAGATGTGTGTGTGTTAGGAGAGAGGAGAGAGGGGCGTCGAGATCGGCTGGTGGAGGACGAAGTTGACGGGCCGGAGGAGTGGGGGGCGGTGTGGGGGACCGGAGTCGGGCCAAGCCGGGCCTCAGCCGGCTCCCATACCCACTAGTCTTAGGGACGAGTGGGTCACAAATCCGACATGTATTAAGCAACTTTTTTTCGACTATTATGCTAAGCTTTTCTCTGAACCGTTGTATAATAGGCCTACGGTTGTATGTACGTTCTTAAACGTGCTAGAGTTAATTTTGTTACTTTTTGAAGACTTCTATAGCAACCCAAATTTAAATAGGAGTTGCTCATCATCCTTTATAGCTTTGATCCCTAAGGTTAAAGACCTAGCTTTGATCCCTAAGGTTAAAGACCCATTGCGTCCGCCGACTTTCGGCCTATTAGTCTGATTGGGTGCATCAACAAAGTCATCTCCAAAGTATTGGTGAACCAGTTAAAAGGCGTGATTGGTAAGTTCATTTCTGAAGAGCAAACGACATTCCTTGCGGGTAGGAATGTCACGGACGGGCCTTTAATTTTAAATGAAGTGCTAGCATGGTTAAAGTTTCCCAAAAAAAAAAAAACGGGTATGATATTCAAAGACATTCAAATGGCGTACGATTCTCTTAGTTGGGCTTTTCTTAACTCCATTATGGAGCAAATGGGTTTTCCGACTAAGTGGCATGATTGGATTTTGGCAATTTTCAAATCCACGAGAGCGTCCGTTTTGGTAAATGGCTCCCCTATAATGGAGTTTGATTGTACGAGGGGACTCCGTCAAGGAGACCCCTTGTCTTTGTTTCTTTTCCTTATTGCTATGGAGGCTTTGTCAGGGATTATGAAGAAGGCGTCGGAAGTGGGATTATTCCATGGCATTCGGTGCAATAACAATGGTATGGTTCTAACTCACTTTTTGTACGCGGACGATGTGGTATTTCTTGGTGAATGGCCGATGATAAATGTTCTAAATTTACGAAGAATCCGAAGATGCTTCTACTTGGCATCCGGGTTTAAGGTAAATCTATCCAAATGTAGTTTGTATGGGGTGGGGGTGGATCAGGCGGAAGTAGCAAGAGTGGCGAATACACTTCGGTGTAGAGCCGATTCTTTTCCGTTTAAGTACCTTGGGTTATATGTGGGTGCCAACATGAACACAGTAAAAAACTAGAAACCTATTTTTGATCTTTTCAAGAGTAGGTTATCCATATGGAAGGCTAAAACTTTGTCTTACGGGCGGAAATCACACTTCTAAAGTCGGTATTGTCATCATTGCCGACATATTTTTTCTCACTTTGTAAAGCTCCAGTCCAAGTCTTGAACCAACTTGAAAGACTACGGCGGACGTGTTTTTGGGGGTGGGACGGATGAAGTGTCAAAAATGAGTTGGATGGCTTGGGAAAAAGTAGTTGTGTCTATCAAATACGGGAGTTTGGGGTTCGGTACGCTTCGTGATACGAATTTAGCAATGTTAGCCAAATGGTGGTAGAGATTCAAGTCGGAAAAAGATGGGTTATGGAGGAAAGTGGTGTGGATATAAAAAAGCTATTACAGGGGTCGTGAGAGGCGGGTCTGAGGTGGCTTTCTGGGTTGACATTTGGGTTGGTTCGGAACCGTTTATGTCAGCATTTCCTCACCTCTTTCAGCTGGAAAAATATAGATGGTGCACGGTAACTGAAAGAGCTCAGGAGGGGGTAAACAGAATTGAGTGGGTTTGGGATTGGAGGCGACAGTTGTCTTCTCCGGTTGAGCTGACGGAATTTCAGCACCTAAACAACTTGTTGCAGGGCATTTTGGTCACATCTGGAACTGATCAGTGGGTTTGGAGTCTCGACACCTCGGGTCGATTTGGTGTCGGGAGTATTAAAAAGGCGATAATCGAGGCAAATTGTGAGCGACCAGCTTATGTTGTGAAATGGAATAATGGGGTCCCTATGAAGATCGTCATGGTAGCATGGAGAGCTGAGAAGGAACACCTTCCAACCAGAGAGGCGTTGTTCAAAAGAGGCATTCCGGTGCAAAATCTAGAGTACTTACTTTGCGGGGAGTACAACGAAACATGCGATCACCTACTAGTCTCATGCGGCTTCGCCTAAACGGTATGGCAGATCGTTTTCCAATGGTGCAAAACACAACTGATAGTCGCTTTTTGCATCAGGGATATTCTTGATGCGCATCATTTGTTCAGAGGCTCTTTGAAGAAGAAAAAGCTTTTCATGTTGTTTGTTTGGTTACCATCTGTTGGGGAATATCGAATTGCCGGATGATCAGAGAGGCGTGTAATCACTCTCAGATCAAATTATTTCGGTGGTTCACTCGAATAATTCAATCGGATACAACTCTGATTTCGAGAAATTGAACCAGTGTATGTTGTTTGTGCGAATTGTCTGAACCAGAATTGTGTCCAAGAAACTGTCTACGAAAATTGGGAATTTTTGGGGTGTAACTGCCTAGTGGCAGTTATTTCGATTTTCAGACAAATTGCCCAAAAACTGCCAATTTTTGTCATTTCGATTTCATTAAGGCAATTTAACGAAAATAAAATTTCGATTTCATTAAGGCAATTTAGCTCGACCCCAGCCAGGGGCTCTGCCCCTTGGACCCCGCCAGGGGCTGCCGCCCCTTGGACCCTGCTCCCAGGGGCGCTGCCCCCTTGGAACACCCGTAGAGTACGGGCTCCGTCCGTACACTTCGAATTATAATAACTCAAACAAGCGTGCACTCCCGCACCTCCTAACTTGCTTGATGTGTATTATTATTCGTCTTGATCATCAAGTCAATCCCCGATTACACTAAAATATCTAACACCATCTGGACCATCTAGAGCATGCGAAATGAGTTAATGTTTTCCGAGACTGAAAAATCGATCGCCAGTATTGTAGAAGAGATAAAAACAAAGAGTTTTTTATGGATAAAACATCGGGCAAAGGAGTCGACTATGACATGGGAGCAGTGGTGCGAGTTCGACGTTTTTTAGTCTGTTGTGTTATTGTTGCTGGTGTATGTTTTTTTTTTTTTTGCTGAAACACGTTTGGCGAATGTAATTTTAGTGCTAGCCGCTGGCTAGAATGATAATAAAAATCCTTTTGTTGGTCGTTAAAAAAAAGTAAAAGAACATAAGACGTAACTTTCAACATCTAACGTTAAAATGATGATTTGATGGCTGATGTTAACGTAAAAAACCATATAATTGACTAGACTACGATAAATTTGTCAAAATCAACATTTGTCATGGATTTCAAAAGATAATAATTGTTTGGTTGTTTATGTCGACCAAGACATGTCTTCTTCAAGTTATCTGCGGAATTATAATGTTTATTAATTTGTACCCCTTAATAGTTTGACAAAGTTTAAAAGAAGGATTAATACTTTTTTATTTGCACTAAAATACGAAAACTAGATTTTAAAAATTCAAAAGCCAATAAACAAGACACCAAGTCATAATAAAAATCCATGATTCCATTCATTTCAACATCATACCATATCTTTATAATCATTAAAACGCAAATTTGCCTTAGTAATAGTAAAAATTACAAACTAATCATAATTTGACATAATACCTATGAGTAAAAGTTTACTTGCTTTAATTTTCTATAGTTAGGGTGGACGGTATGGGTTGTGACGACGGGCCAGTGGGTAAACCCACTTTACCCGCTTTGGGCCTTTTTATCTAGAAGCCCAATTATTTAAAGGCCCACCGGTCATAATAACCTTGCTCGCTAAGGTTTCTTCTATTTACAATGGGCGGGAAACAGCTAAGGAAAACAGGGCTCATTAAATGCTTGACAAGAGGCGGCTCCGGTCTAAGTCACTGTACTTATCCGGCAGGCCATTAATGAAGAGGATTATCCTACCGTTGGGGGTCAGACACGTGTCTGACCTTCCCAAGAACCTCCAAAAACCGTCGGATCATGCATGGGAGAATCCTTAACAAAGATAAGGGCATGCCATTATATAAGAAGGAAGAAGGATCCAAGGCATGTATCATCTCCGGTTTATTCTCATTTATTACACCTTCATTTACTCTCCACACATTAACTTCCGACCAATATTCTCACATTTACTACACATCAATAAGATTCACACCAAAAGGGAAACCTTCCGGTGACTATACTCATCGGAAGAAGCTCCTCTCATTTCCGGCAAGTTTACTTACTCTCACGCCGGAGCTTGGTCACGGATCCCCCTCCCGGGGTCCCCCGTGACGAGGCTAACGGTTTATTCTTTTGTAGCAAACAAGGATAAAAGCTCCTGACGTCACCGAAGATCCATCCAACGCCAGCCGGAGGTTGGGTATTCGACATTGGCGCCATCCGTGGGACATCAGCCTGCCCGGTGTTCCCACACAAACACTCGACGTCCAGAGAGCAGCTTACCCTGTTAGAAACAACATGACAACCCCACATAACTCACGTGTCACTCAGACAGCACAAAACGACTTGGATAAAGTCATTGTAGAGGATATTACTCATGAAGAAGATAATGAGAACCGGGTAGGAAATCTGAGGGAAGCGGAACATATCACTCCTGATTTTGTGGCCATGCACAGGGAAAGGTTAACCAAGTGTCTTGAAGACTTAAAGAGACAGGAAAGACTCGACAGCCTCAGGGCCAGACTTTCTTTTGACACACCCTCCAGCCAGGAAGGAACGAACCTTCAGAACAAGAACAACAGTGGTGACCAGCTGGAAACATTTATGTCTGCCCTAAGGCAGATGTCCTCTGAAGAAAGGGAGGATCTAATCACAGGCCAGAAGTCCAAGGGGAAAGAAAAAGGGAGAGACAACTCTGATGACAGCGGTTTGGACCAACCATACTTGCCACGAGATTTGGCCGAGGTCTCAAAGTTCACAAGAAGAATCTCAGAAGCACCTATGCCTCCCAAGACAAAACTACCACCAGGTTTTGATCGATATGATGGAACGAGAGATCCAGAAGATCACCTGCATGCCTTCAGAGGAGCGGGGCAGCTAGGAAGGTGGCCTATGCCAGTGTGGTGCCACATGTTTGTACAAACCCTAACGGAAGGAGCCCGACTTTGGTTTGATAGCCTCCCCCCAGGGAGTATCGACAGCTATGAAGAACTGAGTGAGAAATTCCTCAGGAACTTTGGCCAACAGAGGAAGGTGGTCAAAAATCCGAACGAAATCCTTCATATTAGACAAAGAGATAACGAGCGAATAGACCAATACATGGAGAGGTTTGTTAAAGAGAGTATGAACATCAAGGACGTCCCGGAGGTCATGAAGATTAGTGGTTTCATAAATGGGCTGAAACATGCACAGCTATGTGAAAAGCTGGGAGAGGAGTTTCCATCCTCCTTTGACAATCTTATGGACAGAGTCCGGGCATTTGTCCGGGGAAAGGACACGGTCAGCAAAGCAAAGGAGACGGATGTCACGCCTCGGAGGATTGCCCCGGCCGCAAGACCTGCTGACAAAGGTACACCTTATTCCCGGAAACCTGCCTTTGATAGAATGTTACATGACAGGGTAAGGCCCTCATACTCTCCCTATAGACCCCGAGGGAGAGGTCCCCCTCCTTACCCCGATAGCTTCACCCCTCTCATTAAGACCCCAAGTGAGATACTAGCCACGGAGAGGGTAAAGAATTCCTTCCCAAGACCACCCCCCATAAAACCGGGACCAAAGGCACAACCAAACGAATACTGTGAATTCCACAAAGGTTTTGGGCACAAAACCGATGACTGTATGTACCTCAAAAGAGAAATAGAGGCTGCGGTGAAAACGGGGAGACTGGCCCATTTGGTCAAGGAAATCAAGGAGGGGGGAGGGGATCGCAAGGGAAGAGATGCAAGGGAGCCGGGGAGGGCAGACGTTGATATGATTAGAAGGAGAAATGAGTTTGATACCACCCGAAGTGTAAAGGCCAGAATCCTAGGCTCCCCAAACTGCATGAAAGCTCCCATCCTCATGCCATATTTAGAAGAAACCGAGGTGCAACGACTCCCGCTGAACATCTCAGTTGTGATAGCTGGACACAAGGTGTCTAGGATACATGTGGACGGAGGGTCAGGCGTCGAGGTAATATACGAACACTACTTCCTTAGGTTCGATAGGGACATAAGGGATAGGTTGGAGGAAGATTCGATCCCATTGGTAGGATTCAACAACAGTATATCACATCCCCTGGGAAAGATCAGGCTCCCATTCACAGTTGGCGTAGGGGACCGGGTCCGGACGATAGATCTGACCTTCACAGTAGTCAGGGCACCCTCTAAGTACAATGCAATCTTGGGAAGACCCGGAATTGGTGATCTGCAGGCACATGCCTCCACCCCCCATGGAGCTTTGGTATTCCAAACACCAAAAGGTCTCGCATGGGTTAAGTCCGCCTACGAAGTAGTTTCTTCCGTGTCTAAAGGGGAAGAACCAGGGAAATCCCAGGGAAAGAAGGTGGAAGAGTGGGTCCTCTGTGATAGGTTCCAAGAACAGACAGTCAAGGTGGGGAGTCACCTGAGTGACAAGTGCAAGAGTGCCCTGAAGGAGTTGCTCCTTCATAACATAGATGTATTTGCATTTCAACATGGAGACATGACGGGGGTCCCAAGGAGTTTAACGGAACACCGGCTTAACACCTTTACATGGGCAAAACCAGTGAAACAAAAGAAGCGGAGTATGGGACCTAATAAAAGAAGGGCTGCTTGTGAAGAAACTCGGAAACTACTCAGAGCGGGGATAGTCAGGGAAGTCAAATACCCATCCTGGGTTGCCAACCCAGTCATGGTTCAGAAAAAAGACGGGGGATGGAGGATGTGCATCGATTTCCAAGACCTAAACAAAGCATGTCCCAAGGACTGTTATCCTCTTCCGGAGATAGACACCCAGGTGGACTCCTTGTCTCAATACCCCCTGAAATGTTTCCTGGACGCCTACAAGGGATACCACCAAATTCAGATGTCAATAGAAGACGAGGAAAAAACCGCCTTCATCACAGACGAGGGGACGTTCTGCTACACCAAGATGCCCTTCGGCCTCAAGAACGCTGGGGCCACATACCAGAGGTTTATGAACAGCCTGTTTAGGGAGCAACGAGGAAGGAACTTGGAGGTATACGTCGACGATATTGTTATCAAAAGCTTGACGGAGACGGCCTTGATAAGCGATATAGCCGAGACTCTCCACACTATGCAGGACGTGAACATGAAGTTAAACCCTGGGAAGTGCTGTTTTGGGGTAGAGGAGGGGAATTTCCTGGGAGTAGTGGTCACCAAGGGCGGGATCAAGGCAAACCCGGAGAAAACCCAGGCGGTGGCTGAAATGCGATCCCCCAGGTCCCTGAAGGACATCCAGCAACTAAACGGAAGACTGATAGCATTAAACCGTTTCTTGTTAAAGGTGGCTGACAAGACCCTTCCCTTTATGAAGGTATTGAAAGACTGCCTCCAAACAAACAAGTTTAAATGGACCGCGGAGGCCGAGGCAGCCTTTCAAGAAATGAAAGCGTACATCTGCAAGCTCCCAATGCTGGCCACCCCAGTACCCGGGGACCCATTGCTCCTGTATCTATCCGCCTCAAAAACGACCATAAGTGCAGTCATGATGGTAGAAAGGGAGGGGAGGCAGATACCCATATATTTCATCAGCAGGACGCTTAAGGGACCTGAAGAACGATACATGCCTTTGGAGAAACTCGCATTAGCTCTTGTCTTCGCATCCCGAAGACTCAGGAGGTATTTCCAAGGGCATAAGATCACCTTAATGACTGATCAGCCCCTTCAGAAGGTACTCAGGAGGCTGGAGCTGTCAGGACGGCTAGCTAAGTGGGCTATGGAGTTAGGGGAACACTCTCTAGAGTTTAAGCCCATGACAGCCATAAAGGGACAAATACTGGCCGACTTCTTAGCAGAAGTCCCTGAGGACGAAGAAAGGGAACTATTGAAGTGGGAAGCTTTAGAGAAAGAAGAAAGAGAGAAGGCAGATGAGGCGGTGTGGAAATTGCTTACCGATGGAGCATCCAGTGAAGAGGGAAGTGGAGCCGGGATCACACTGATAAGTCCTGAGGGGGTCGAGCTGACATATGCTGTAAGGCTAGATTTCGAGAACACCAACAATACCGCAGAGTACGAAGCCCTCCTAGCAGGGATGAGGCTGGCACAAAAAATGAAAGCAAAACATGTAGAAGCCAGCACTGATTCACAGCTAGTAGTAAAACAGTACCAAGGAGAATATGAAGCTAAGGATAGTATCATGGCTCGATACGTGGGGAAAGTTAAGGAGACGGCTAAGGCATTCAAAACTTTCAAGCTGGAATACATCCCCCGCGGAAGGAACAGGAAATCTGACGCACTTAGCAAATTAGCCTCGGTAGCGTTTGACCACCTGGCGAAAGAAGTCAAAGTGGAGGTCCTAACATCCTCCTCCCTTAACACAGCAGAGGTTGCCACGGTCGAAAGTCCTCAAGAAACGTGGATGACCCCGATAATCAGATTTCTCCGAGATGGAGCCCTACCCGAGGGGGAATGGGCTGCCCGAAAGATAAGGGTCAGGGCCCTACAGTATGAACTGGTCGAGGGAGAGCTATACCGGAGGTCATATCTGGGCCCGTCCCTGAAGTGCGTTGATACGGAGGAAGCTGAATATGTGGTTAGAGAAATGCATGAGGGGATTTGCGGAATGCACTCGGGACCAAGAACGATAGTAAGAAAGGCAATGAATGCGGGGTTTTACTGGCCACGGATGTACGAAATGGCATCTGAGGAAATCAAGAAGTGTGACAACTGCCAAGTGCATGCACCGATGACCCACCGGCACAAACACCCCATGGTACCAGTTTCGACGTCGTGGCCGTTCCAGAAATGGGCCATCGACATAATTGGGCCTTTCCCGGAGGGTTCGGGAGGGGTCAAATACGTGGTGGTAGCCATTGACTATTTCACTAAATGGATCGAAGCGAAGCCCTTGGCAAAGATTACTGGAGACCAGATGAGAAGGTTCGTACTGGATAACATCATATGCAGGTATGGGGTTCCAAAGGAGCTGGTGAGTGACAACGGGGTCCAGTTTGCTGGAAGGCCCTTCAAACCATGGTGCGAGCAGATGAGGATCCAACAAGTGTTTACTTCCGTTACCTATGCCCAGAGTAACGGGTTAGTGGAGAGAGCTAACCAAAGCGTCATAAAAGGAATGAAGGGTAGGCTTGGGAGGAAACAGAAAGGTTGGCTGGAAGAACTTCCATTTGTGTTGTGGGCATACAGAACCACCCCCAAAAGTTGCAACGGGGAAACCCCGTTCAGCCTTACCTATGGGACGGAGGCTGTCATCCCTACTGAGATCGGGTCCCCAACTGCCCGAATGAAGCTCCGGGATGAAGAGAATGAGCAGGACCTCAGGATGAACCTAAATTTGTTGGAGGAAAGAAGGGAAATAGCAGCAGTTAAGGAGGCCCAGTACAAAAAGCTCCTGGGAAGTTATTACAACGCCAGGATGAAGAAGCTCAACGTCGTCCCAGGGGACCTAGTTCTTAGGGCCAACGAGGCAAGTCTACAAGAAAACACCGGGAAGCTAGGACCCAACTGGGAAGGACCCTACAGAGTCACGTGGGCGAATGGCAAAGGGACTTGCAAGTTGGAAACGCTGGAAGGCAAGGAGGTTCCCAGGACCTGGAACCTCATGCAGCTCAGGAAGTATTACATGTAAGGGGTGTACCCCCAAGGAAAACGGCCAAGAGCCACTTTTGTAATAGATAACTATATGTACGGGGGCCTTCCCCCAAGAGGATGAACCTTTTGTAAACAATCTATGACGGGAGGTATAAGCCCCCAAAGATTAAATGAAAGACGGACGAAAGCGTCCCATTTTGAGAAAACAATGGACAATTGCACCTGGGCAGACGTGCCTAGGGACACCATTAAATCTAAAACTAGAACAAACAAACACACGTGTATGAGGCATTCAAAGCATGCCCAAAAGCCCGGCCGTGGGGCTAGTAAAGGTCTAGCTAACCTAAAACGGACAAAACAAGTTAAAAACACAACACCGCGTTATAAACTTGTCCACCGATTGGCCTCGAACAGACAATCACAGTTTAACAAAACAAACAAAAAACAAATAATGCAAACACACCCACATGTACAAAACTACGAAAGGGAATCTGCTTTATTTACTACAAAATACATATACAAAGAAAAGCCCTAACAACTTGGGCAAGAATTAGCAATATACAAGATTGCAAACACAGCAAGGTAAAACAAAAACATAGCTCCTCGCTAAAATAGCCTAAAAATCCCCAGGAAATCACCAAACTGGCCTCCGGAAAGAACCCCTGCAAAAGCAAAACAGGCAAGAAACAGGCTACAAAGCAAAAAGGCTATACATAACTATAAGCCATACGGTTAAAGGTCGAAGTGGTCCCCAACACAAAAGACCACCCAAGATAGTCAAGCAAAACACACAAGTATCCTAAAAGTAAGTTAAAGTTATTACAACCATATCGAAGTGTATCAAATGTTTGGAATTCATTGGGGATCACCCCCGGAAAGAGATGGCGGAGACGAAGGACCGGCAGAAGAAAACATGGTCTTCAACTCATCAATAGAAATCAAGGGATGCTCCAGGATTTTCTCAAGGATGGCCGGGGTCTTTTGCCCAAACTCCTCATTCAGCTTGGACAGCTTCTTCTTAACCTTGGAGTCATACAGAGGAGTCTCCTTTCTATCCAAGCCTTGAGCGGAGTATTTGTAGCCATCTTTCAATCCCGACTGGTACCCAACATCCCTATAGGCCCTGTACACTGCCTCCAAACCGCTTTTAAAGTCCTCCGATTGAGAAACAGCAGTGAGAAAAGCCCCAAAACCTTCAGTAATCAGCCAATGTTTCTCCCCCGCCAATCGTTGATTATCATCGGAAGTTACTCCATAGTCCGCGTAAATGGTGTTGAGCTGCTCCTGGGAAACGGAGCCAACTTCCTTCAAATGCCTCAGCTCAGCAGCAAGCTCCTCCTTCTCCTCAACCAACGATGCCATCTCCCGCTCCCAAGCCCGTTCCTTCCTCTCAAGCATAGCCCCAGCTCCCTAAACAAAGAATCAGTGAGTATGTATAAAAAAAGGGGGGGGGGAGAAGACTATGCACCTTCTCCTCCTGTAATCTCCTCTCAGCATCAACCACCCGGCTCCTAAGCCCAGCAACAACCGACTGGGAAGCCTTAAGCTCAGCCTTAAGCCCTTCGTTCGCCTTCCTCAGATCATCAACCCTTTGCAGCATCCCAGCACCCCTGAAAAAGCCTTCACACAGAGACATACTGTATTGATCGTCAAAGAGATCATCCCTCAGGGCAGAGTTTACAAATTTATGTGAGGGAGGGACATCATGGTTCAGAATGTCCCTATAACGGAAGAACTAGTTACCTTCCACTTAGGGACATAAGTAAAAGGGAGGGCATCGGCAAACAAAGGGGCAAGAGGGGATCGATAAACAGGGCCTTCGAGGGTAGTGGGCTTGCTAGTCCCAGTAGCACGTGGGGGAGAAAGTTCGAAAGCTGAGGAAAAGCGAGCCACCCCCACTTTAGAGGCCTTGTCCCGGATGCGGGAAGGAGAAGGACCAGTAGGAATTTCTATAGGCTCCAGGGAACTCCCCTAAGAAGTCAGAAAAGGAGCAATCAGGAACTACACAGAAAGACAAAGAAAAAATGGGAGAAAAGGAAAGCTTACCAACAAAGGAGCACTCACTAAGCTTGAGGACTTCAAGTGCTTAGACAGGGAACCTTTGACCCCAGCAGGAGGAAGATCAGAAACAGCTCTAGAGGAAGGGGGAAGCTTCTGACCACTGGCACTACGAAGCCTCTGACGGATGTTACGAGGTGCAGGAACCGGTTGGGGGCTAGCAGACCTCCTCTTACGAACCAACTTTATCTCCACGTCTTCGTCGTCACTTTGACCAGAAGGATGAACAGGAGGAAAGTCGGGAGAACTTTCCTCCTCCCCGGAAGGATTCCCCTCATCACCACCTAGGGTGGCAGAACCTCCTGCCTGGACGGATCCTCCGACAACCTGCGCTTCCACGTTCAACCTAGGATCAACCTCATTATCAACCACATACTTTACGTCCTTAGAGTCACCCTGAAGAAGCCTCCACAAAGTCATCTCTGCACAAAAAAAGACACTAAAGATGACTACGGGATTCCCAAAGACATAAAAGAAGAATGGATGTAAGAAGTAAACCAAGAACAAAAAGGGTACCTTTCTTGCCGAAAAAAGCCCTCGGACGGACTGGATAAGAAGGACTCAGCCCCCCCCATAGCAAGCATCCCTTCGGAGAAAGTGAACGCCCTCGTTGGGTTGTCACACATCCTTTTCCACTGAACAGTCTCGGCTGCAGAAAGGGTGGGAATGGTGTCCTCAATAGCAGCGTCAAGATCTTTTGGCAAAGGAGAATCCGGCAACATAGCGGCTGAAACAAAGATGAATCTACACTTCCAGTCCTTCGGATAAGTAGAAGTGGGCATAAAACTGTAACAGGGCCTGGAAACGTTGTTCTGTCGCTTCGCGAAAGTAAACCAGTCTCCATCAGAGATAAGACGGTAAAACATGCAAAACAGAGGAACAGAGGGCTCCCCTGAGATGGCCGCACAAGACAGTTCAAAATGAACCACCCTCATTAACCCTAAAGGATGAATCTGTGAGAAGTGAACGCCGAAGTGATGGAGCAGAGAAACCTTAAAAGCAGAGAGAGGGTATCGGACCCCACAGGAAGAAAAGGCAAGGGTGTAAATAGGTATCCTGTCCGGCGTACATTCTGCCGACTCACTAGGGCCAGGCAAGGAGGGAGAAAAGCGATCCGGGATGTTATATGCCTCAACGAAGGATCTCAAGTCCTTCGCCGTCAACACAGACCTTATTGAAGACCGGCCACCGCGACTCATGGCTGAAAGAAATAGCAATACAGGGGAGTAGTTGCAGAGGAGAAGAGAGGGTTAGAAAATTTGAGTGGGAAATCGGAAAAGCCAAATAGGGTTTTTAAAGAGACACCGCTGACATACAAGTAACCGTCACATCAGCGGTCCCTTCAAAATTAAAAAATGGGCACGTGCAACTAGGGGATTAATTCCCGCTACAGTCATTTCGGTGACGTTATGATTAATAGGAACAACAAGTCATAACTGATCCAGAGTGGGCCCATCAATAGAGAAACCATCTCTCTCAAGCAGTTGTGATTCAGCCCCGGATCATGAGCCTCGGGTCTCAGAACCAGGGACTAAAGATGACTTGACGACGGGCCAGTGGGTAAACCCACTTTACCCGCTTTGGGCCTTTTTATCTAGAAGCCCAATTATTTAAAGGCCCACCGGTCATAATAACCTTGCTCGCTAAGGTTTCTTCTATTTACAATGGGCGGGAAACAGCTAAGGAAAACAGGGCTCATTAAATGCTTGACAAGAGGCGGCTCCGGTCTAAGTCACTATACTTATCCGGCAGGCCATTAATGAAGAGGATTATCCTACCGTTGGGGGTCAGACACGTGTCTGACCTTCCCAAGAACCTCCAAAAACCGTCGGATCATGCATGGGAGAATCCTTAACAAAGATAAGGGCATGCCATTATATAAAAAGGAAGAAGGATCCAAGGCAGGTATCATCTCCGGTTTATTCTCATTTATTACACCTTCATTTACTCTCCACACATTAACTTCCGACCAATATTCTCACATTTACTACACATCAATAAGATTCACACCAAAAGGGAAACCTTCCGGTGACTATACTCATCGGAAGAAGCTCCTCTCATTTCCGGCAAGTTTACTTACTCTCACGCCGGAGCTTGGTCACGGATCCCCCTCCCGGGGTCCCCCGTGACGAGGCTAACAGTTTATTCTTTTGTAGCAAGCAAGGATAAAAGCTCCTGACGTCACCGAAGATCCATCCAACGCCAGCCGGAGGTTGGGTATTCGACAGGTTGATTGAGTGTGTTCGGTGATTGGTTTCACCGATCGGTGAACCATCCCTAGTAGTTGATTGAGTATGATTGAGTGAGGGGTTTCGGTGTATACTCACCGAATGTTTGAGTATGATTGATTGAGTTTAATGGTGGGTCCCAACCCCTTTCAACCAATCACAATGTTTTTTTAAATTCTTTACCACTCTCAAGGTGTTTGAACCATACCTAGTGATTGAGTGCAAAATGGGGAGTGGAATGAGGACTTGACATGACATAATATTATTGGTTAGAGAATAACTTAAACACCCTAAAGTGATTGAACCATACCCTCCACCCTTATGATAAAATGCAACTTTTAAAAGTCTAACCTACACGTTGTTCTAAAAACCAAAAGTGATTAGTAGGTTGGACCGGAAACCAACTCAAAAAAATAAGGAAACAGGCGAAAGTTTGGCATCCGATATTTGTAGGTGTGGAAAGAGGAGCTATGAGAATCAGAGTGGAGGTAATCCGTGATGCGTCTTTACGTAAGCCGTAAGCGGCCACGTTATCGAGGTCATCACCTCACCTAAGTTATGGGCCTAGGGTGTGGGTGATGAGCCTCCCATTTTTTTTTTGATAATTAATTAATATTCAACTTTATTTTAAAGTTTTAAAAAAATTAAAAAAATAATTAATTAAATTATTTAAAATATTTGACGCAAAATTTAAAAAGATGGATGTGGAAAGATAAAGGGCAAATTGGATTTAAATAATCCAAACTTTCTTAATTTGGCCGATAATAATCGCAACTTCATTAATTGCCGATAATAATCCGAATTGGTCCACTTTTGGCCGATAATAATCTGCTGTTAAAAATAGCTTAACGGAGTTAAGTTTTTTTCCGAATTACAAACCGATGTTTTAGAGATGTTGATTAGAATGAGGATATGAGTCGATTTATGTAAAACTTACCTCGAAACGGTGCTCTAAACGACTTGATTTTTTTTAATTGGAAGTTTAAACACTCGAATTGAAGCACCATTTTCGTCGTATGGGGCAATATTTCTAGGTAAATTCTACATCAATCAACTCGTATCCTCGTTCCAATCAAAAGTCCCAAAACATCAGTTTGTAATTCGGAAAAAAAAAAACTTAACTCCATTAAGCTATTTTTTAAGTAGACTATTATCGGCCAAAAGTGGACTAATTCGGATTATTATCGGCAAATAATAACTGAGTTGAGATTATTATCAGCCAAATTGAGAAAATTAAGATTATTTAAATCCAATTTGCCAAGATAAAGAGATGTTAGAAACAAAATATGATTGATCTAGAAATGAATAAAAAATGTAATGGAAATAATCAAATATACATAAAACAAAAATAAATTCATTTGTTTGCTATTACCCTATACTATAATTTTCTAACATGTTTAGGCATAAATGTGTTGTAACTTATATTTTAGAGATTTAAAAAAAAAAAAAAAAAACTAGAATTTTTTACTTTTAACTCAAAACTATTTGATTTTTTTTCCTTTTGACCCCAAAAATTTTCATCTTTACTTTTAACCCAAATTGTTTGATTTTTTTACTTTAACCTCAAAACTTTTGATCTTTTGCAGTTTAACCTCACAACTTTTTTATTTTCAACTTTGGTTATGTATACTTTTCATTTTTTCGCAAAATTTCCGTTTTACGTTCCATTCAAATTTTTGCGAGTTAACATGGTGTAACGTGCGTGTATGGTTAAACATTTTTACGTCGTCTATTTTACCGTTTGACAGGTTCATCGTAACACGCGGGCCCTAGATCGACTTAGTTATTCTTTTATGTGTTTTACGTTTCGGTTTAGTTCTTCGCATTAATACGCCGCAACTTCAGTGTTGGTGGTCACTAACAATAGTGTAGCATTGGTGTTCGCCCCCGCCGCAACGCGGGGTGCTTAATACTAGTTATATATAACAAATAATAAATAAAATTAAATAAAATGACAAAGGTAGCAAAATAGGAGTGATGTATAATAAATTAAATTAAATTAAATTAAATTAAAAGAGAAAGTGGCTCGTCACAATCATTCGCCAACCGACTAAAACAACGCGACGGACTGGAGGGGGCAGTGGTGTCGACGGGTCGGGGACGCACCCCACACCCACCGGCCTAAAAAATGACGATTAGTTATGGAAATTTTCACATAAAGACTTCTTGGTTCTGACAAACAGACCACTAGCACATAATCAGTTTAGTTTAGACGTTTAGTACATTTTTTTGAACGGCAATTAAACCAATTTTATTTGACCCAATATATTATGGACTTATTGGTCATATAGATTGGGCCATTAACGTGCCCAATTGTGACAACCCGAGTTTCTGAGATTTCCATCTTCGCACTATTGCACGTTAATTGTATAGATCGTTTGTTTGACACGAATTGTTTGTTCACAACTGTACACGTGAGTATTATGACAAATCGTATTGTAAATTATATGATGTGTATGTTTTATATGATGTGTATGTTTTATATGGTGTGTGGATTAAATGTGTTTGTAGTGTATGTTAATGGGGGATCTTGTGTTAATGGGTATCTTATAATTATATAAGGATTTTTGGGCTGGGAAACCCCACCCACGAAATCACCTCAATTTAATAAATGGGCTTTGGCCCAGTGGTGAAGTGATAAATATATTATTGGTTAAATATCTGTTTAACCTTTCTGTGATCATTATTTGACAACCCTATCACAACTCACACACACTCTCTCTCTCTACCCTTGGAACTTGACGGCAGCCCCCTCTCGGTCGAAGCCAAACCTTCCTTGTTCGATCTCTGGTTAGTGTTATACATGTTCTGTTGACTTAGGATGCTTATCGTATGATCATGATATAATCTGTTTTAGATGATTTGGTACTTATGGATGTTTATTGTTTGGGTCGTTTGATTGTTACTAAAACTGTTGTGATGATTGAATGAATAGATATAGAGTTTCTGGGTTTTTATGTTGCTGTAAATGTTGAAGAAGATGATACAGACCAACGAAAACACCCCACAACTTTAAAGTGGACGAAATCACATAAGTGATTTCGGCCCACATATATGTTTTCGGCCCAAGAGATATTAAAGCCCAAAGTGTTTTCGTCACACTTGAAGCCAACGAAAACACCCCCCCACACAATTGAAACTGGACGAAATCACTCATGTGATTTCGGCCTAATGTGTTAAGCCCAAAAATGGATTTCGGCCCATAGGTGTTTTCGCCACTTTAGTGTTTTCGTCCCTTAAGGGGATTTCGGCTCATGTGGTTTTCGGCCCAACTGTTAAATGTGTTACTCGGTTAAGTTATCTACCTTGGTTAACCCTGTTATAATAAAACAACTATCTTCGTTAATATGTTAACTATGTTGAATGTTGATTAACTCTGTTATGCATTAACTAGGATAAGTGTATTAATCTGGTTAAGCATGTTAACTGCATTATGTATGCCATTATGTGAAGTATATTAATTCTGTTAAGTATATAATGGTATTAGCTTATTAACTCTGTTAACTCTATTTAACTCAGTTAAGTTATGCAACTCTGTTAAGTACGTATATAACTCGGTTAAACATGTAACTATGATTAACCTATTAATTGAGTTAAGTTTATTAACTCAGTTAACCTTATTAACTATGTTAGTATGTTAACCCCGTTAAGTGTGTTTGATGCGATTAACTGCTTGTGTTGCATGATGATTAACTGCCAAACACACTATGTGACATTAGAATATAAGTAAGTCGTTACGAACATAAACTGATTTTTGGATACGTGCACTATAGGACTTGATTGATTATTTGCGAGCACATAGTTTAGCATACCGAGCAAACCAAGGTGAGTTCACACTCTTTCTAAGGCATGGGATTCCCGGTGGTTTGGGAATGGGTTAAGAAATTTAAAATGGAACCTACATATTCTCCTTGGGTAGGATATGTACCGCCATCCTCCATGGGTAGGATGCCAATATTAATCCTGCGTATTCTCCTTGGGTAGAATACATACGTTCGTCCTCCTTGGGTAGGACAACAACCTTAACATACGTTCGTCCTCCTTGGGTAGGACAACAACCTTAACGTGCGTAAAACCTACGTACACTCACACTCGCTACGGTCCTTGGATCAAGAAGGGCACGTACAAATACGACTAGTCTACACATGGGAAGCCCCACTAATCATCGCACAGATGCCTGGATTGGCCGCGATAAGGATTAATACGATACATGGTTTTCAAAACGAACAAACGATTTACGAAATGAATACTATAACCAACTGTGAACTCGCTCAACATTGTTGTTGATTCGTTGTTACATGCCTTGCAGGTCTATAGGTGCATATCAAAGGGACTTGCTGTCTGAGAAGCTGGAGTGGTCATGGGTCGAGACACACGGAAACGCAATATAAGACTAAGAGCTTGCATATGGTTTTATAAACACTTAACAAGTTAAATATGCTTCCGCTGTAAACTGTGAAATATTGTATCATGGTAACCCTTGTTGTTTATAAATGAAAGTATTATTTATCTATGCTTATGAGTTCAAGGTGATTGATGGTTAAGATCCTGGTCAGTCACGCCTCCAAGCGGTGATACTCCGCGTGTGGATTTTGAGGGTGTGACAGATTGGTATCAGAGCCATTGGTTATAGTGAACTTGGTTTTAAAAAGGGGAAACTGTTTTTGAAAAACCAGACTATAACCGGACAGATTCTGAAAACGGGAATACGACCATGACACTCAGCTCCAGATTGCAAGGTTCGTCCCTCTTATACTCATTGTACTACATAGCTAGTGAACACCTACATACGATAATGCATGTGACAGCACGTTTAGCACACCGATATGAATTCATGAACACTTTCACGTACTAAGTGACCGATAGGGTGGTCTTTCCCTAAACCTTCATAACATACGCTACGTGATACTCTTTGATTCCTACTTGAGTGTGGGGAACCATTTGACATGAGTTAAGAGGAGCTGAGATGAACATGCAAATCACAATATTATTGTGGGTGCACACATAATAATAATGTGGGGTGTATGTGAGTCCCAGTAAGGCTTAACAAGTGGAAAAGGGGTTCTGTCCCGTTATTTGATCAATATGAAACATGACCAACCTATAAGGGCCATAGCAGTAATTGTCTCCCTACTCAAACATAAACGTGAACTTCTCAATTTTAGTTGGATCCCTTCGAAACTCGGTGTTGACGAGTACTACCTGAGCACCCATTAGAACGTCTAGCAAACCGCGTAGAATGTTAGGTGCTTATACAAACGTCCTTGAGTTGGATGTCCCTGCGTGGAATGATTGAGCGATACCCTTTCCTGCCCCTCCTCGTCTCCTGAAACTCATGGATTGACGTCCCCGATCCCGAAGTGTGATCACTTCCGCAACACTCTCGTATCAGATAGCGAACCACTTGAACCACTCGTAACGACGACGGACAGGAGGATGAGCGTAGCACCTTACCGACCTCTGTACGGGTTAGGTTAAAACATCATCAACCCAAGGAACAATGACAGTTTTGGGAGTTCTTTAACCTGAAGATGACGGGGTCAGAGATAGAAGCGTACACGAAACGGTCCAACGAAGTGGCAGTGTTATGTCCAACTATGGTGGATCCTCCCATCAAGCGCATTGAGCTGTACCTCAAAGGCTTAGTACCAGAAATTCAAAGTCATGTGACTTCTGCTAACCTTGCTACTATTCAAGATGTTACTCATCTTGCTCATCGTCTCACAGACCAGGCAGTGGAACAGAACAGGCTGCCTAAACGTATCAGTACTACTACTACCACTACTATTACTTCTGCTATTCCTAGTGACAACAAGCAAAATGGGATGGAACCTCCAGCAAGGGTTCGACTTCAGTTCAGTCCCAGGTACAACAGCGAAAGATTGATGATTACCAGAGCCCCAGTCAGCAGTCTTCTGGTAGTCAAAGGCAGGGTGGATATCGAGGAAATCACCCAAAATGCAACAGATGCAACAGACACCACAGTGGTCAGTGGAACAAGGTTCGTTGTCAGAGGTGTCTCAAGATTTATCATGAAGCCAAAGATTTCAGGAGTTCACAACCTGCACATCAGAATCGTCAGCAGTAACAGCGAGCACCACAGAACCAGCAACAACAATACTCAGGGTAACGGGAATAACAACGGGGGTAATAACGACGGCAAGGGTGCCAGGGGTCGAGTGTTCATGGTTGGTCAGGGTGATGCTAGAAATGACCCCAACGTTGTGATGGTTTCGACATCGTCATTGGGATGAATTGGTTATCCCAACAGCAAGCAGAGATCCTATGCTAGGAGAAGGTCATTCATATTCCCCGTACTGGCAAAGAACCTCTCGAAGTTCAAGGCGACAAGAGTGGTGTCGGGAGTGGCATCATCTCCTTCTTGAAGGCTCAGAGGTGTTTGCGAAAGGGCCACACAGCTGTTCTAGCACTTGTTATAGATACATCGAAGACAGAGAAGAAGTTAGAGGATATTTCTGTTGTACACGACTTTCTTCAAGTGTTTCCTGAAGAGTTACCTGGGTTACCGCCCCATCGCCAGGTCGAATTTCAGATCGAGCTAGCTCCTGGAGCAGCACCCATAGCTCGAGCGCCTTACTGCTTAGCTCCAACTGAACTGGAAGAACTGTCTAAGCAATTGCAAGAACTCTTAGAGAATGGTTTCATATGTCCTAGCTCTTCGCCCTGGGGAGCTCCAGTATTATTTGTGAAGAAGAAAGACGGTACCTTTCGCATGTGCATAGATTACCGCGAACTGAACAAGGTGACCGTGAAAAATCGCTATCCATTTCCACGCATTGACGACTTATTCGACCAGTTGCAAGGGTCGAGCTATTACTCGAAGATTGACCTGAGGTCAGGCTATCATCAATTGAGAGTCCGGGATGAGGACGTCTCCAAAACAGCATTCAGAACTCGCTACGGCCATTATGAGTTTTTGGTCATGCCATTCGGGCTAACGAACGCGCCTGCGGTTTTTCATGGATCTTATGAACAGGGTGTGCAAACCTTATCTTGACAAGTTTGTTATTGTTTTCATCGACGACATCCTAATTTATTTGAAGAATCGGGAGGAACATGAGCAGCATTTACGACTTATTCTGGAACTCCTTCGAACGGAACAGCTGTACGCTAAGTTTTCAGAATGCGACTTCTGGCTTCGTGAAGTCCACTTTCTAGGCCACGTGGTAAACAAGGATGGGATTCATGTCGATCCATCCAAGGTAGATTCGATCAAGAACTGGCCTGCACCTCGCACACCAACCAAAATACGCAAATTCTTGGGTTTGGCGGGTTATTATAGACGGTTCATCAAAGACTTCTCAAAGATTGCACAGCCGCTTACATTACTGACACAGAAAGGTGTTGCTTACCGTTGGAGTGATACACAGGAAACAGCGTTTCAGCACTTAAAGGATAGACTTTGTAGCGCACATATCCTCTCATTGTCTGAAGGCACGGATGATTTTGTAGTCTACTGCGACGCATCCATCCAAGGTCTTGGATGTGTGTTGATGCAACGGGATAAAGTTATTGCTTATGCTTTACGCCAACTTAAGATTCACGAACGGAATTACACTACGCACGATTTAGAACTGGGAGCTGTTGTTTTGCGCTCAAGATATGGCGACATTACCTGTATGGCACCAAGTGCACCATCTACACCGATCACAGGAGTCTTGAGCATATCTTCAAGCAGAAAGAATTGAACATGCGGCAACGTAGATGGGTCGAGCTACCGAACGATTTCGAGTGTGCCATAAAGTACCATCCGGGCAAAGCCAATGTGGTGGCCGATGCCCTCAGTCGAAAGGATACTACACCTAGGCGTGTACGAGCGTTGCAACTCACTATTCAGTCTAGTCTTCCTTCACAGATACGAGATGCTCAGGTAAAAGCATTGAAACCAGAAAACGTCAGGGCTGAAGCCCTACGCGGATCAAGGCAACGGTTAGAACAAAAGGCAAACGGCGCCTACTATATAACGGGATGCATTTGGGTCCCACTCTATGGCAGTTTACGCGAGCTTGTAATGGAAAAAGCTCATAAGTCTCGCTACTCAGTACATCCTGGTTCGGATAAGTTGTACCACGACCTCAGAACTACATATTGGTGGCCTAGCATGAAGGCCCACATAGCAACTTACGTTAGCGAGTGTTTGACTTGTGCGAGAGTCAAAGCAGAATATCAGAAACCTTCAGGCCCACTCCAACAACCTGAGATACCACAATGGAAATGGGAGCCAGTTTCCATGGATTTTGTTACTGGCCTGCCTAGATCTCAACGTGGGAATGATACTAATTGGGTGATCGTGGATCGACTCACAAAGTCTGCTCACTTCTTGGCTATCTAGGAAACGGATAAGTTCTCCACTCTAGCAGACGTATACCTTAAAGAAGTTGTCTCGAGGCACGGGGTGCCCACCTCTATTATCTCCGAGCGTAATGCACGTTTTACTTCAGAACTGTGGCAAGCAATGCACAAATCTTTTGGCTCTCGTTTAGACATGATCACAGCTTATCATCCTCAGACGGATGGGCAGTCTGAGCGCACCATCCAGACTCTTGAAGACATGCTTAGGGCATGTGTGGAATTTTCGTACAATAACAGCTACCACACCAGCATTAAAGCTGCTCCATTCGAGGCATTGTACAGACGCAAATGCCGGTCACCTCTCTGTTGGGTAGAGGTGGGGGATAGTTAAATCACAGGTCCAGAACTTGTAGTTGATATTACAGAAAAGGTTGCTCAGATACGACAACGCATGGCGGCAGCTCGTGACCGTCAGAAAACATACGCCGATTAAGATAGGAAACTACTCGAGTTCCAGGTTGGGGATCGAGTGCTACTCAAAGTTTCACCCTGGAAGGGTGTGGTTCGTTTTGGAAAACGAGGCAAACTTAAACCGCGATTTGTCGGACCATTTGAAATCATTGAGAAAATAGACAAGTGGCCTACAGACTGAACTTACCAGCTGAACTCAGTGCAGTTCACAACGTCTTTCACGTGTCGAATCTGAAGAAGTGTCTGTCAGATGAGACCCCCATGGTTCCTTTGAAGGAGCTCACTATCGACGAACGGTTGCATTTCGTCGAGGAACCAGTTGAATTCACGGACCGGGATGTTAAGGTCCTCAAGCACACCAGAATACCACTTGTTCGAGTTCGTTGGAACTCCCGTCGTGGCTCAGAGTATACCTGGGAACGAGAAGATCAAATGAAACTCAAGTATCCCCAGTTATTAGGAAACACTGTAGCTATTACTGAGGCTGAAGCTACTACAGAATTTCGGGACGAAATTCCAAATCAACGGGGGGATGATGTGACACCCCAGGAAAACCAGTAAACGATAACTTACCTAGCTTCCTCAGTAACCGCGTGCTAAATTTCGGGACGAAATTTCTTTTAAGTTGGGGATAATGTGACAACCCGAGTTTCTGAGATTTCCATCTTCGCACTATTGCACGTTAATTGTATAGATCGTTTGTTTGACACGAATTGTTTGTTCACAACTGTACACGTGAGTATTATGACAAATCGTATTGTAAATTATATGATGTGTATGTTTTATATGATGTGTATGTTTTATATGGTGTGTGGATTAAATGTGTTTGTAGTGTATGTTAATGGGGGATCTTGTGTTAATGGGTATCTTATAATTATATAAGGATTTTTGGGCTGGGAAACCCCACCCACGAAATCACCTCAATTTAATAAATGGGCTTTGGCCCAGTGGTGAAGTGATAAATATCTGATTGGTTAAATATATGTTTAACCTTTCTGTGATCATTATTTGACAACCCTATCACAACTCACACACTCTCTCTCTCTCTACCCTTGGAACTTGACGGCAGCCCCCTCTCGGTCGAAGCCAAACCTTCCTTGTTCGATCTCTGGTTAGTGTTATACATGTTCTGTTGACTTAGGATGCTTATCGTATGATCATGATATAATCTGTTTTAGATGATTTGGTACTTATGGATGTTTATTGTTTGGGTCGTTTGATTGTTACTAAAACTGTTGTGATGATTGAATGAATAGATATAGAGTTTCTGGGTTTTTATGTTGCTGTAAATGTTGAAGAAGATGATACAGACCAACGAAAACACCCCACAACTTTAAAGTGGACGAAATCACATAAGTGATTTCGGCCCACATATATGTTTTCGGCCCAAGAGATATTAAAGCCCAAAGTGTTTTCGTCACACTTGAAGCCAACGAAAACACCCCCCCACACAATTGAAACTGGACGAAATCACTCATGTGATTTCGGCCTAATGTGTTAAGCCCAAAAATGGATTTCGGCCCATAGGTGTTTTCGCCACTTTAGTGTTTTCGTCCCTTAAGGGGATTTCGGCTCATGTGGTTTTCGGCCCAAGGGTGTTTTCGGCCCAACTGTTAAATGTGTTACTCGGTTAAGTTATCTACCTTGGTTAACCCTGTTATAATAAAACAACTATCTTCGTTAATATGTTAACTATGTTGAATGTTGATTAACTCTGTTATGCATTAACTAGGATAAGTGTATTAATCTGGTTAAGCATGTTAACTGCATTATGTATGCCATTATGTGAAGTATATTAATTCTGTTAAGTATATAATGGTATTAGCTTATTAACTCTGTTAACTCTATTTAACTCAGTTAAGTTATGCAACTCTGTTAAGTACGTATATAACTCGGTTAAACATGTAACTATGATTAACCTATTAATTGAGTTAAGTTTATTAACTCAGTTAACCTTATTAACTATGTTAGTATGTTAACCCCGTTAAGTGTGTTTGATGCGATTAACTGCTTGTGTTGCATGATGATTAACTGCCAAACACACTATGTGACATTAGAATATAAGTAAGTCGTTACGAACATAAACTGATTTTTGGATACGTGCACTATAGGACTTGATTGATTATTTGCGAGCACATAGTTTAGCATACCGAGCAAACCAAGGTGAGTTCACACTCTTTCTAAGGCATGGGATTCCCGGTGGTTTGGGAATGGGTTAAGAAATTTAAAATGGAACCTACATATTCTCCTTGGGTAGGATATGTACCGCCATCCTCCATGGGTAGGATGCCAATATTAATCCTGCGTATTCTCCTTGGGTAGAATACATACGTTCGTCCTCCTTGGGTAGGACAACAACCTTAACATACGTTCGTCCTCCTTGGGTAGGACAACAACCTTAACGTGCGTAAAACCTACGTACACTCACACTCGCTACGGTCCTTGGATCAAGAAGGGCACGTACAAATACGACTAGTCTACACATGGGAAGCCCCACTAATCATCGCACAGATGCCTGGATTGGCCGCGATAAGGATTAATACGATACATGGTTTTCAAAACGAACAAACGATTTACGAAATGAATACTATAACCAACTGTGAACTCGCTCAACATTGTTGTTGATTCGTTGTTACATGCCTTGCAGGTCTATAGGTGCATATCAAAGGGACTTGCTGTCTGAGAAGCTGGAGTGGTCATGGGTCGAGACACACGGAAACGCAATATAAGACTAAGAGCTTGCATATGGTTTTATAAACACTTAACAAGTTAAATATGCTTCCGCTGTAAACTGTGAAATATTGTATCATGGTAACCCTTGTTGTTTATAAATGAAAGTATTATTTATCTATGCTTATGAGTTCAAGGTGATTGATGGTTAAGATCCTGGTCAGTCACGCCTCCAAGCGGTGATACTCCGCGTGTGGATTTTGAGGGTGTGACACCAATAATTTCATTTCAATAGTATAAATTAGTAACTTATGCATGCATATAGGGGTTATACTTAATTTTTGGGGAGTTTTTCAAAAATATTTTGATTTTTTTACTTTTAGTCATAAAGTATTGGGTTTATTGGATTTTAATAATAGTAAGTTTCACCTGTTGGCTGATAATAATCTCAACTTTAAAATTATCTCCAACGATCCCAACTTGTAAGAATTTGCCCCCCATTGATCCCAACTTATTTTTCTTTGCCAAAGGAAGAATCTCAAGTACAACAAGCTTTTCAAAATATGCGTATTTTGTTATTTTTCAATAAAGCAATCTAAAATCAATACGTAAGAGTATTATACGACTTTTTAAACCGTTAAACACTAGTTCAATCAGTAGGGCATAGATATTAAGATGGTAGTCTCCAGAAGGGGTTAATCCTTAATCAAATTTATAGATAGTCCCATATACAATTATTATTTTCTTTCTATTGAAGATTTGTACGTTTACTCAATCAAATATCAGTCTTTAACTAAGCCTATGCGCTACAGTGATGTTCCATTTTTGGAGGATGATCCGCTACGTAGGCGTCACATCATAGTCCTTGAAGGTTGCCCCTCCAAGGTAGAAATACTGGAAATGGAGGATGATTCTATCCCACCAACTTTATTTATTTATTTTTTTAACTTCATCTTATTTTTTTTTAAATTTAACTACTTTTTAATTTAAACTAGGGGGAACACCCGTGCGATGCACGACATGCATAATAGTTATTGTTTTTTTCTGGAACGACGACTGATATAGATAGTGCGTGACACGGTACGAAAGTGCGAATATAGTATAGATTTTCAAAACAAAAACCATTTTTTTTAAAGTTAGCCGTTTGACCATGGTTATTTTGACCAAAGTCCACTCCTCATTCGGCGCTTTGTGGTAGCACCACCAGTCAAAAAAGGGCCAAAACGCCCGAGGGTACAGTGTTCCCCCGCGTTTTTAAGACACTTTGAGAGAGGTTTGCGCCCCACCACATGTGGTCTCACAAAACTTCAAATCTATGGACGTGTGGTTTCTCAACCCTCTTCAAAAGACGTCACAGTTTTCAAATTTTTTATTTTCCTTTTTCATTGTTTTAGATGGTGTAAAATAGATGTTAAATATATATATATATATATATATAGGGTAGGGTTCCAGCGTGAACAACCTCCCAAGCGTGAACTGCGTGAACTGATCTGGACCATTGATTTCCTTTTTAGTTGTTAAGGGTATGATTGTAATTATATAAAAAATTAGATTTAAATCATTATTTTAATAATTGAATTAAGTTACATCTTTCCTATTTTAAATTCATTATCCACAATATCTTTTATTTCATTTTTATTTTTTCAAATTTCACCACCAGAATTCGGATTATGATTTTTAAGATCCACGTAACCTTCATATTTCAACGGTGTACACATGTGTACTTGGATATTTCAACAGTACACATGTGTACTCAGCATGTTACATATGTGTAATTAGCTACATAATACATACATATAAACAAAACCTGTAAAACTAGTTTATATTAAGCAAATAAAAAGTTACATAATGTTTGCCAAACCAAAAAAAAACATACAATTACAAGTTCCAGTTTCGTGAAAACAATAAACGCAACATAATCGGAAAAATAAAAAAGACATAGTCTTTTACAACTATTCGCCGCGTTGTATGCTGAATCATCCTTATCGATCAAGCAAACAAACATACGTGAATCATCCTTATCGACCTTCCATCTCCACTTTTCTCGTTTACGACGTCTCCTATAATAACACAAAAAAACTCAGCAATTAGTACTTTGCATAATTCACAAGGGTGCATCAACAACTTTACACATTTAATACGCAAAAAAAAAATGAGATATCACAAAAACAGACGCTATACACATGTGTACATCGCATTAAAAACAGAACAAAATCAGAATACACATGTGTACAGCACCTTAAAAACATAGAAAAATTAGAATACACATGTGTACAACGCCTTAAAACCAGAGCAAAATCAGAATACACATGTGTACAGCGCCTTAAAAACAAGCAAAATCAGAATACACATGTGTACAGCGCCTTAAGAACAAAGCAAAATAAAAAAAATACACGTGTGTACATTACATTAACAACAACCTTCAGAACCTCATAACAATCTTCAAATTCTCAATCAAACAATAATAATTTTCAACATCAAAACAATGAAAAATTGCAAACTTTTTTTCTCAATAATCAAACTCATAAAAAATCTTCAGAACCTCAATCAAATAATAACAATAATAACTTTCAAACATCAAAAACAATAAAAATTTACAAACTTCATACCTGGTCGGTAGCGATAAACATTAGATCGCTGTTTCGCCGGAGAAGAGCAGGGGAAGATCGCACTACTACAAAAAAAGCAATTGACACCACATTTTGCTACCGAAAATTAACCGTATCAAAATAAGCAACAATTTATCTGAATTTACCCTAATATCACACTCCGCTTATCTCTCACTCGCATCTAAACCTAGATTCCTCACGCAGAGCCCTAAACCCTAGATTCATCTCTACCTAAACCGAATGATCTCTAGAAACACAATTGGTTCAAATCACAAAAAATTTCCAATCGATGAACACCTTAAAGGAGATTCACAACAATAATTGCTGAAATTCGATATTCGTTTCGTATTTTCAACGATTCGCAACTGTTAGAACAAATCGAACAATTGGACGCCAGATCTATGAAATTGGAACCGAATATGTTCCTGATTTTGAAGTAGCAAGCGTCGGAAGAGGTTTGCGGCAAGCCTGTTATTCGCATCTAAACCGAATGACCTGCAAAATCGCACCTGTTTATCGCCAGTAAACCCTCACCTCTTCCAATCGACTCGCCTCCTCAATCGCATATCGATTCAATCTCAACGAATGACGGTTTCAAATAATCGCAGATCGGTTCTCTTAGTCTCAGTGAACGGCAACTTCAATTCCTTCGCCCTCATCTCCCTACTTTCTTGGATCTTCAAAAAGTTTGAATATTGATTTATGAGATTGAACGTGATTTATGGAATAATTTAAAATGGAAATTACAGTTATACCCTTTTTCCTTTAATTAAATGAAAACAATTAACCACATATTTACTATCATGCCCCTCACTTTAATCTAAAGATCATAAAAATCAAGGGCCCAGATCAGTTCACGCAGTTCACGCTTGGGATTTTGTTCACGTTTGAACCTAATCCTATATATATATATTATACTACATACACATATACATATAAATTCAGTTTTGACATCTAAAAGTCAAATTGCAGGTTTTGTTCCCTTTTATAGATGAGAAAGCAGTTTATAAACCAACAAAATTAACAAACCCTAACAGTTCTTCAAGTGTTTAGTTATATAATCTATATATTTATTTACTAAAATTTATTACAAATAACCCAATACTTAATAAATAGGGTATGTAGGACTTAAAAAGTGTTAGCTGGACACGTATGTCACTCCAGCTTGCGAATCTTGTGTACCGACTCCTGGGTAACATTTTCAGACGTCTGTAACACATCTGGTTATAAAAGTAAAAAATAAACAAAAATGATGTTTGAGACCAGGGTAAAAATCTAAAACATCATTTTTTCCCTTTTGAGACCACGCTATAAAAGGTTAAACAATACAGGGGGAAGGGTTGTAACTAACAGGTTAAACGGGTCGTAACAAATTAGCTGGTCTCATGTTAAGTTAAACAACTTAATTATATCAAACAAAGTAAAACCGCATAATAATTGTTGAGATATAATAACCCAAAAGGCAAAGTTTGTAATAAAAGGGTCAATTTATTTGTCTGCATGAAGATTGCCACAAATTAACATAACTACACACTTTCAGAAACTAACCTTACTCTCGGGAAGAGAACGGGGTTTTCGCACCCATCACACCACATATTGTTGTCTTCACGGACCACACCTTTCATGCAGCCTCCACCGCCACATGTCAGCGTGAACCACTCCTGGTTATTGCGTATGCGCTTAAGTTGAACATGACAGGTGAATTCAGCACTCTGCATAAATTACCAGCACTCTGTAAATATGCTATTTGGATGCGCTATATTAAAAGAAAGCATATAGTTTCGTAGGGGGCATACCGTGTGTTGCCTGTTTCTTCTTCCGTGGTTCAAGATGGCTTCTAGGGTGGTCCATTTTTCTGAATAGCCGGCGACAGTCTTGTTCCCTGACATGGCGTCACGTGTAGATCCAGCAACTACAGGTTGTTGAAGAGAAGGTGAGTATGACCTGCTATGTGGAGACTTATTTATATAGTCATTTAAAATAGTCTTTTGGAATGGATAATGTTGTTTAATTCAAAATTTAATACAGAACTGTTATGAGCAGATGATTAGCCGATGTTATTAATGTGCAGTCTGTTATTAATGTGATTATTAATCACATTAACATAACCCTCAAGTCAATGTAAAGGCACATTAGTAATTAGGGATATAATTGTAATTTAGTGTTAGCTCTTCACCTGCATAGAAACTGTCAACAATTCAGACAAACTTAGTTACAAAACAACGTTAATCACATCATAAAGAAACTTACTTCTATCAGGTCAGACCATTCACCTCCCTAGAAAAAACCGTGGAATAATCAATGCAATTGAAAGAGACCGTAAATGGTGGTGGTATGTAAACAGCCCCATTAAATTCTTCTATGCCGAAGAGTCACATTGATGGCGAGGATAGTTGTTACCACTTTGCCTTTTGGCTAATAAGAATACTTTGCCTTTTGGATTTTCTAATTCAAGAATTCGAATTCTTAAGAGTTATTGAGAGGATATGATGTTGGCTAATAAGAATACTTGAATTAGAAAATCCGAATTCGGCATGTTCAGTATAACAAATCCGAATTGGTTTTTATAAACACATGTAAATTATTTATGCATGTCTCCCTAACTGTTTAATCTTTAATACTAAACAAGAATTACCAATGTGGAATAGTCTAAAGTATTGCAAGTTATAGATATTCGTATTTAAATAAGATGTATCCATATCAGTTTAAACTAAGTTCTCAATTCAGCAATCTAACACAACAGACCCATGAAAGTTTTAAAATATCATGAAAAATAACAAAAGAAATTCTAAAACATATAATGAGACCGTTGTCAAATTAAGGAGCATGTAATATGGATTTCTATTACATTGAAGCCCTGCCATTTCCTCTAAGAACATTAAGCTTATCAATCACATCTGCACTAACAGTTTCCAAAAGCAAATTTAATGGTTAACTATGTCATCAAAACTCACGATGTTGGATTCATTTGCAAAATAATTTGTATTATGTATACCTCTTAAAAAAGACCTTCTGATGATGCGAGAGCGACTTCGATGAAGTGTGCAGGTTCAAGATGTCGATCTTTACAAAGAAAATAAACAACAGCGTCCTTTCGGCTCTTCTGCTGCCACTCCGGCTCCATCTCCTGCGCTGGCTCTGGCCGTCGCTGCTGATTTTCACACTGACATTTCATCGAGCACCTTGTATGCAAAATTTGAAAGACAATGAAACAATGCAAAGTGACACTCAATTTGGCCCCATAAGCATAAGTTTATAAAACAAATCACTAAATACGGTATTAACAACTTTATAAAACTTTAAATTGTATAAACTACATTATTCTATATAAAAGATTATACAAAAACATGAGGTCTCACCTTACAAAGTATAAACCGATAGCTTCCATATGATCTGTTAAGATATCGGAGACAATACGGCGACATTCCTTGAGAACAGAAGGAGTAAGGAAGACCTCTTTACGGATCATGGAATCGTTCTTGTAGTTTGAATTATTGGCGTAACGAAGTTTACCGTCTGGTCGGAACTCAAACTCCAAAAACTCGTGACCGAACTTCCCCTTGTGCCCTACGTAATACCGCAGGCAAAACTCTCCGGCGCCGCCGCCCGTCGCCGCCCCGTTCTCTTCTTCCGCCATCTCTCTTCCTGGTTTTGAAATGTTAAACCTGGGAATACCCCAAACAATAAAATTCCTCATTACTAACATGGTCATAAATAAGTAATTGCATTACTAAATCTGACAAATTGGTTAAGTCGGTAAAGTTTCCTAATTATATTATAACCAGATGCCGATGAAGAAAAAAGAGGGAAATGAAACTGAAGGGCATATACAAAACTGTCTTAAAAGCCAAAATATAAAGATTTTCCTAGAGACAAACCCTAGATCGAATCAGGTGAAGCGCATAACGAACCTGTAACTAAATCTGAAAGGAGCTTCAATCGCAACAAAAGCTTCGCCACAACACATCGTTCGTCAACCAGTCTCTTTCATCATCTAACTTGTTTTGATTGTTCGTTGGTAGGCAGAAATGCATCGCCCATTAGCAAATGAATCAAATTCATGATTTTTATTACAATGTTTCAAATCAATCCCTTAATTAATAAGTTACTTGCAGAATAGACCTTCTAGTTTAAGTTGAATTCTAATATGAACTTTTAAAGCTCAGTTAATTAAACAATGTTAATTTTAATATGAACTTTTGACATCTACTTATTATTAAGTAAATTAAATGCAATTAATAGGATTTTTATAGGCTGGTGCATTTAAAACAACCATAAATTTTGGTTTTAAAATTGAACATATAACTAAACTTTAGAATATATATAGATAAAATAAACCCAACAATTAAATTTAAATAAAAGTGAAATTTAATTGGGAAAACTAAGTTTAAACCTTGTTTTAAATTTGGAGGGGCATATTGTGTCAAATCACAAAACTTACAAAAAGAAAAAGAATCCCACTTTTTCAGTATTGTCTTCTCCGACAAGTATTCGCCCGATTCCGATAACCCATCTCCATGATTCATTTCAATTTTTTTTTTTTACGTTTTCAAATTAAGAAACTCTATTTGTAAAAGATGTTCAACTGTTTATAGTAAAAGTCATTTCTTTTGTTATGCTCAATCTTCTTCCTCCCATCTTCTTCCAGCTTCTTCCTAAAGAGTGTTTTGATACTTCGATATAATATCCGACTTCCCTAACCCTCTACACAACTCATTTCCCTAACCCTTCACACAACTCACTTTCCACCATGTCTGACATTTACCCTAACCATGTCCCTAACCGTTACCTTACGTGGTTAACACGAATAAGAAACCATTTTGAAGATGGGAACAACCTCTTCTCATTTTTGGTACCGAATATCGTATTCCAAACCATGTATGTTGAACTCATTGAGTTCAACATTATCCAAAACTTTGTAGGGTACGCAATAACTATCGTATCTGCAGCTATTGCGGTACGAGTAGAATATCCAGGAGCTTACTACCAAGACACTACTGTAAACTCCAACGGGGGTTTGCAACACCGTGAAGGAAAAGCTATTTTCGCATATACCTCCCCTTACGAGTTCGAACATTTTTCGGAGGCAGCCTCTGCTTGTTTTTTCAGTGTCATGGCTTCAATATGCTTTGCGATGCAAGTCAATCTAAGGCGAAGGATATGCGCCCTGATATTCATGGTTCTCATGTACGTTACCATATGCTTATTCATACCTATGATCAAGCAAGCGTCGGAAATGATCATTGATGACTCCACACCCATAGGAAAGTATTACCTGCTAAAGCAAAGGGCAATATGGGGTGAGTTCTCGTTAGCCTACCAAATTTTGGCTGGACTCGGCATTGTTTATCAAATGGTGAGAGATATATGGGTAGTATACGGGAGGATCGTCGCTGCACGCCACGAGTTGAATGCGGTGTAGTTGGTCTTTATCAATGGTTATGTTCAAAAACTCACAATGTTTGAGTTAAGGTTATGTTTTGTCTTTGTGGTTTGTAAGGCAATCAATCTATTATTTTTTTTTTTCGGAAAGATTAACCAAGATAGTTATTACTTTTATATATGTTTGTTATAGTTACTTTTATATATAGATTAACCCAGATCGTTACTTTTATATATAGACCCAAATCATATTGAACATGTTTCTCACAATTCATTTTGATCCAAAGCACAAGGGTACCAACATGAAAGGTAGAAACATTCTTATTGGGTATCAGCAAGTGTAATGATATAACCACTGTAACAAATTAGATTAGATTTTTAAACATAAATTATTAAAGCTCAACATATATTAGCAAGGATTGTAATTATATTCGTTCTGGGTGATAGAAATTGATCCGCCTACAAACCTGAACCGTCAATGCATAAAAGGGTTGTTTAGATCATCATTCCTAGCCTAAATCATACAAGATCATGCACTTAAACATCTTACTTTAATATAATAACATAATCATACAAACTAGTTAACACTAATTCACATAATCATCTCATAATACATTATATTTAGTTAAAACTAGCTTTGACTTTCAATTTTGAAGACAAGAAGCATGAAAAATTGTCATATGGGGGTAGAATCACTTTACTCAAGTCGGTTCTCAATTCCCTCCCCACGTATATCTTTTCATTGTATAAGGCACCGGTCCAAGTATTGGAGCAATTGGAAAGACTAAGAAGGGTATTCTTTTGGGGAGGGTCCGAGGAAAACTCTAAAATGAATTGGATGGCTTGGGATGTTATCGCGCCGATTGAGTACGGTGGTTTAGGTTTCGGTTCACTCCGAGACGCTAATCTAGCCATGTTGTCAAAGTGGTGGTGGAGGTTTAAAACGAATTTTTTTTAGAAATGGTGTATTTTGTATATATTTTTAGGATAACGGGGAAGTAAAAAAAAAAAAGGTTTTTGGTGTATCCGCTATTTGGAATAGCGGATTAGGAAGGAAATTAAATTGTGTTGCAGCAATGCTCAGGTAGGTGTCAGGTGGGTGTCAGATGTTTTTCTAATCCTCTATTCTCAATAGAGGATTAGGAGGAAACACTTAACCATGGTTCAAGCCTCACCCGAGACCAAACATAAGCCAGTTAAAAACCTAAACCCAGTTACAAAACTTAACTCTAATTAATTTATTTTAATGTTTCAAACCCATTTAATAATATTTTGTTAAATAATATTGTTCGAAACCTAACTCTAATTAATTTATTTTAATGTTTCAAACCCTAACTAAATATTATCATTAACAATAATAAAATAAAATGATAAATTATAAGATGAAAAACGTGAAACATGGACTAATCGATTACATAAACTGAATTAAAGCGGTACAATCTAACTAATTATTTAATGCCTGTGTGGATAGCGGATGAGACAGCCACCGGTGCCACAACCAACTGGTTTTGGATGTCTTTGTGGTTGTACACGTCTTGGTTCTGGTTCTTCCGGTTCATTATCATTTGGTGGATTGGAGCCTTCGGGTTGACTCAGATGTAGGTCCAAGCTTATTGGAACCGGACTTATATGCTGGTAACGCGGATGTTGTACACTAAGACCGGTATATTCGTAATTCTGGAAGGGTCCCGGCTGGTCTGAGTACATCACAGGAATCATATTACTATCAGGAGTGTTGTCAAACAATGAGGATACCCAATTGTTTTGTTGGTTGTTGTTAACATTCGACTGGGTACCTAATTGAATGCTTGATGATCCATGTCCAACATTTTCAAATGAAGGTCTATAACCGGCTTCCAAATCCAGTGTTGCCCCTCCAACATGTGAGGTACCCTCCCCATAGTTGGGTGTTGCCCCTCCAAAATTCGAGGTACCCTCCCCATAGTTGGTTGTACCCTCCCCCTCCTGATCATCATGTACGAGGTTTACCCGAGTTCTTTGTCGGCCAAGACGCCCCCGACCACCACGCCTTGCTCGCTGGGGGATAGTGTTACCCGGTTCCAGATCTGGTTCATTAGTCTGTATGTACGAAGGCTGACCCATATGATTAAGTGATCCAATTAGTTGAGAAGCCATGCCTTGGACCCCTCCAAAATTTTCGTAGTAATGATCAGGGCCCATGTTTCGCATTCTGATTGCTTCCTGACCAATGAAGCCTAATCCATCCACCTGCAAAACCAAAATAATTAAAAGCTATACGCATTACTAATTTATTATTTTTAATTCTACATTTTTAATTAAACTTACCAAGTATCTTGCAGTTCCACCGTGATCATCGAAACCAGTATGGACAACACCTGGGACGTGCCTCGGGTCTTTTATATATAATACAGTATGCTCATGGAACCAATCATTGTAAGTAGGGTGTGCCGTAGGCTTGTTGGTCGGCACACCTTCCACCACATTTTCGTTTCTATTGTTCCAGTTTTCCACATATGCTGCATGATGAACAGACCAGTCTTTTTCCAACCTCCCTTTCCGTATTGTTTTATGGAGTTTGTGAAGCACTTTACGTGAAAAGGGGAATGGGGCGGGGACCTCCTGAAGAAATCCAAACTGCCTCATAACCCTTTCCACCAGATGATATTCAACTATGTTCCAAAAAATTAAATAACATCGTGACCTCCAACTGCTTATGCCCGTTCTACACATTTCCGGGAGTCTTTGCAGCACGTGCCGATAAGGCATCCAATCAAACTGTTAAAATAAAAAACTGTTAATATTTAGTATTTAAAATTGATTTATAAAACCTTTATGCTAAAGAAAAAATACATCGCCCTCTCGTAGATTTTGTAATGTTGTACGGTGAGCCTTTATCATGTGTGAAGGAGTCTCTGTTTGACTAATGACATGCTCCGCCCACCTTCACAAAGTACTTAATAATTATTAGAATACAAAAAATTATGGTAGTATTACAACAGAAGCTGACTACCTTGCACCATATGGTTTTTGCCAATCTATTTGTTGATCAACAATTCTGGGTGCTAAAGTACGAATCCGGGTCCATGCCCATATTTGTAGCAGTGACATCGGGCCTCCTATTACCGTTGTTTGCGGCCTGGTTTCGAACAATATTATTTAACAAAATATTATTAAATGGGATTTAATTTTAGGTGATCCGCTATTTGTAATAGAGGATTAGGAGATATTGTGTTTTTACCTAATCCGCTATTCTGATTAACGGCTTAGGCCATATATATTTTTAACAATATTATTAAATTGGGTTTTTAATTGGGTATAAGGTGATCCGCTATTCTGAATAACGGCTTAGGCCATATATATATTTTTTATAAATTAAAACATCTTCATCCTCCACCCTCCATTACCATTACCATGTTCAAGATCAGAACCCCCTCCTCCACTTAAACCCTCCATAACCATGTTCAACATGAGAACCCCCTGTATCATATTCAACCCTCCATAACCATGTTCAACATCAAACCCACCAACATCATCTAGCACCCATCAAACAACCTGCAAAAGCTGTAAAGTTAAAGCACTCAATTAAAACCATTCAACATATGCATGTGATGTTCTGCAATGGATGTGAATGGTGCATGTTCATGGTCAGAAGAAGACAGACTTCTCAGGTTGCATGTGATGTGCCAGAATCTCTTTAATAATAGAGGAGGAATCCAAGGTATAGCTGGAAGTATAACTTAAAAAGTTAACTAGGTTAAGTTTTGTAACTGGGTTTAGGTTTTTAACTGGCTTATGTTTGGTCTCGGGTGAGGCTTGAACCATGGTTAAGTGTTTCCTCCTAATCCTCTATTGAGAATAGAGGATTAGAAAAACATCTGACACCCACCTGAGCATTGCTGCAACACAATTTAATTTCCTTCCTAATCCGCTATTCCTAATAGCGGATACACCAAAAACCTTTTTTTTTTTGACTTCCCCATTATCCTAAAAATGTATTCAAAATACACCATTTCTAAAAAAAATTCGGTTTAAAACGGAGAAGAGTGGATTATGGAGGAGGGTAGTTTGGGCTATTCATCATAATTCTAGATCGTGGTCTTCTATTCCCGCAAAAGTTACAGTCGCCGGGCCTTGGAAACAAATTGTTAGTATTCAAAATATCCTAAACCATTTGGGTATTAACTTGAATGAGTCTATTCGATGTGAAGTGGCCGATGGAAATAAAACAGCCTTTTGGTTAGACTTTTGGATTGGGGATAGTCCTCTGTTTACCAAGTTTCCTTTGCTTTTTGCACTTGAAAAGGATAAGCTATGTATGGTGGCGAACCGGGCATCATGGGCGGATGAGGGGCTGAACGTATATTGGAACTGGGCCAGACAAGTTTTAAGTGCAGATGAGACTGAGGAGGTTCAAAACCTGACGTCTCTGCTGAGGAGTTTCGTACCGAGAGCCGGATCGGACGCATGGTGTTGGAGATTACATCCATCCGATTCGTTCTCAGTCGCTAATATTAAATATATTATGGGGAAGTGTAATAGATCACAGCCCGATTATGTGTTTAGTTGGAATAATTGGGTTTCGAAAAAAGTCAGGGTTGTGGCGTGGAGGACGGTTAAAGAGAGACTTCCTACTAAATCGGCTTTGGCTTCAAGGAATATAGGTGTGGGTTCTATGGACTGTGCATTTTGTGGTGAATATATAGAGTCTTCTGATCATATTTTTGTGTCTTGCCACTTCACACAAACTATATGGCAGATTGTTGCACAATGGGTTAAAATCCCTCCAATTATTGCTTTTGGCTTCAAGGATATCCTAGATTTCCATCAGTCTGTTCCAGGGAGTATAAAGAAAAAGAAAGTAATTTATGCCATTACTCAAGTGGTCATATGGTGCATTTGGAGAATGCGCAATGAAGTGATTTTTAATCAAGTGAATCCGGAGATAGGAAGGGTAGTGGAAGAGGTTAAATCACTAAGTTTCTTATGGGTCAAGAATCGGTCAAAAGAGCCCGGGTGGACTTGGAGCGACTAGAGAAATTTTAACTTTTGAAGTTATTTTGTGTGATTTGGCATGTCGGTGTGTTTTCGTATCGTTTTCACTTTATAAATTTGGTGCCTAGCACCTTGCTTAAATAAAATTGCTCTTGTGGCCGTTCAAAAAAAAAAGAAGCATGAAAAATGTTGTCAGAAGCCACGCCGTCAAGTCACTGTCGATGACGCGGCTAAACTCCAACTCGGCGTGGGTTCTCGAATATTCTGTTTTTTCATTCTTTTATTTTCTAGTTCAACCCTCCAAATGTGGATTTTAATGAACTTGCCACTCCTCTATAGGCTCACATAATTCATACTAGTATTATATTTTTCATTCTTACAAATACATTCTTTTATTTTTTTTCTTTTCATGGTTTTACTTTCTTTTTATTTTATTTATTTATTTTATAAATTTTATATAATACTTTAGCAATTAATTAATCACCTTACTTATTTTATAAAATGTATTTAAATATTATTTCTTCTCGTTTCTTTGGTTAAGTTATTTACTTTTTTAATTTATTATCATTATTTTTCAAATAAATTAGTTAACTTTTTAGAGGTGTACGTGAGCCGAGCTTGAGCTCGCCTAAGTTCAATCTTGGCTAATTTAACTTAAGAGCTGAACTTCGCTTGCAAGTAGATAAATGATTAATTAGGGTTGTAAAAGAGTATAGTCTATCGTGAGTTAATTGAAATCGGCTTGATAAGATAAATAAAAACTAATATCAATATAAAAAATACATCTCTTAATTTATTTGATAAGAATTTAATTCATATAATTCTAGAATCCATATATCATTTGAAAAACATAAAAAGGTTATAAAATAATAAATATTTATAAAAAACTTGGTAAATATCATTTTACTTTTATGTGTTTAGTTGATATATGTTACGAAAAAATGATATAAAAACTTAGGTTTTTAAATAGTTTCTTAATTTCCTTTACATATTTTTAATTTATATGTTTCTAAAAAAATCAATATATCATATTGTTGATATATATTACGAAATATGATATAAAAACTAAGGTTTTTAAATAGTTTCTTATTTTCCTTTACATATTTTTTTAATTATATGTTTCTAAAAACACTCAATGTATCATAGAACATAAAAATCAGTTCTCACTCTTTATTTTTGAATAGATAAAATTAATGATAGAGTTGTTAAAATAAATTACATTTTATATATCACGTATTTTAGCGGGTCGATCTTAGTACCTCGCGATCATATCAATTCAACGCCTAATTAATCATTTATAAACTTGCTAGCCAAGTTGACTCAAGAGCTTGGTCTCACAGCTCATTTGCATCTCTAAAATATAAATTAATTTGTTTGAAACATAACAATAGTAAATATTAAAAGTAAATAGCTTAATAAAAAAACAAAAATAAGTGAAATCAATTTTTATACTTTTGCTAAATAAATAATATAAAAAATAAATGAAGAAGAAAGAACTTTGAGAGGGAAAACAGGGAAAAAATTCTTAAAGTTACACATTTAATTTAGTTGTAAGAGTAGAATTGACAATTCAAAAAAGTTAATAGATAATTTTAGGTCAATAAAATAAGAATGCGGGAAGTGGGGCGTTGGTTGGGGTGGGGGAAGCCCTTCAACTTCATAGTTGATCCACTCTGGGTTGGCGTTGGTTGGGGCGGTGCCCCTTTGGCGTGGGTATTCAGCCTAACGTGGGGTGGGGGTGGGGGGGGGGGGGGGCAGGGTGACTTGGCTGAGTTTGGTTGGCTGGTTCAATATGACTGACTTTGGTTAGGTACTTTAATTAAAAAAAATCACATGGCCGGCCACGCCAAGCTAAGCCACGCCACACCACACCCCTCATTTTTCACCATAAGCTTGTGGATCTCACTCTCGCCACGTGTCGAGCAATGCCCCCAACCCAAACCCCTCCACTCTACGCAGTCTAAGGTGTTAAAAGCTTATCAAACAAAGGATACCTTTTTAAACCATCTTAGGGTGCAGGGTATAATCATTTGAGAGTGATGCGGGGAGTATAAGTCACCGATCGGTGACTATACCGTGTGATTGTGGGTGTTCGGTGAGTTGGAGAGAGGGTGGGGAATTCGGTGAGTGTTTACCGAAAAAGGGGGAGAGTGACTGAGAGAGAGTGATTGAGAAAATGGTGGGTCCCAACCCCTTTTAACCAATCACAATTTTTTTATTTTTTAACATACTCAAACACCTTAGGGTGATTGACCATACCCCCTGATTGAGTGCAAAATATGGAGTGGAATGGAGAGTTGACATGACATAATATTATTGGTTAGAATTTCATTCAAACACCCTAGGGTGATTAACTATACCCTCCACCCTTAGTTTAAGGGCAAAACCTACAAATTGGTATATAAACAACGTGATGTGTATCACACAAAACCTCCCCATCACGCATGATATACCCTTGCCACGGTGCATCACACCATCACTGGCACACATTAAGAAACGCCCGGTCCACCCTTAGAAGCTTAAAATATTTAAATGATAGAAGAAACTAAGTTGGGTTTTTTATTTATTATTTATTTGTAGTTTTGTTAGTTGATTTTGGGTTTGCTTTTTTTTTTCGTTTATTTTTACTTATTGATTTAGGAAAAGATTATAATACAATAACAAATATAAAAATATATGAGACGGTCTAACTTTTTATGGTTCCGCCACTAGTTGTATTGTTTGTTATTTGCATTAAGTTTGTTATCTTGAAAAAAATGATTTGTCTTTGAAAGAGAATATTTGAGTTATTTAACGATTTTTTTTACACAACATACAAGGTATTCAAACTTTTGTGTTTATAAGTATTTTTCTCACAAGAAATGTTGTATTTTTGGATTACTTTGTATGAATTTTGATTATGTGGAGGGATATGAAAATATTTAGGTTGTATGCAACAATCTATGTAAATAAAACTTTGCTCGTGTTTTTTTACCTGATTCAATACAACTAAAATACTTATTTGAGCGATGTATTTTTTTTTGTGTATTTTACAAACAATCTTATTAATAAAAAAAATAAACAATTAGGATGATAGCGGAGGTCATGTTCGACTAAACCACACACTTTAGGGTAAAGCTCAAGGAAACTTTTGTCATGAGATCTAGTTGTTATACAAGTATGTGGCACACTAACTATAGATTTGAACGTAAGTCACAAATGACAAGACTTAAGCATAACAAGCATCCCATACATAATTATCGGATAACGCTCGTAATAGAGATAATCAGGCCAAGACCTAATCAACAAACGGGTGTTAGGCACCAACAATTACCTCATGTACACATATAACATAATACAATACTGTCGTAACTAGACTTACCTGTAGCGTGTGTTTGACGAAATCCATCCTTGACCTTACTACTATCATTAGCCAACCAACCATGATAACTTGTCACACCCCGATTTCCACGTGTCACCGGTGGGCCCGGTGGGGGAGTATCGTGACGTGGTTGGCAACGTAATAGTCAAACAACACAATATAATAATGCACAGCGGAAGCAAATTTAAATAAGATACAACCGAATTTATTTATTGTAAACAAAGTCACAATTATCCGGTGTTTATCCACAGTAGGATCGAATAATAAAAATATTGTTTATGGTTCAACAGACTTCGGCATCTTAAGTTTGCGAGACTTCTAGTGATGCTTAGGAGACTCCCAGCCTATTTCGCCTAGTACCTGCATTTAATCTTTTTGGGGAAAATACGTCAGTTTACACTGGTAAATACATTCAACTGACTCATTTTGTAAAATGATTGAAAATTGGTTTGGATGCACATGGCATAAACATTTTATTTAACTTGGGAGAATTATTTTGATAATATAATAATCTTGTGAACGAATTACGTGTTACTTATGCGTTCAGTAGCCCGGAATGTATCCGGGTTAAAGATCAATAGACACACCACTGTAAGTGAGTTATACACGGGAGTACGCCTACACCCCGTGCTCAGGTCGTGGCAATCTCGTAAGATAATGCCGAGGATATCCGGGACATGGTCATTAACCTCCCAAAGGCTGTAAAGTAAACACATCTGTTTAAAACGAGCCGATCAAATTATTCAATTAACCACTAAGCGTGGAAGATTTGATGCCCGATCAAGCGGTACGCTATGTACCGTAACCCAAGCCCGTATAGGGAAAATAAGTTAAAAGTATTTACCTTTGCAAGTATAAATCCTTAATCGAATAACTTTGCAGATAGCTTTTACTGGTTCTCCTAATCTGGAACGAAGGTTTAATATAACCTATTAGAATACTAACGGGCCTTTAATTAAGCTTAAGCTTAGACCGGTCAGTTTTAATGATACGGTTCGTACGCACGATTAAGCGAAGACCGGATAGAATGTGATTTAGACCCGACAAGTTTGAGGACTTGTTTAATATGGGTTTACTATTCACATTCTGGATTTTGAGATAAAAATGATATCGTTTGACCCGTTTCGGCTAGTTTATGCAAACTAGTTACATAAACCGAACCGAACGCGTATAATGCATAACGGGTAACCGAAAGGGTCGCGAACAGGTTTCCTAAGTTAATACGCTTTAAATATGTTGTGATATCATTATGATATCTTCCATAATGCCCATAACGAGTTTAATCCCTAAATACGCCCCGTAGGGGTATTTTGGTCATTTTAAGGGTTATAAAGGAGATTTATAATACTTCTGAGATACGGGTCTGATTTAATCAGCGAAAATATTAATTTTAACAGGTATCAACAGTTGGTATAAAGTCTTTTGTGATAAAATGGTTCTAGACCCAAACTATGCGTTTAATACGCGTATAAAGCCGTTTTAAGCGACGTACGGTTTAAAATACCATTCTGAGTTTTCTGATCAGCAAAACAGGCTCAAAACACTCTATTTATTATTTTAAATCAGTGGCAATTGGATTGGTATCAATCGGATTCGTAAAACTCGGTTTATGGCCTAAAAGGGCATATTCGGTATTAACCGAATCAATGCGATAAGCCTAGCTTAAGATCAGTTTAAAAATAATTAAAAATCTTCAAAAATCCTAAAATATTATTTAACATCAGTGGGTAAAAGTTTTGGTACCGAAAATCGGGTTTAGATAGGCTATGCGCTAATCGCGCCGTTTAATTAATAAAAAGCTTATTATTTACGCTAATGCGCATATCTCCTAATCTAGACCTCCGATTGACGTGAAAATTTACGTACATGTTTAATAATCAGTAACTAAGATTATTGTACTTCCACATTTTCAAAATTCTCGTTGTATGGTCATAAGGGCGTTATGGTCCAATTTAAGCGATTAACGGAAACGTGTGCATGCATCGGATAATCAACGAAACATGTACAGAGGCTTATACTAGCATGTAACCCAACCCTAATGAGACTTTAAGGCATGTCTAATTCCAACTAAAACGGGTCAGAACCGAAGTCAACGCAAAAGTCAAAGTTTTGCGCCTTTCGGTTCCGAACCGGGTTTAAACAGAAATTTGTCGAGTCGGGCAAGCGTAGACAAGTTTTCATACTTATTACCATGTTATATTAAGGTTACAACAGGTTACACGCCTCGCGGATCAGTAATCGTGCATTAAATCATAATTTGCAATTCTGTTGACTTTTTCGGTCAACGTTTGACCCGACAAACGACCTAGTTAGGTCTGGAATCAGGGGGAACCCTTTTAGGGTCTTATTACCCATATAATTACCAACCTAACGGTACTTTTATTTCGGGTTACGACTGAGTCTACTTTAATTAAACTGGAAGTCAAACGTTAAGTACGATAAGTTGACTTTTAAGCTAAAAACTAATCTAAACATAATTAAGAAAGGACTAGTGGACTTACAAGAGTATAATGATGATTAGGGATGCTTTGTATCAGCTTTGAAAGCTCCAGAGGTGATTAAATGAATGTGCAAGAATGTTTGTGAATGAATGGGTCTTTATATAATGGGTTTACACACCACAATGTATTGACACAAGGGTCTATGATCAGCCACAAATGACAAACACATGTCTCTAGTGTCTAGGGGAGTCTAAGGTTCATGCACATGCAAGAAAACCGGTGAAACAAGTCACAATCGCGAATTACAGGTTGCTGTCTGTTTCTGATGCTGGGTACACCGCTAGCGCACCGTTACGCTACAGATGTAGCGGTGCGCTAGCCCGCTATTCAGGGCATTTTGACTTAATCAAGGTAGCGCACCGTTACGCTACATATGTAGCGGTGCGCTAGCACTGTTCTGAGCCAAAATTTGTTGTTGTTTGTTGAAGTTTTGGAAAGGTATCAACTTGCACGACAATTAGACCTCATTTATCAATTATAGGACCCTTATTCAGTGTATGATACTGTGTAATACCCTACCATTGAACTTGTTTCAATTTGAATGCATTAACCAGATCCGAAAACATCGGTGTACCACTCAAATTATTTGTGGGATCACATCATGCTTTATCACATCCATTATTAGAAATAATTTTCCGCATCGAGGGTAATAAAATATGGGTATAATATTTAATCGGGTCTTGGGATTTATAATTTAGGTCGTTCAGAGGTAACAGTTTAACATGACGCCACTTTAAATCCTACCGAATCATCTTTATTAAAAATCCGAGTTTACAACGCGTTTTGTCTGACATGACACGTGTCGTTTTATTATTGAACACGAAATTCTGAGGTGTTACATCCTCACCCCCTTAAATAAATCTCGACCCGAGATTTACTGAAACAAGTAAGGGTACTTTTCTTTCATCGTGGATTCAACCTCCCACGTGAAATCTGGACCTCTACGGGCATCCCATTTGACCTTTACAAAAGGTATATGCTTCCTTCGAAGCTTCCTTACCTGTCGATCTTCAATCGACAAAGGTTTTTCAACAAACTTTAAGCTCGCGTCAATTTGCACATCTGTATGTGGCATGACATGTGTTTCGTCAGCGGAACACTTCTTTAGATTGCAAATGTGGAATACGTTGTGAATTCCACTGAGCTCTTCTGGTAAGTTCAACTTATAGGCAACTGACCCGACACGTTCGATAACCTCGAAAGGTCCTATGTATCTCGGGCTTAGCTTGCCTTTCTTACCGAATCGCATCACTCCTTTCCAGGGTGACACTTTTAGTAGGACTTTTTCACCTACTTCGAAGTGAAAATCCTTACGATTTGGATCAGCGTAACTCTTCTGCCTATTCCGGGCAGCTTGGAGATTGTTACGAATCTGGACAATCTTGTCCGTCGTTTCAAACACAATCTCTGGTCCTGATAACTGGACTTCTCCAACTTCCGCCCAACAAACTGGCGATCTACACTTTCTACCGTATAATGCCTCAAAAGGCGCAGCCTTTATGCTGGTATGGTAGCTATTGTTGTAGGAGAATTCGATCAATGGTAGGTTCTTATCCCAGCTACCTCCCAAATCGATCGCACATGCACGTAGCATGTCTTCCAACGTTTGAATAGTACGCTCACTCTGACCGTCTGTCTGAGGATGGTAAGCCGTACTAAAGTTCAAACGTGTGCCCAAAGATTGCTGGAAGCTCTTCCAAAAATGTGACGTGTACCTAGTATCTCTATCAGAGATAATAGCTACAGGTATGCCGTGTAAGGCTACAATCTTATCAACGTATAACTGGGCTAACATATCGGAGCTATAAGTCTCCTTGATGGGTAAGAAATGAGCTGACTTAGTCAGTCGGTCAACTATAACCCATATCGTATCATTTCCTTTCCTCGTCTTGGGTAACTTGGTAATAAAATCCATAGTTACCATTTCCCACTTCCACGTAGGAAGTTCAGGCTGTTGTAGCAAACCTGACGGTTTCTGATGCTCGGCTTTGACTTGCGCACATGTCAAGCATTTTGCTACATGAGCGGCTACAGACTTTTTCAAGCCTATCCACCAATAATTTGTCTTTAAATCCTGGTACATCTTATCAGCTCCAGGATGAACGGAGTATTTGGAACTATGGGCTTCCTGGAGGATAACATCACGAAGTCCTCCGTAAATCGGAACCCATATTCGCCCATTCAATCTTAGAATTCCGTCTTTGCTAAGAGTTAACTGCTCCTCAGTTACTCCTAACTTTTCATTTGGGTAGTTAGCTTCCAACACAGCTTCCTTCTGTGCAGCTAACACCCTTTCTATCAAACTGTTCTTTATCTCCATACGCTTGGCGTTAATTCGAATGGGTTTAACCCTTTCCTTTCTGCTCAAGGCATCAGCGACTACATTCGCTTTGCCGGGATGGTATTTGATTTCACAATCATAATCATTCAGAGTCTCCATCCAACGGCGTTGCCTCATGTTTAATTCTTTCTGATTAAACAGATGCTGGAGGCTCTTGTGATCAGAAAAGATCACAAACTTGATTCCATAAAGATAATGCCTCCACAGTTTTAGTGCGAATACAACGGCACCCAACTCCAAGTCATGGGTGGTGTAATTCTTCTCATGCACCTTTAACTGTCGCGATGCATAGGCAATAACCTTGCCTTTCTGCATAAGCACACACCCCATGCCGGTGTGTGAAGCATCGCAGTAAACTACGAACTCTTCAGTGCCTTCAGGTAAAGTAAGCACAGGAGCGTTGCTCAACTTCTGTTTGAGAATATCGAATGCTTCTTGCTGCTTAGGGCCCCAAACGAACTTAATCTTTTTCTTAGTCAGAGAAGTTAGGGGTGCAGCAATCCTTGAAAAATTTTCGATGAAACGCCTGTAATATCCTGCCAATCCCAGGAAGCTACGTATCTCCGTAGGCGTCTTTGGCTCTTGCCAATTCATAACAGCTTCTACTTTAGCGGGATCCACTTGGATACCACTCTCACTGACCACATGTCCAAGAAATTGGACTTCTCGTAGCCAAAATTCACACTTAGAAAATTTGGCATAGAGTTTCTCGTGATGTAAAAGTTTGAGAATGCACCGAAGGTGTTTCTCATGGTCAGCTTGATTCTTAGAATAAATAAGGATGTCATCGATGAAGACGATAACAAATTTATCTAAGTAAGGCTTGCAGACGCGATTCATGAGATCCATGAACGCGGCTGGTGCATTAGTGAGCCCAAAAGGCATCACTAGGAACTCGTAGTGACCATAACGAGTCCTAAATGCAGTCTTGTGAACGTCTTCATCCTTAACCTTCAACTGATGGTAGCCTGACCTCAGATCAATCTTTGAGAAGTAACTTGCCCCTTGAAGTTGATCGAACAAATCGTCGATTCTGGGCAACGGATACCTATTCTTGATCGTGACTTTATTAAGCTCGCGATAGTCGATGCACAGGCGCATCGACCCATCCTTCTTCTTGACAAACAGGATTGGCGCTCCCCAAGGAGATGAACTAGGTCGAATGAAACCCTTAGCCAGCAGTTCATCTAGCTGCGTCCGCAACTCCTTCATTTCGGTGGGTGCCAATCTGTACGGTGCTCTGGCAACTGGTGCCGCTCCGGGAATGATATCGATCCTGAATTCGACTTGTCTATCTGGTGGTATTCCAGGTAGATCTTCAGGAAACACTTCTGGGTACTCAGAAATGACAGGGATGTCTTCTAACTTCGGTTTAGGCTCATCAATAATCACCTGCGCCATGTAGATGACACATCCCCTCTTCAAACACTTGGAAGCCTTGAGCATAGTCACCTGCTCAGGCAGTCCGTACTGGGTATCTCCCCGAATGGTAAGTGACTCACCAGACGGAGTCTTTATCACTACCTGTTTCTGTTTACAGACGATTTGGGCCTGGTTATGAGATAACCAGTCCATACCCAGAACTATGTCAAAACCAGCTAATTTAAACGGAAGTAGAGACAGAGGAAAAGAATGGTTCTTAATGGATATAGTACATCCATCTAACACAGTAGAGACGGTTTCTATGGTACCATCTGCTAACTCTACCTCATAGTTTATGCTTAGGGTTTTGACAGGTAAATTCAACAATTTACAAAACTTATGATCCACGAAAGACTTATCTGCGCCTGAATCAAAAAGTACTCTTGCAAAGACATCATTTACAAGGAATGTACCTGTTATGACGTTATCATCTTGCACAGCCTCCTGCGCATCCATCCTGAAGACTCTGGCGTTAGTCTTCTTAGCCTCCTCAGGCTTCTTGTTGTTCTTGGGGCAGTTAGTCTTTATATGGCCCTTCTCACTGCAACGGTAGCACGTCGCATCTTTCATTTTCTTGCAATCCAAGGTTTTATGGTCCGTGGACTTGCAAATCCCACAAGCAAAGGATTTCGACTGAGTCCGTGAGCTCGACTCTAGTCTGCACTTTCCATAGTGCTGTTTCTTGCAAGTTTTACACCTGGGCTTCTCATCAGACTTATGCCCATCCTTCCTCGACTCGGATCCCTTCTTGTTATCACCGTTCCCACGGTGTTTCTTGTTCGACCTACGCGAACCATCATCTTCTCGCTTCCTCTTCTCAACATCTTTATTCCTCAGCGATCTCTGTCGGACCGCATCCAGTGTGAGGGATAAAGAAAGATCAGTTACAGACCTGAAGGTAACTGGCCGAGAAGCTTTTACACTGGCCTTGATCTCGGGTTCCAAACCACCAATAAAATGAGCGATCCTCTTTGGCTCAGGGGTTACTAGGTAGGGAACCAACCTGGACAGCGTATTGAAGCTTGTCAGGTAAGCTTGGCAGTCGAGGTTTTTCATCACCAATGACAGAAAGTCATATTCTATCTTTTCCACCTCATGTTGAGGGCAGTAATTATCTTTGATCAGGGCAATGAATTGATCCCACGTCATGCTATACAACGGAATCTTTCCTGAGGCCTCCATCAGAGATCTCCACCAAGCCAATGCTTCACCTTTGAAGGACTGCGACACAAACTTAACAATATCCCGCTCAGCGCACCCGCTGATGTCCACCACTGTGTCCATTTCATCCAGCCAAGTCATGCAATCAACGGCCCCCTTTTCCCCTGTAAAATCCCGGGGCTTGCAAGACACGAAGTATTTGTAAGTGCAACCCTTGTTACGGGGTCCTTGATGCAGTACCAAATGCTGGGATGGGTCACTTTGATTGTTGGTGGACTGACGGTCATCACCGTCTTTCTTGGGTCCGTTCTTCTTGGGAGGAGGCTTGTTATGAGCCTCAGAATGTGTCCTTGGCTTTGTGTGTGACACAGAGTGGGTCCTACTCCGGGTACCACTGTATTCATCATATTGCCTATCCAAGGCTTGAGTGACAGCGCCATCAATGATTGCTTTTAGTTCGGCACCTGTCAATGTAATTTGGGTGTTCTCATTTGGCGCCACAGGATGGCTATTGACTTCATTAGAGTTAGCCATTTGTATTGAACTGTTATAGGAAACAAGAACAATATTTTATTTGAAAGTTTATTATGGAATTACCCCTTAGGGTAACTCGTTAACCATGGTAACAGAGACCCTATTTGGTTAACTTATTAATCGTATTAATTTAGGATTTCAATTAAAATTTATCCTAACATAAAATTATAATAATATATATTAGCACATAAGGCTTGGTCACATGGACATTTTAATAAACTATGATTTCAGAGAATCAAGACTTTTAAGGTTTGAACCTAGTTCATTACCTTTATTAGACAGGGAGTCATAGCTACCTCTGTCTTTCGGCTTATATAGAAATGAGCATGGCCCGTAGGCGCTATATTACCACGTATGGTTAAGTATGATCACCTTAATTGATGATGTAAATCCAGGATTCAGAGATCATTATACTGGATTAGGAATCTTCTAAAGAATCCTTATTCATTTAAGAATGACGTGTGATTTCTAATGAATCACTTCTGCCAGGAGTGTTAACATGTTTTAAGATGTTAACAGGGATTTGAATCTTTTAAACCGGTCTTACCATTTTGGCCCGGTCTTATATCTGACACTAGGCTAGGTTTCACACTTAAAGATTCTTAATTAAATAATTACTTAGGCAGATTAAAAGGAATGATTTTAATTTATTTATTTCATTTATAATTTATTTATGCACAAATGGCAAACATGAAATTTATAAAAACAACACTCCAATAATTTATAACAATATTACATATTGCCCTAAACAGGTCTTTCACACATGAAATTTGCCCACGTAGGAGCTACAACATACTATCATGCCCACACAGGGGTCTTACAGAAGACATAAGTCCTCGTAGGGACTAACACACTAACAATTTTCCACGTAGGGACTTAAACAAACATAAGTCCACGTAGGGACTAAACATACAACATAAATGTCCACGCAGGGACTTAATTTTTTTAAAGTAGACATATACACATAAAGGATTTACTGATCCTTCTTGCTCTTTCCTTTGATTAAGTTCGTCAAGGTCTTAAACATTCCCTGGTTGCGCCGTCGATCTTCCCGTGCCTCATGTCGCACCTCTCTAATACTTTGCAGGATCTCCTGATGCAGTGGTGGCGACATTTGTAGAGACGGCGGGGGTTGTTGGTAAAACGGGGGTTGTGTAGGCATCTGGTACCCCTGGACTGGGTACCCTACTCCCCAAGGACCCCCATACGGTCCATCAGGGTTAAGAGCGTTGTAATTAGCAGCTACCAGGTATGGGTCGGCTTCAGCGTAACCGGGGTTAGTGTGAGTCGGTGGCTCAAACGGGTTATACATCGAAGGACCCGTGTACGCTGGTATTTGATTATCGAAACCCATTGGTGGCGGTTGCTGCGCGAAGGGGTTTGATGGTCCACCCATTTGTGGCTCTTCTGGAAGCGGCTGATAATTTCTGCCACTTGATTGTAGAGGAGAGCTGAAATGAAACTCTTCTCTTCGTGTGGACATCCGGGCTCCTGTTCTCATACGTCTTTGCGGGTGAGGAGGCGCCGGCTGAACTGGTGGCGGTGGAGGCGGTGGTGTAACTGCCACAAACTGGTGATTCCCAGAGGAATCTTGATGATGCTGCTGCTGCTGCTCATGAGGCGAAGAATAGTGAGGCTGCTGTTGTACATGCGGCGACGAATGGTGAGAAGGTGTATAGTACCATTCGTGCTGAGTAAAGATAGCCTGGAAGCTATCTGGACCATTATAGGGTGGTCCGTGATAAATGGAACTATCCGAGACCTCGATGGGATGGTTGGGAGTTCCTGATGCGGGTTCTACGGGGTCGTCTTCCTCGTCCATATCATTTCCTCCAGAAAAATGGTCCTCCGGTCCCAATGGGTTAAAACCCAGTGGTTCTTGTATATAATTCGCCGGGTTAAACTGGCCTTGAAAGAATGGAGTGGGGTCTCCAAAAGGGCGGTGCGACATAGATCGCTGTAACGGTATGGGCGAATGGTGTGAGTCTCTAGGCTCATTTTCTGATTGTGGCCCGTAGGAGTCTTGAGCGGGAGTCGTCGAGCTGTTCGAAACCGACCGTCTTGCCGGTTGAAAGAGACCTCTCTGGTTCCGTCGAGTACCATCACTCTCGGCGGGGATAGGACCTCGTGTATTCGAAGGTCCTGCTTCGTGATCGTTGGGGGCGGCTACCGGCCCCTTTCCGCGTCCTCGCGTACGCAAAAATCTTGGAGGCATCTTTGTTATTCCTGTCAATAAAGCATGAGATAACAATAACAAAAATATAAAACTTAAAGGACAAAACAAAAACCGAATAAGGTGGAATTTGTCCTATGTTATAAGTCTAGACTCGAAGGTTTAGATATGTGCAATTGTGTAACTGAGATTAAACACAAAAGGCTAGTGTTTAATTCACTCAGAGTTGGCTCTGATACCAACCTGTCACACCCCGATTTCCACGTGTCACCGGTGGGCCCGGTGGGGGAGTATCGTGACGTGGTTGGCAACGTAATAGTCAAACAACACAATATAATAATGCACAGCGGAAGCAAATTTAAATAAGATACAACCGAATTTATTTATTGTAAACAAAGTCACAATTATCCGGTGTTTATCCACAGTAGGATCGAATAATAAAAATATTGTTTATGGTTCAACAGACTTCGGCATCTTAAGTTTGCGAGACTTCTAGTGATGCTTAGGAGACTCCCAGCCTATTTCGCCTAGTACCTGCATTTAATCTTTTTGTGGAAAATACGTCAGTTTACACTGGTAAATACATTCAACTGACTCATTTTGTAAAATGATTGAAAATTGGTTTGGATGCACATGGCATAAACATTTTATTTAACTTGGGAGAATTATTTTGATAATATAATAATCTTGTGAACGAATTACGTGTTACTTATGCGTTCAGTAGCCCGGAATGTATCCGGGTTAAAGATCAATAGACACACCACTGTAAGTGAGTTATACACGGGAGTACGCCTACACCCCGTGCTCAGGTCGTGGCAATCTCGTAAGATAATGCCGAGGATATCCGGGACATGGTCATTAACCTCCCAAAGGCTGTAAAGTAAACACATCTGTTTAAAACGAGCCGATCAAATTATTCAATTAACCACTAAGCGTGGAAGATTTGATGCCCGATCAAGCGGTACGCTATGTACCGTAACCCAAGCCCGTATAGGGAAAATAAGTTAAAAGTATTTACCTTTGCAAGTATAAATCCTTAATCGAATAACTTTGCAGATAGCTTTTACTGGTTCTCCTAATCTGGAACGAAGGTTTAATATAACCTATTAGAATACTAACGGGCCTTTAATTAAGCTTAAGCTTAGACCGGTCAGTTTTAATGATACGGTTCGTACGCACGATTAAGCGAAGACCGGATAGAATGTGATTTAGACCCGACAAGTTTGAGGACTTGTTTAATATGGGTTTACTATTCACATTCTGGATTTTGAGATAAAAATGATATCGTTTGACCCGTTTCGGCTAGTTTATGCAAACTAGTTACATAAACCGAACCGAACGCGTATAATGCATAACGGGTAACCGAAAGGGTCGCGAACAGGTTTCCTAAGTTAATACGCTTTAAATATGTTGTGATATCATTATGATATCTTCCATAATGCCCATAACGAGTTTAATCCCTAAATACGCCCCGTAGGGGTATTTTGGTCATTTTAAGGGTTATAAAGGAGATTTATAATACTTCTGAGATACGGGTCTGATTTAATCAGCGAAAATATTAATTTTAACAGGTATCAACAGTTGGTATAAAGTCTTTTGTGATAAAATGGTTCTAGACCCAAACTATGCGTTTAATACGCGTATAAAGCCGTTTTAAGCGACGTACGGTTTAAAATACCATTCTGAGTTTTCTGATCAGCAAAACAGGCTCAAAACACTCTATTTATTATTTTAAATCAGTGGCAATTGGATTGGTATCAACCGGATTCGTAAAACTCGGTTTATGGCCTAAAAGGGCATATTCGGTATTAACCGAATCAATGCGATAAGCCTAGCTTAAGATCAGTTTAAAAATAATTAAAAATCTTCAAAAATCCTAAAATATTATTTAACATCAGTGGGTAAAAGTTTTGGTACCGAAAATCGGGTTTAGATAGGCTATGCGCTAATCGCGCCGTTTAATTAATAAAAAGCTTATTATTTACGCTAATGCGCATATCTCCTAATCTAGACCTCCGATTGACGTGAAAATTTACGTACATGTTTAATAATCAGTAACTAAGATTATTGTACTTCCACATTTTCAAAATTCTCGTTGTATGGTCATAAGGGCGTTATGGTCCAATTTAAGCGATTAACGGAAACGTGTGCATGCATCGGATAATCAACGAAACATGTACAGAGGCTTATACTAGCATGTAACCCAACCCTAATGAGACTTTAAGGCATGTCTAATTCCAACTAAAACGGGTCAGAACCGAAGTCAACGCAAAAGTCAAAGTTTTGCGCCTTTCGGTTCCGAACCGGGTTTAAACAGAAATTTGTCGATTCGGGCAAGCGTAGACAAGTTTTCATACTTATTACCATGTTATATTAAGGTTACAACAGGTTACACGCCTCGCGGATCAGTAATCGTGCATTAAATCATAATTTGCAATTCTGTTGACTTTTTCGGTCAACGTTTGACCCGACAAACGACCTAGTTAGGTCTGGAATCAGGGGGAACCCTTTTAGGGTCTTATTACCCATATAATTACCAACCTAACGGTACTTTTATTTCGGGTTACGACTGAGTCTACTTTAATTAAACTGGAAGTCAAACGTTAAGTACGATAAGTTGACTTTTAAGCTAAAAACTAATCTAAACATAATTAAGAAAGGACTAGTGGACTTACAAGAGTATAATGATGATTAGGGATGCTTTGTATCAGCTTTGAAAGCTCCAGAGGTGATTAAATGAATGTGCAAGAATGTTTGTGAATGAATGGGTCTTTATATAATGGGTTTACACACCACAATGTATTGACACAAGGGTCTATGATCAGCCACAAATGACAAACACATGTCTCTAGTGTCTAGGGGAGTCTAAGGTTCATGCACATGCAAGAAAACCGGTGAAACAAGTCACAATCGCGAATTACAGGTTGCTGTCTGTTTCTGATGCTGGGTACACCGCTAGCGCACCGTTACGCTACAGATGTAGCGGTGCGCTAGCCCGCTATTCAGGGCATTTTGACTTAATCAAGGTAGCGCACCGTTACGCTACATATGTAGCGGTGCGCTAGCACTGTTCTGAGCCAAAATTTGTTGTTGTTTGTTGAAGTTTTGGAAAGGTATCAACTTGCACGACAATTAGACTTCATTTATCAATTATAGGACCCTTATTCAGTGTATGATACTGTGTAATACCCTACCATTGAACTTGTTTCAATTTGAATGCATTAACCAGATCCGAAAACATCGGTGTACCACTCAAATTATTTGTGGGATCACATCATGCTTTATCACATCCATTATTAGAAATAATTTTCCGCATCGAGGGTAATAAAAGATGGGTATAATATTTAATCGGGTCTTGGGATTTATAATTTAGGTCGTTCAGAGGTAACAGTTTAACATGACGCCACTTTAAATCCTACCGAATCATCTTTATTAAAAATCCGAGTTTACAACGCGTTTTGTCTGACATGACACGTGTCGTTTTATTATTGAACACGAAATTCTGAGGTGTTACATAACTCGCTCCAATTATCAGGTAAGACAATGAACTCCTCACCAAATATCCCCCACTTATAAATATTTGCTCTCAAACTAGAGCTTGATCACATACCTATAAACCCCACGTAACAATATTATTGTTGTGTAGAAGTATACCTGAAACAACTCCGATATAACTTTAGGGGCTGGGTCAAAATACATTGTCTCCTAAACTAGGAAGTTGTAGGAATGGTATCAAACTGACCCCGATGAACTCATTCTAACGTCATTGGAACCGTCTCGTTGTACTGTACAATCTTAGATTTCTAGGTTTTCGCTTTTGGATTCTAGCGTCATTGACATTACATTACGTTAATGTTTTAAAAACCGGTTTTTAAATTATACCGGGTTGTACCGGGTGGTTCAATCGGATGAACTACTTAACTCTATAATTTCATAGAGATACATACGTAGATGAATTATATTGACATAACTTATCAGTTTTAATTTTTTTCAGTAACATAATAAATTATAATATAACTATTATCATGTCCTCTTTCTTTTTTCTTTTTTCAAGTTTCAAAATACAATCTTTCACATAACATTGCTTTACCCGTATAGATATACATATATACATATATATATGGAGAGAAAGATACATCGAATTGCTTCAAGTCTTTCACTTTTTGACCCACTTGTGGATCTATTTACTCTCAGATTATTTTACTGAAATAAGTAAAACTACCGATGAAGATGGAACTGGAAGCATGATGAAGATGGAACTGGAAGCATGATGAAGATGGAGTGGTGAACCGATGAAGATGGAGCTGAATCTTGTGGATGAAGTGATGAACCGTAAGTGATGATAGTTTTCAATGTTGATCGATGGTATATGTATCTAACGAAACTCTAGAATACTAAAAACCCAAACCAAAATAACCATGGGCCAGTACCGGTATAACGGTTCAAACCGGTATATCGGATGTTACCGCCGGTATGAATCTTATGCCGTTTCACATATTTACCAGGGTGTTTCGTACCGGATTTGCATCCGGCACCGGTAATACCGGTATAACCGGCTGGTATTTACCGGTTTTTAAAACACTGCATTACGTTATTTTTCATTTTCGTAATTGTGTTTTTTTTTTTGCGATTCATTGTATTTTTTTTCCTTGACACTGTGTTATATTGCTCGACATTGTGTTATATTTTGCGATATATTGTCTTTTTATCCCTAACCCCCACTTTAGAGCGAGACTAACAAACGACATATTAACATATAACATCTTATATTGTAGTCATTACTAGGGATGAGCAAATGGTACCCGTTATCGGTACCGAATTTACCGAACCGGATACATTTTCGGTACCGATTCGGTATCGACTTTTGCATTTTCGCTACCGGTCCGGTACCGGTTTTTACCCTCAAATACTGGTACCGTACCAGTACCGAACCGTACCGTACAAGGTATATTCGGTACCGGTACCGAACCGTACCGTACCAGATATATTCGATACCGGTACCTACTTTTGGGGATTTTCGGTGCCGGTACTGGTCGGTACCGAGCTCATCCCTAGTCATTACTACCGGAGGGTAGGGTTCCAACGTGAACAACCTCCCAAGAGTGAACTGCGTGAACAGATATGGACCCTTGATTTCCTTTTTAGTTGTTAAGGGTAGGATTGTAATTATATAAAAAATTAGATTTAAATCATTATTTTAATAATTGAATTAAGTTACATCTTTCCTAATTTAAATTCATTATCCACATTATGTTTATTTATTAATAAGATAATTATCAAAACAAACTACAAATCACCAGATTTCAATTTTAATTTTTATTTCAGATTTCATCATCAGAATTCAAATTTTGATTTTGATTTTTAAGATCCACGTAACCTTCATATTTCAACGGTATACACATGTGTACTTGAATATAAATAGAACAGTACACATGTGTACTCAGCATCGTACATATGTGTACAGTAATTCACAGGTGTACATCAACATTCAATACAAAAAAATTATGAGATATCACAAAAACATACGATATACACATGTGTACATCGCATTAAAAAGAGGGCAAAATAAGAATACATATGTGTGCATCGCATTTAAACAAATAACTATTTTAATAATTGAATTAAGTTACATCTTTCCTAATCCTTGATTTGATTTGTGAGAGATTTATGCAATCAATTTAAGATGATAATTGATTACTTGATTTGTGAGAGATTTATGCAAACAATTTAAGATTGAAATTACACATATACCCTTTTTGTATTTAATTAAATGGAAAAAATTAACCAAATAATTACCATCATGCCACTCACATTAATCTCAAGATCATTAAAATCAAGGGTCCATATCAGTTCACGCAGTTCGCTATTGGGATTTTGTTCACGTTTGAACCTAATCCTACTACCGGATTGGTTTTTGGTTAATAAAAAAAGAAAGAACTTATTCCTAACCAAATCCTACCCACTTTAACTATTTTAACTTCATTCATCTTTTTTTCCAAATTCCAATTCCACTCATGGTAAAATCCCAAACCAATGGGCTATTCCTAACCATGTGCCATACTCAAGGGACTATCCCGTACCTGAAACAATAAAAAATATCTTCACTCCCACTATAAATAAGCAAGCATCTCTTCATAATCCAAACCTACTTTCTGCATCATTTTCAAACCCCCCAAACGGAGATCTAGAACAAAAAACGGTTACAGCTATGGGGAGCACTGGATTCTCATGGAAACTTGCCGATCATCCGAAGCTACCGAAGGGAAAGCTGGTGGCAATGATTGTTCTAGACGGTTGGGGTGAAGCTTCTCCTGATAAGTACAATTGCATTCATGTTGCCGAGACTCCGACTATGGATTCTCTCAAAAACGTAATCGATTTATCTCTATTTGATGTGTATATGTATGTGTGTTTGTTAATTTGTGTATCTGTTGATTGTTGATGCGGTTAATCTGTTTGTTTTAGATCTAATGAGTTGTGTTGATATTGAATCGGTGATGGAGATTACTAGTTTAGGTTACGATTTGAAACGGTTAGTTGTTGTTGAATAAGAGAGATAAGTGAGTGAGTTCGAATCGAATCAGTGATGTTGAACTGGTAGTTTATGTTGATTTGTATCTGTTGATTGTTGAAGCAGTTAATCTGGTACTTTATGTGTGTTATTAGTTGATTTAACTCTACTTGCTGTGTATCTGTATCTGTATTCGTTAATTTCAGTCTGTTGATCGTTGAAGCGGTTAATATGTTCATTTTAGATCTAGTGAGTCCTATTGATATCGAATTGGTGATTGAGATTAGGTTACAATCTGAAACAGTTAGTTGTTATTGAATAAGAGAGATAAGTGAGTGAGTGAGTGATGTTGAACTAGGGGTTTATGTGTGTTTTTAGTTGATTTAACGCTACATGCTATATATCTGTATCTGTATTCGTTAATTTGTTTTTGATGATTGTTGAAGCGGTTAATCTGTTTGTTTTAGATATAGTGAGTCGAATTGATATCGAATCATTGATGGAGATTATGTTACCATCTGAAACAGTTAATCGTTGTAGAATAAAAGAGATAAGTGAGTGAGTTAGAATTGAATCAATGATGTGGAACTGGTAGTATATGTGTGTTTTTAGTCGATTTAACTCTACTTGCTATATTATCTGTATCTGTATTCGCTAATTTGTTTCTGATGATTGTTGAAGCCGTTAATATGTTCGTTTTAGACCTACTGAATTGAATTGATATCATATCGATGATGGAGATTAGGTTATGAACTGAAACAGTTAATTGTTGTGTAATAATTAAATGAGTTCGTTTGAATCAAATCAGTTTTTTGAATATGTGGTTTATATGTGTTTGGAGCCGATTTATCTCTACTAGCTATGTATCTGTGTTTGTTGATGTGTATCTGTTGATGCTCTCAAGAAAACGTAATCAGTTTATCTATACTTGCTATATGTCTGTATGTGTGTTCGTTAATGTGTATTTGTTTAGTGTTGAAGTTGTTAGTGTGTTATTTTTAGATCTAATGAATCGGATTAATATCATATTGTTGATGGAGGTTAGGTTACGATCTGAAACAGTTAATCGTTGTAGAATATGAGAGGTAACTGAGTGAGTGAGTTTGAATCGAATCAGTGATTATGAACTAGTGGTTTATGTGGTTTGTATGTGTGTTAGTCGATTTATCTCTACTTGCTATATATGTATTTGTTAATGTGTATCTGTTGATTTTTGAAGCCGTTCGTGTCTTTTTTTAGGTCTGTATGATCATAGTAATATCGAATCTTTGATGGAGCTTACGTCACGATCTGGAACAGTTAATTGTTATAGAATAAGAGAGTAGGTAGGTGGTCGGATTGATTCTAGAGATGAAAAATAATATCAATGGTTCTGAACTTTCTACTCTACTTGCTATACATCTCTGTCTGTATTTTTATAATCCATATCTGTTGATTTGTGAAGCTGTCAATTTATGGTAAAATTATTGGTTGCAGCTTGTCGATTAATTATTTTTACATGTTTTGATCCGTTAGTAATCAAATGTGTTGAATAACCTGTGATATCTCTTTTGCTACAGGGTGCCCCTGATAAATGGAGATTGGTGAGGGCTCATGGTACTGCTGTTGGGCTTCCCACTGAAGATGACATGGGAAACAGTGAAGTTGGACATAATGCTCTTGGTGCTGGAAGGATATATGCTCAAGGGTGATCTTGCTTCGCTTCATTTGATCTTAATTGCTTCTTTTTGTATTTTCTTCTAATTTAAGCTGATATTAGCGGGAGATCATAGGCTTTCCTCTGTTAATTATAACAAAATAGTTTAGCGTTTGAGATTGCTTATTTCAACTCCTGCTATGCCTATAAGTAAAAGCTAATAATCACTAACCAGCTTAATGAATTTCAATCCTTAAAAATGCCTATATGTTACCAGAAACAAAAACAGATAAACTGTTTAAATAAGCAATTCCAAACACGGTAATTCTGATACTGATACGTTAAAAGTTCAGAAGAATAAGATAAGATTATCTTCAATATTAAATTATTAATAGTAAGCAAAGTCAAAGTACTTGCTATTTATTTTTGGATCTTCATCCTACTACTGTATTTTACTTAATATTCTCTAATCTATTCAGCTGGCCTTTACTTATGAATGATATGTTTTCTTTCTTTTAGTGCAAAGCTCGTGGATCTTGCTCTTGCATCTGGAAAAATATATGAAGATGAAGGATTTAATTACATCAAGGAATCTTTTGCAACAAACACCTTGCACCTTATTGGATTGATGAGTGACGGGGGTGTGCATTCACGTCTTGATCAGTTACAGGTATAGACAATCCGTCAATGTAATGCAAGTTAGGGGTGTTAATGTTCCAACAGCTGAGTCAAGCTTGAACTTAACAAGGCTGGAGCTCTGCTTCTATAAATTATATGGGCTCGAGCTTGGCTTGTTTTGAGCCTTATGTGTAAAACTTGAAGTCTGACTCATTGACTTGTTTTACAGGCTTGACCTCGGCTTATTTGTTAGATAAAATTTCTTATACGCATAGTCTTATAATTTATTATACATATATGCGTGTGTGAGTGTTTTATTATGTCATATCGTTTACACACATTGCGTTGTTTATTTAGTCATTTCATATACAGCAGTAGTTACATATAAGCTTGTTGAGGCTCGTGGAGCTTGTCAAGCTCAATACTCAAGTTTGGGCTCGAGCTCGTTTGCTAAACGAGCTTCAAGTTAAGCTTGAGCCTCGCTCATGGATCATTTAACTCAAGTCGAGCTTCTATTCAGCCGAGCATGAGTATCTCGGCTCACTTACACCCATAAATGTATTCTTGTGTGAGTAGTTTACTTGATTTTCATTGCTTGATAATCATGTGTATTATGGGGTTGCAGTTGTTGCTCAAAGGAGCTAGCCAGCGTGGCGCCAAGAGGATTCGTGTTCACGTGCTTACTGATGGGCGTGATGTTTTAGATGGTTCAAGTGTTGGTTTTGCTGAAATACTTGAGGCAGAACTTTCAGATCTACGAAGCAAAGGCATTGACGCCCAGGTGGCTTCTGGTGGTGGACGCATGTATGTCACCATGGATCGTTATGAGGTAATAGGATTCTGATTAAAATGTATTTCTTGGTTAAATTATAGACACTTGATGTGTTTATTTATTATTTTTTTGTAGAACGATTGGGAAGTTGTGAAACGTGGTTGGGATGCTCAAGTTCTTGGTGAAGCCCCACACAAGTTTAAGAATGTTGTTGAGGCTATCAAGACACTTAGATCGGCCCCTGGTGCTAATGACCAGTACCTGCCCCCTTTTGTCATAGTTGATGATAGCGGAAAGTCTGTGGGTCCCATTGTGGATGGTGACGCTGTTGTCACTTTCAATTTCCGTGCAGACCGTATGACTATGCTTGCCCAAGCTCTTGAATACGAGAAATTCGATAAGTTTGACCGAGTGCGGGTCCCAAAAATCCGGTATGCCGGTATGCTTCAGTACGATGGGGAGTTGAAGCTTCCAAGTCACTACCTTGTATCTCCTCCATTGATAGAAAGAACATCTGGCGAGTATTTGGTACATAACGGGGTCCGCACATTTGCTTGCAGGTGAGAGGGATTTTTTTTTTTTTTTTTTTAATATTCTGGTTAGAGGTGATTAAGTGGGTTAAAAGTCGCTGAACTTGTATTTTTTAATTTTTAAAGCCCTAAAGTCAGATTATCATTGAGTTGGGACATAAGTTTTGTAACATATGACACATTAAGTTGATACTTAGGTGCCCATATGGACCCACACAAAAAAAATAAATCTTAAATATAACTTAAATAAATTGACGGTAGTGACTGATAAGGGTAACCGAACCGTAGCCCATGATTCATTAGTTTATTTGTTATCTCGAATAAATCTGAACTTGACCACACTTATTTTACTTGTTCAACAGTGAAACCGTCAAATTCGGTCACGTCACATTTTTCTGGAACGGAAACCGTTCTGGATATTTCAATGCCGAGTTGGAAGAGTATGTTGAAATTCCAAGTGATAGTGGAATTACCTTCAATGTTCAACCAAAAATGAAAGCTTTGGAGATTGGTGAGAAAACCCGTGATGCCATCCTCAGTGGAAGATTTGACCAAGTAAGCTATATTTACCCTCACAATGTATATACAATATGTGTAATATAGAAACAAACTTTATACTTTTCCCTGAATTTAGCAATAGAGTAAAGTACATGTATGGTCCCTGTGGTTAACCAAAATTTTAGATTTAGTCCCTAGTTTTCCAAAAGTACACGGCTGGTCCCTGTGGTTTGTGCTTTGTAACGTATTAAGTTCCCAACTTTTGCCAAAAGTACATGGAGGGTCCCTATGGTTTGCACTTTGTAACACATTTAGTCACTAAAAGTTGGGGACTAAATGCATTACAAAGTGCAAACCATAAGGACCAGTTGTGTGCTTTTGGAAAAAGATGAGGGCTAAATAAATACGTTATAAAGTGCAAACCATAGGGACCATCTGTGTACTTTGAAAAGCTATGGACTAAATCCAAAATTTTGGCTAACCACAGGGACCATGTACTTTACTTTTAGCAATAAATTATCTGTAAAATAGAAACCAACTTAAGAGTTTTAATTGCTACTTTTAGGATCCAAACTGATTTTACCTCTAAAGTTAAGTTGAATTGCTTCTTTTAAGCTGGTTTATGCCAATCCACCACATCAGATGGCACATATTGAATAAATGCTTATTGGAAAATTAGATAATAAATTTATTTACAAGTTTCACAAAATTGCATTAAAAAATAATTTTTATGTCAAATCAGATGTTGCATGATACATACATATATAAACTAAATGAGAAAGGTCATTCGGTGCTAAGATGGGTAATAAAATGTAGCATGGTTGCTAAAATAAAAAAGGCATAAAGTTCTGTTTCGTGCGGTTTACTCTAAAATAGACCGATATTTGAAAAAATTATTAAATAAAACAGATAATAAATTAATAGCTATCTTATTCATTTACAGCATCATAACAAAGGTGTTTGATTTGAATATTTAATTCGTACTAAGCCATTCCATGTGATTTTTAGGTACGTGTGAACATACCAAATGGTGATATGGTTGGGCATACTGGTGACGTTGAGGCTACTGTTGTGGCCTGCAAAGCAGCTGATGAAGCTGTTAAGGTAAAATTATACGATTCTTGAAATTTGTTATCCATCGTATCATGCTACTACAAGAGAACGCAATTTCGGCATGTTAAATACGAATGTGTTAAATCGGGTTATGTTTTATCTTGAATGAGTCAAATGGGTGAAGCCAAACAGTTTAGCTAAAAAGGGTAAATTTGGTCGAATGCCACCCCAATTGTATTTTATGCATGCAAGTTTTACTAAAATTCATGCATACCTTGGAGCAAATGTAAAAAAAAACCATTTTTTTGCTAAATTCACCCATAAGTTCTTTTACTTGATTTTTGCATGATTAAATCTCTATTTTTTTAACTTTAAGGGTAAATTGCATTTTACGTCCTTTATTTTTCAGCAAAATTTCAGGCATTGTTCTTTAACTAACGAAATTACAGCAGATGTCTATTATGTTCTAATTTCTGTATAGACGGTGTCCTTTCTCCCTAAAAAGATTACAAAAATAAAGGACATCTGATGTAAAGAAATTAAAACATAAAGGACCTCTGCTGTAAAGGAATTAAAACCTAAAGGACATCAGTTATAATTTCGTTCGTTAAAGGACAATGCCTGAAATTTGGCTGAAACTTAAATGATGCAAAATGCAAATTTACCCTAACTTTAGTGAAAAAAGCATTTTGATAAAAATTGAGGACATAATCATGCAAATAAGGACTTTGTTAAATTTTTTTAAGTATTAGGACTTTGGGCCAATCCAACCCAACCCAGAACGTACCAGATAGTACTACCCACTTTGTTAAAATTTTTTAAGTATTAGGACTTTTGACCCGTTTTGAGTTTTGACTGTATTTTTGTATGGTTACAGATGATTATTGATGCAGTAGAACAAGTGGGTGGAATATATGTGGTTACTGCTGATCACGGTAATGCGGAAGACATGGTTAAAAGAAATAAAAAGGGTGAGCCTATTCTCAAGGATGGTGAGGTTCAGATCCTAACGTCACACACTCTTCAGCCGGTACGTGTTTCACTATTACTTTTTTGTTGATTTTATTATTCTCTTTTTCTCTATTTAATTTATATATGATGCTATTGGTAAGTAACAATTCAGTAATTACACCGGAGGTCCCTTTCACTGTTTCGTTACGGTTTTGATCCCTCCAGTGAATGCCTGTAAAAAGGCATTATTAATATTTAGGGGTAACCAGACTAATATCACATGCTATGCATGTGACGTGGTCTTCCTAACAGCTTACACTTGAGGGACCGATATCGTTACAAAAAGTGAAAGTAGGGACTTCCATTGTAATTATTGAAGTTTAGGGATGATTTCTGTTAGCTTCTGTATACCCCAAGGATGAAAATGTAATTTACTCTAAAACAAGACGGCGATTCACATTAAATAAATCACGAGATTTCGTGAGTATACTGTATATTTATATCCATCGTTTCACGATCTCATATATCTACTTTATGTTTGCGTATCATCATAATTTTTCTAATGCTAAACATTAAATAAATCACGAGAATAATCATTTCGTGAGTGTATTTATATCCATCGTTTCACAATCTCATTAATCTACTTTATGTTTGCGTATCATCATAATTGTTCTAATGCTAAACATGATGTACGGTTTTTTATTTATACGTGATATAATGATGATACACGAGTGTAACATGGATACATGAAACTTTTAGTGTAATTCACGACTATAGAAAAATCTTGTATGACGTGGACATTGTCGTATAAACATCCCCGACTAATCTCGTGATTTCTCTTCAGTTTATTCGGACTTGCAACGAAAAACAATGCAAATAAATAATATTGTATAACCGACAATTATTTGAATCAGGTGCCAATTGCAGTTGGTGGGCCCGGGTTAGCAGCGGGTGTGAAATTCCGCAAGGACGTGCCAAGTGGTGGGCTAGCAAACGTAGCAGCAACCGTGATGAATCTGCATGGGTTTGTTGCACCTGACGATTATGAGACGACTCTTATTGAAGTTGTTGATTGATTATGAGTATGAAAAAGGTGGTTTTGATTTTTGTTTGACCCAATAATTCGAAGGAAATAGTAAACATATGACTATGTTTTGTTAAATTTTCCTGAAAACATTTGTTTGGGTTTTAGTTGCCTTTATCCCCAGAGATAGAGGCAAGGCCTGTCTACATCCCACCCTCCCCAGACCCTATAAGTAGCTATGCTATTTGTGGGATTTACTGGGTATGGTTGTTTGTTGCTAGTTGCCTTTATGTTTGAGCAAAACTCGTGGTTGTAAAACGAATGGTTGATATAAATTTGAAAACACAAGAACACACATAACACTAGAGGCCGATTAACCTCTACGAACATGGGTGTTTTACGTTGTGTTTTCTTGCAATGCGTGAGCAAGACGGGGCGATTAACCTCTAGAACACGTACACATCCTTCCTCAAAACTCAAAAGCACCATTTTACTCCTCAGAATGCTAAAACATCCAAAAAAACTCCAGTGATAAATGCTAAAAACATAAAAAAAAAAGTTGTCCTGCATCACACAATATTTATTTTCAATAACAAAATTATTTATATTAATAATTTATCTTTTTAAAGTTCGAATTATTTAATGAAGTTTGTAATTTATAAAAGGTTTTAAAGAAAATCTATTGTTTTAAATGAAAGATCTTTACAATCATTAGTTCCCTGTATAACCGACGCTAGTACAAGTGTTCACGGTCTATCTCCACCTAAAATTTTTAAAGAAGCTAAACAACCCGGTTGAAAAAATTCTGGTTTTTGCGGGTTAAGCTGCTTTTTTACACGTAACCATACATCAGATTCTCGGAAGTTTAGGGCAGTTATATCTCTTGTGGTCTTCAACTAAACCAAACATGAACAAACCACAATTATTACCCGCATAAATCTCGTTGCGTTCTTCGTCGAAGTAAATGGCAGTTATCTCTTCGAGAGCGTCTGCCACCATTTGATTTTCAATGGCTCTTTGTTTTTTATCTTCATTAGGAGGTGCATTGCAAATCAAATGGTGGTAGACGCTAGAGGTGGCAATTTTGACATTTACGGTAAAAAAGTTTAACTTGTATTTTAGAGAAAATGGTTATCATGGATGTGGCGGGTTGAATGTCACGCAAAATGCATACAACCTTAATTATTTTTTAGAAATCATGTATAACTATGAGGATACATGTTAAACCCGTTTACAGGTAAACGAGTTGAATCGGGCAATTCTTATGCCTCTAGCGGGTCAAATGGGTAGGTTATTTTAATAACTGCTTATGAATTTGGATTAACGAGGTCATGCATGGCAAACGGGTTGAAATTAAAGTAAAATGTAATCAGATTGCGCATATTTAATAAAAAAACATGTTTAAGAGCTAGAGGTGACAACAAGACAGTTTCAACCTACTTGAAGGTGAATGGATTGGCTTGGTTATACTTCGTCTCTTGTGGGTCATATGGGTAGGTTTTGCTAGAAGTGCTTACTACTTTCTTCATTAGTACTTTTGTATGCTTGTTAATTTGATTCTCCTAGCCATATTCTGTGTTATCTGGATTACTTTACTGTACTTTTGTATATTTGTTTGTTTAAATTAAGAGAATCAATTCAAAGTACACCATAACTCAATATCGAAACCATGCTTAATGTCACGGAGTTAGTTTTTCAACTCGCCTTAGATTTCGATCTAAGCCTTGCCACATATAGTCGTTGGTTGTTGGTTTTTAGTAGCGGAAGTCTTTAACAAGAATGTTGGATTGCAAATAGAGTGCTTGTAAGGATAGTTGTCAAAGGCGATCACTTTTGGCGCCTATGAGACCAATCTGGGCGAAGCACACCTTTCCCTCCTAGGTAAAAAATGCCACGACCTAATTTTTTGAAATCATCTCGTATTTACTTACATGTTATATATTTACAGCTGTATATATTGATATTAAAAAAATATACTAACCAGATATATAAAAAATCTCAATCAAATCTTTTATATTTAAAAAAAAATATAGAATAAATTACAAGTTTTGTCCTTTATGTATGTCCCAAATTGCAGGCGCTGTCCTTTAAACCAAAACTTGACAGGCGGTGTCCTTTATGTTTTCAAAATCTTGCACGTTTTGTCCTTTAGGCCAAACTTAGTTAGATTTGTTAGTTAAATCTGGTATCAAGGGGCTATTTTGTAAAAAAATTTTATTCAGGGACTAAATTGTATCATTCTTTCTCTAGCTTTCTCTACTTTTCTATCTAGTTCCAGATCAAAAAAATCTCAACCATTACAACACCACCACTATCCACCTCTTCTCTCTAACCACCATCACCACCGGCGGTTTCTGAGGCCCACTACCATCAGTTTCATCTTCTTCAAACCCTAGCTCCCCTCATCAAACCCTAGCATTCTGAATCTCCGGGTTCCGATCGGATTTCCGTGTTCCGATCGGTTTCTGAGGCCCACTACCATCAGTTTCGTCTTCGTGTTCCGATCGGATTTCCGTTATCCTGGTTTATTTCTTTGTGTAAATCTGATGACGTCAGCTACAATTCTCTCAGATCTCGGCACCGAGATCCTTATCCCGAGATTAGAAGTTACATGTAGTGAGATTGAATCTGGAATTAGAGTGAGTGAGTTTGATTTGAGAGAGAGAGATTAGAGAAGATTTGGGGGAGCAGCAGGAGTGTGTGAAAGTGTAACCAAGGTTTCTTGTTTTTAATCAGGTTTCGGGTTTAAAGGGTCGTGTTCTTTGAATAATCAATCCATATTAGAGTGGTGATATTTTTGTTTTTGGGGATTTTTGGGGGTTTTTTATTTGTTTGATTTTGGGGATTTTTGGGGTTTTTGATTGGTGATGAAGGGTGGTGGTGATAAACGAACTAGACTATGAAAATGGTTGCAAATGATCAATTTTTGGTCATGATCTCTCTGTTTCAAAGTCAGAAAAAATAACAAACCCCTTGATTGTTATACTTATGAATTCTGATCAATGAAATGATATGCCAAATGTAACATAAAACAGTGAATTGATTCAGGGCAATTAACAGACGGGTACAATTAGCAATTGTTGATGAGACAAACAATGATCGACTTCACAGGTTTCTTTCCAAGAGGGTTTTGCTCAGTATCAATTTGATAGAGATTAACGAGATTAGACAGAGAGATTGTTTAAACATAAAAACGTTCATTATTATACATCTAAACTTAGATTATGAAGGCAAGTTTAATTCCAACAGCATTCTGTATTTTGGTGATGTTTGGTGATGATGGTGGTGGAGAATCGATGCCGGATATGTTTGCAAATCAGGTTCGTTTTTGCTCTCTTTTCCGTTATATGATTCCGTTTAAGGTGTGTTTGATGGTGGCTGTAGTGGTGGTGGTGGCGGCGGTGGAGGGTGGTGGTGATGGTGATGAAGGGTGGTGGTGATGGTGGTTAGTAATTTACTCAACAATAATAATAATAATAATAAGTTTTGTACAATTTAGTCCCTGAATAATTTTTTTTTACAAAATAGCCCATTGATACCAGATTTAACTAACAAATCTAACTAAGTTTGGCCTAAAGGACAAAACGTGCAAGATTTTGAAAACATAAAGGACACCGCCTGTCAAGTTTTGGTTTAAAGGACAGCGCCTGTAATTTGAGACATACATAAAGGACAAAACTTGTAATTTATTCAAAAATATATATATTTAAATTTTAAAACATTCAAGAGATAATATAAAGGAAAGGACATCTTCTAATTAAACCTATAACGAATATGCAATTATATCAATTCTTGTGCTTCATATAAATTCTTTCTGAATTATTTCATATTTATCTTTTTAATTTGAAGTTTTAATATTGTTTTACTTTTTGAACTTTTTCTTATTTCAAGTGTAAACAATTTCCTTTTGGGACATTTTGGAAATTTAAAAAGATTTTGGTACTTTATCTTAGGGGACTGGGGGTGGTCCGTGATGGCCCCTCCATCACGAGTGATGGCCAGTTGCACACCGCCGCCACCTTCAACCATAATGCGTGGAATTAACAACGCGTTGAACTCTTTACGCGTTGTAAAAATTCAATTGTATGTGTATGACTTGTACCTTGTGTATTAATACTTGTACGTTCAGATCTGATGGAGCTGATGTTTCGCCGGAATTTGTTGGCTTCGCCGGAATTTCGCCGGAAAACTGCTCTGCAAGTCGAAGAAGATGGAGCCGATGTTTGAAAAGTTTGATTCCTTTTTAACACATTCAGTCCCTGTGGTTTATAGTTATTTACAAAACTTATTTAAATCTTATTCCTTTTAATTTCAACTTTTAAAACTGGCAGGTTCCTTATCATCAAAAAAAATTGTTTCTTTTATAAACTTGTAAGATTTTTTTTATAAACTTTATAAAAACAAAATATGGTTGTGAGTGATAGAATTCCATCACTAGTGATGACCACCGCCACTAAAAAATGGTTGTGAGTGATGGAATAATGGTTGATGACATGACTAGGTACCGATACATGTATCGAATACCTAAAATCAATACGGGTACGGGTATTTGAGAAAAAAAACCCATCCCTAGTCGCAATGGGGTTGTGACAAAAACAACCAATATCGTTTAATATACAAACAAGTATCGATCATTTGTCATTTACTCATTACACATTCATATAAAATAAAGGCGGAGGAGTGTAATACAAGAGAAATCACAAAGATAAGTATCTCAATAGTTGCATGTCTAACTCTTCCCACGTATTAGACATCATTCCCATCAATTGGGGCTAAAACGCATGGGGACAATCGGATATCAACAGCGTACCTTCTGGCTTCTATAATAGTTAGCTGACAAAATTTCAACACACTTATGACTTGTACTGTGTATTATTCGTTATCTTCACATACATGAAAATGAAACATATCTTTAAAAAAATAAACAAAAACAAGATTCAAAACCACAAACAATTAGAACTAACACACAGTGGCGGATTCAGGATTTTTTCTAACAGGTTCCTTTTGGTAGATTTTCATTAATTTTCACTATTTTTTTCCAAATTGTATAAGGTTTCCACTAATTTTTTCATTTTTTTCCCAAACCAAGGGGGTTCTTGGGAACCCCCAAAAACCCCTAGATCCGCCACTGCTAACACAAACCTATACCAACCCTAAAGGTGTACAAATCCAGTTTAAAAAAAAAAGCCGGATCAGGTTATAAACTAAACTGGATTGGTGAACAAAAAATAGGTTTGTAAAAAAACCAGTTCGGGTTATAAACTGGTTTAGGTGAGAAAATGTGTGAGCCTATTTGATCGATTGGGGTCGGCTTCAAACCGGTTAGGGACATAAAAACCGGTTTTTGATATGTTTTTCAAATTGGTTCGGGTCCAAACCGTTTTCAGGGAATGAGCCTACGAACTGGTGGGTTGGATCAGGTCCAAACCTTTATAGGATGTGTTTGCGTTGGCTGTAGATCGATAAAATTGTGTTTTACCTGCCTTCATTTTTATCATCATTATTAGTAGTAGTAAAAAGCAGTAAATAGTAATTACATGTTTTAACTGCAACATGATGATGGTTGAATGTTATTTTATATATAATTTGAAATATAATGTAAAGATCAAATACAAATGAATCTTAACTTGTAAAACATGAGAAGTGAAGAAAGATTCTTTTAATTTTCCCCCTCTATTTATACATGTTATTTAGTTGAAAAAAACAAAAAATATATTTTTTTATATAGTTACTTTAGTAGAGTAATTATATTTTTTTTGAGGTTTTAGAACTAAAAATACATGTCTGACTTGACCCAGAAAAAACAATCAAATGGCCAACAGGGCTGATAGAGATGTAGATTTCTCAAGCTCTTCATAACTTCTTCCCTTAATACCCCCTTCATTAATGCAATTTCTCATGCGAAATTTCGAAAATACCCTTATCCAAGATGACAAGCTGCGAATTTTAAAAATATGATCATGCCAAACGGTGAAATATCCAAAATACCCTTATCAAAGATGACAAGCCGCGGATTTTATAAACATGATCATGTCAAACACCAAAACGAGAATGTAACTTAGGATGTTGACCCAATGGATGGCCTCGATCCAATTTTTTTTTGGATAAATGAGCTTTCACCCGGCAAACTTTTATAAATAAGGAATAAAAAGATTACATGTTTAGAGGGGCATACCCCCGCCAACCTAGCAACGAAATACCAAAACATGCTTTGGTATTTGTTAACTCGGAAAACATACAACACCTACTAGCATATAACATCCTAGTAGGGATGATATCTTTTCCTAACAAAAACCGGATGTAACTCCAAACGCAAACAAGACACACTAAACTACGACACAAGAAAGCCAACTTAAAAGCGTCTTCATCAAATAAACACCCGGTGCCATCGTTCAACTCTTGAAAGTACTTGGGCTTGAGAGGAGACCATTCCACAAAACATAATAAAACCCGAGATTGGGCCTTCAAAGTCCAGCGGTAGCAGCATCTTATACCGAGCCTAATGATTAAAAAACTAGACCTGGGCCGGCTTAAAACGCCACAACTGGGCCTCACACTCCAACACCAAATAAAAACCAAACCTGGAGCAGATTCCTTAACACAAAAACCTGGAGAACCAAACAAACAAATCCGGACTGCAGGAACAGAAACAAAGGTCCCAAACTTCTTAAAAAAATGCAGCCAACCCAAAAAATTAAACCCAAATGCAAACCTTATAAACTCCACAAAAATGCAGCTCCAAAAACATGCTCAACCCTGAAAACTAATAGGAAAAAACAACCAAAACCAAGCAACAATAATCCCGCAACCACAAAACAGCACGACGACAAAAAATAAAAACCGATATCCATACCAGCCATGAATTACTTTTTGTTTTTGGGGCCCTTGTTAACAACAGGATCAAAATATTTATCCGTTTTCGCCAACTGAGCGATAAATTGAGCCGAACCACTATCATCCTCTTCCACATCTTCCACACAAAAAGGGTACAAGGGGGATATTTGTTCATTAAAAAGTGCGTATCTATCTATTGCTTTTTGAAATGCATAGGACTCGCAAAAAACATGTCTTATCGTGTTTAATAGGTCAAAGACGACGTGATTAACACAAGTATCAAACATGCATACGACTCGTTTTAATTACTTTATACCTCATGTCTATAACATAGTTGTATATTTTATGTACCAAGAAGAGGAAATGGACCCTAGCCGCCTAATTTTAGTTATTTTTTAAAATGTGTAAGATTGCATAGTGTATGTTTTCTTAAACATGCTTTATCGTGTCTTATGCAGGTCAGGAATTGTCAACCCTAGAAATACAGGAGTTCAAATTGTTTATTTCACTTGCAAATAATCAAATAGTTAAAATAAACAATCACAAACACTAGCGTTTATTCATGTATCAATACGCGATAACCAGATCTAGAATTTTAAAACGCGGTCCCAAACAACCGTAAATGAGCCAAAAGAGAGGCTGTCACAGCAGATGTTTTCCTCAACTAGCCAAATAGCTACACTAAGATAAACCCAAATACATAACATACTTCCAACTAAACTTCAAAATCCTTATTTTCTGTAAATTTATGTTCTATATCATGTTCTAGCAATATTTTCAACAATGAAATTCAAAAACTGTTAGTAAATGACATTGATTTAAAGCGTAAGAAACACAAACAATGCAAAACTGGTTCTCGGGTGCATAACGAAAACACAAAAGTCTCCGTCTTAAAGAAGATCAAATAAAAAAACAATATGTTCTATGAGACAGTTCTAAAACCTGAACCAAAACAGTGAATGTGATGCATGTTACAGTAACTCCAGCAAATATTATTATGCAGAACAGAAAAAAGACACTATATATAAATCGACTCACGTTTCATTAAGCTGCAACGAATGCTTGTTTCTTCCCTTTCTTGCCACCTGCCCCGTTGATCATTCTAGATAGAATATCGGCCTGTTTTGTGTTCCCCTGTTCGTTAAGAATCTTGATCAACTCCTCACCGCTGCTTTTATCCGTAACGCCCCCTTTCTCTTTAATTTTACATAAAATCGAGTACGCGTTAAGCGTCTTTCCAGCAGCTAATAACGCATCCAAAACCTTATCGTAAGTTGAAAATTCTACCGTATAATCTCGCTCCAAAACGTAATCCAACAGCTTCACAGCAGCAATCGTCTTTCCTTTTTCACATACAACCGATAACAAATGGTCAAAATCAGGGTCGAACCCGACATTCATCATCAAGTCGATTCTTCCTAACGCTTCCTCAACATGACCCCGTAATAAAAGTGCTTCCAAGATTTTCGAAACCAAATCTTTGTGCTCCTTTAAACCCTTTTCTAGGGCTGGCATATCGGGTCGACCCGATCTGTTAAGACACGAACACGATAAGACACGAACACGAAACCTGTAAACACGAACACGACACGAAATCTTATCGTGTCAGATTTTCCAAACACGAACACGAACCTGTTAACAAACAGGTTACACGAAATGACCTGTTAAGACACGAAAATGTTGCCAACATATCATATGACCTGTTTAAGCCACAAACACGACCTGTTAAGACCCGAAGATGACCTGTTAAGACACGAACATAACCTATCATTCCATATTTGAAATTAGCAATTAAGGAACCTGTTTAATGAAAATTTAGTCGCCAAAGGTTCACAAAAGTCATAAAAATGCATAAACACATAATGTCTTAACAAACTTAAAACGAAATCCATAAAAGTCTAATCATAACATCCAAATAGTTTCAAAATTCAAGTTCCCATATGCCTTTCTTTCTCAAGATCTTCAATTCCGAACATTCAAACCTACACAAATAATTACAGTCGTATTAGGCATGGACAATTTGACATAAACTCATTCATATAGTTTTATCAAGCAACATTTCTAGAAACATTTGAAGTGGGTACCTTGAGATGTTCTCGGATTTTTAACAAGCAACACTACTTGAAGCATTTGGAGTGGATACATTAGGATTGTTCACGGAATTTGAAGCATCTGATTCATGGCTAATGTCAAGCGACATTATATCTTCTGTGAGCTCATCTACACTAACTTGGTTCGAACCTACAAAGTACAAACAAATATACATAATAATATTAATAGAATACCATGCAAAAAAACATTCCATTCCAAAGATGTTATATTTCTATCATGTTTGTTATTTTTCTCATCTTTCTTTGCTATACTTTGTAGGAATGTTATAGCTTTGCTACGGGTAGGATTTATTGGATACAGTTGTTATCCGTCTCAACCTGCCGATATAACCATATCTAATGCCAGTGCCCTCGGTAAAGAACAATCTGGATACAACGTAATTAAAAATTATACTATTAATTTCCAAGGATAACTTCTGAAGCTCTTTTGTGTGTTCAAACCAACACTAACAAACATCACCAAGACCAGACCAATTTCATAAACAAAACATAATCATCAAAATTCAGCAATCAGCAATACCATATCTATAATATATACAGCCTAATAAATCAACAAACACAGATTCAACAAGTCTCAAGGTTCTAACTTCCTAGAAACACAACTACCAAACAAGATGATCCCACTTGTGTTCATTCAATAACTTCCTAAACATATAAATTAATCAATGTAAGTAAGTGAATTTAGCTTGCACAACATAATTTCAATAGTCCCAAATTAATTATTATCAGAAGATTCAAAACCCTAGCAAAAAAAACACCAATTTGGGTTTAAAATAAACTAAAACGACACAGCATCCACCAGTATCAGAGGAATTCAGCAGAAAGCGATGATAATAATATGAATTAAACAGTTTTGCAAATCAAAGAAATGATAGCGATTAGAACCCTAGCATCTTTGGATGGGTGAACGATGGTTGTGGTGTTCGTCGAGTAGCTGAACGATGGTTGTGGTGTTCGTCGAGTAAAATCAAACAAACCTCGTTCTAAAACGGCGATGGTTCATGGTTGTGGTGTTCGACGAGTACCTGAACGATGATGCTGAAGTGCTGAACGATGATGCTGAACTGAACGATGGTTGTGGTGTTCGACGGCTGCTGGAGGAGCCTGGAGACTGGAGAGTTTCTTTTAGGAATTTAGGGTTCACTAGTTTGGAGCGTGAATTGTTAAAAGTAATTTCAAAATTAGGAACCCACCCCGCGTATTGAAAATTGAAATATACCTGATATATTTTTTTTAATTAAAATTCTTAGCATGTCATTAACGGGTCTTAACAGGTTAACGGGTTTTAACCTGTTAAGACACGAAATTTAAACAGGTCTTATCGTGTTGACCTGTTTAGACACGAAACCCGTTAAGGCCAAACACGAAACCTGTTAACTTCGTGTAGGTTCGTGTCGTGTTATCGTGTTCGTGTCAGAATTGCCAGCCCTACCCTTTTCAATCATGATTTTCATCACCCGACTCGCGGTTTGTACCCTTCCGTCTTCGAATAAACTTCCCATTACCGACCCGTAAAGAGACGAATCCGGGTTATGTCCGGTTTTGATCATGCAATCGAATGCGGTTTTAGCATCGGCTGGCTCGTTTTTCTTCAAGTAACTCTCGATTAGCGACTTGTAAGAAGCTTCTTCGCACGGGACGTTTTTCCTCATCATGATTTTTAAAATTTCGAAACCCGAATCGGGTGAGCCTTCGGTTGAATGTCCCTGTATTAAGCCATTAAATCCAACCGGATCCAAAACACCTAATTTCATCAACTGGCGGAATAACGTTTCGGCTTTATTAGTCATACCGTTGTTACATAAATATTCGATCATCGGGTTATACGCAGTTGATTCAAGCCCTAACTTACCTGTAGTGTTCAACACGGCTCCGTTTTCTATAAGTTGATCTAATAACTTAACAGCCTCTTCGTAAACGCCGTTTTTGCAAAGATTTTCGATTATAACACCGTAATGTCCAGCTTCAGGAGTGACGTTTAATTGCATCATGAACTTAAGCACATCCGTAGCTGCTTCAAGATTACCCGCCTTACATTGACCAGAAATCAACTGTAAAAAGACGGAATTGTCCTTCGGGGCGATATGACGGTGCACCATTTCCTTCACGATCGCATTTGCATCAGCCATTTTATCAGCATCACAAAGCCCGGGTAATAAAGCCGAATACGTGAAATCATTCGGTTTCATACCGAAACCTTTCATTTCTTGAAACAACTTTAACCCGTCATCAACTCTACCGACATTAACATACCCTTTAATCATTGTCGTGTAAGTGATAACCGTCGGTTCGATATTCTTTCCTTTCATTTCAACAAACAACCTCTCACACTCGTCTATCTTTTTCACCCGATTAAACCCGTTAATCATAGTATTATACGTAACAACATCCGGCAAAATCTCTCGACTTTTCATATCTTCAAAAAACCTATTCGCAGTCGAAACCCTCGACGAAAGAAAAAACCCCCAAATCAAAACATTATACGTATGTCGACTCGGGTTTATCCCTTCACTCAACATCTTATTAAAATACCGTTTCGCCATCATATACCTCCCTCGTTGCATAATCACCTTAAACAAAACATCATACGACTTTATCGTTCTCGCCACACCCAATTCCTCCATACTCCTAAAAATCTTAACACTCTCTTGAACGATGCCCGATTTCCCATAACTATCGATCAAAACGATAAACAAATCCTCATCCCATTTGATCCCTTTTTTCGGCATATCTAACAAAATGCACCTAGCATGATTCAACTTAGCAGCCTTACCCAATATATCGATAATCTTATAATGCGTTTCGCGGTCGTGTTTAAACAAACCGGACCGCTCAACCCAGCGAAAGAACTGCAAGGCATGATCAGGGTTTCTAGCACCATGTAACACATTATAAACAAGATTATGATCAAACACAGGAACTAAACTTCTAATTGAGTTCTGTAATCTAGTGGTCCAAGCCCTATTAGCCATCATTCTACATATAATATCTTCCAATTTTTCAGGGTTTCGTTGCTTACCTCTTGGGGTTCTTGGTCCAAGATTGTTGATCTTGTCGGGTTGTGGGTTTTGGGTCGGGAGAGGATCCGGGTCGTGGGGTGAAATGGGTGTTTCGGGTTCGGGTAAAGAGGTGGAAAAGTGGAGGGATTTGAAGGCATGTTGTTGGGAACCTGTGATTCTTGCAAAATTTGAGAAGAAGTTGTGGTTCAAGATTTGGGAGTTTGGTAAAGAGATTATTGAAGACATTGTGTTGGTGATTTGGGAGAGAATGGAGGTGTGGAGGCGATGAATGTTTGAGGTAAGGGTTTTAGAACGATTACTGGTAACTCGTTTAGTGCTCAAAAGAGGTTTTTTTATTTTATTTTATTTATTTATTTTTTTTTTTTTGTTAAGAAAAAGTTGCATATAACATGTAAACCGAGAACCAAAATATTATAGATAAATATAAGTCAAAACTAGATTTACCACCCGCCGCAATGCGGCGGGGCGTAAAACTGTGTCGAATAGCACCAATGCCACACCACCGTCTGTGACAACCAATACTGAAGTTACGGTGTGTTAACGCGAATAAATTGGACTGCAACGTAAAACCTAGAAAATAATAATTAAGTCGATTTAGGACCATGCGCGTTGTAACGAACTTGTCAAACCAGGAAAAGATAGACGACGTAAAAATGTTGAATCACACACGCACGTTGAGTTGTGTTAACTCGCAAAATCTAGTACGAATCGTAAAACGACATGTTAAAACGTTGAACCACACACACGTTATGCCGTGTTAACTCGCAAAATTTAACACGAAAAATTTGCGAAATATGAAAAGTGTGGGGACCAAAGTTGAAAGTAAAAAAGTTGTGAGTTTAAATTGCAAGAGATGAAAACTTTTGGTGTTATAAGCAGAAAAACAAATAGTTTTGTGTTAAAAGTGAAATATCATTTTTTTTAAAAACCTCCCAAAGCATGAGGTACATACCTCTATGCACACAAATTTTGCTAATTTACACTTTGTTAATATTATTCTTTATGCTTTTATTTATTTGCGTTTTTTTTTTTTTTCAGGCACACACTTTTTTTGCGCTTCTCACCTAGGCCCCTGACGGAGCCTGTGCGTCTCACGCATTTGATAACTATGCTTGTAATACTTGAACATAAATATAAAGTAAAAGACTTTGTATTGTTGAAGAACGTTTAGAAGAGAGTTGTTTCTTTACAAGTGATATGGATATCTCAAAAGTCACATATATATATACTTGTTTGTTGCCTATCTAGAGTGTTCTAAACCTAAAACACTCCATACAAAAATCTTCCAGTGCATTCTAAAATTTTCCATCTAAACATCTAGATATTTATGCCTATGTTTGTTGATTTTTAGAGAATTCTAGGGCTGGTCTTTATGGGTTGTTCCGTAGTCTTTCGAACAGCTCTTGTTAGTCCTGAAAAGTCCATGAATCTAATAATTTTGAGTTGTATTTATGCAGGGGGTGACATTACACCAACATAATAAACTAATTCTACCATATCAATATAATAATAAATAACCACAAAATAAAAAACTCTACTAATTCCAAAACAAGTAGCCATGTAATTGCTAAGCTTGTAGTGGGTGCATCGGCCTACTTTGTGTGGGAAGAACGGAATAGAAGACTATTTTCGAGTAGAAAGAGGAGTAAGGACCAACTTGTTGAGGTGATCTTAAGCACTATAAGTGTCACACCCCCAAAATACCACCTAGGGAATACCCCTGCTAGGCGTGTGACGTACCAACATCGAGCCACTAATTACGTTGAACCCACACAAGTTTCTAAATAAAATCGTCACTAATTAATAAAAAGTATCAACAATAAGTTTAAGTAAACCCAACATGTTTAGCGGAAGCATTAACGAAACCATAGTTTAAATAATCTCAAAACAAATGTACGAATCAATGAACCCATCACGTGTATCCAAATCAGAGTGACCCATGACCACTCTAGCCACTCCAGACAGCAAGTTCCCAATCCAAGACATCTAACGACCTGCGAGCATGCAACAAGTGTATCAGACAAAGCTGGCGAGTTCATAGTTTGTGAAAACGTTAGTTACCAAGTGTTTAGTTAAGTTCATTGTATGTAATGTAGATAATAACCCAAGTACCGTACAAGATGGCTACCAGATTGTTTTGCCCGTCCCCAATGCCCCTATCCAAACATTGGTCATGATTTAAGGTCATTAGTTCACGCCAGTCCTCTCAGGTATGGTGTGAGGTTGCCAAACCTAATAGCGCTATCAACTAATACCCCATTACCTCTCCGGTAACTATTCGGTATAAGATGGGATTTAAAATGATAGGAAGAGTGTATTATCTAACATTCACGTTTTAACCAAGAGATGTATTTCTCTCAGGAATATCCAACGATTTACCCAAGACCCATTCCTCCCAGGAATACCCAATTAACTGTCCCAACCACCGAGACGCATGCTCAAGAGATGAACTCGCCTTTGTTTTGCTCAGTAAGTTTAAGGCACGTATTCCAAGTTGGTCAATTAGTCCCTATTGTAATTACCATGGCATCCACCACATCAGATGACCCATATTGAATAAATGCTTATTGGAAAATTAGATGATAAATTTATTTACAAGTTTCACAAAATTGCATTAAAAATAATTTTTATGTCAAATAAGATGTTGCATGATACATACATATAAACTAAATGAGAAAAGTCATTTGGTGCTAAGATGGGTAATAAAATGTAGCATGGTTGCTAAAATAAAAAAAGGCATAAAGTTCTGTTTCGTGTGGTTTGCTCTAAAATAGACAGATATTTGAAAAAAATTATTAAATAAAACAGACAATAGATTAATAGCTATCTTATTCCTTTACAGCATCATAACAAAGGTGTTTGATTTGAATATTTAATTCGTACTAAGCCATTCCATGTGATTTTTAGGTACGTGTGAACATACCAAATGGTGATATGGTTGGGCATACTGGTGACGTTGAGGCTACTGTTGTGGCCTGCAAAGCAGCTGATGAAGCTGTTAAGGTAAAATTATACAATTCTTGAAATTTGTTATCCATCGTATTATGCTATACTACAAGAGAACGCAATTTCGGCATGTTAAATGGGTGAAGCCAAACAGTTTAGCTAAAAAGGGTCAAATTGGTCGCGAATGTCACCCCAATTGTATTTTATGTATACGAGTTTTACTAAAATTCATGCATACCTTGGAGCAAATGTAAAAAAAAAAACCATTTTTTGCTAAATTCACCCATAAGTTCCCTTACTTAATTTTTGCACGATTAAATCTCTATTTTTTTTAACTTTAAGGGTAAATTGCATTTTACGTCTTTTAAATTTTCGCAAAATTTCAGGCGTTGTTCTTTAACTAACGAAATTACAACGGATGTCTATTATGTTCTAATTTCTTTATAGACGGTGTCCTTTGTCCCTAAAAAGATCACAAAAATAAAGGACATCTGATGTAAAGAAATTAAAACATAAAGGACCTCTGCTGTAAAGGAATTAAAACATAAAGGACACCAGTTGTAATTTCGTTAGTTAAAGGACAACGCCTGAAATTTGGCTGAAACTTAAAGGAAGCAAAATGCAAATTTACCCTAACTTCAGTGAAAAAAGGCATTTTGATAAAAATTGAGGACATAATCATGCAAATAAGGACTTTGTTAAAAAATTTGAAGTATTAAGATTTTGGGCCAATCCAACCCAGAACGTACCAGATAGTAATACCCATTTTGATCTTTTATCCCACCTATTTTGACTTTTGACCCGTTTTGAGTTTTAACTATATTTTTGTCTGGTTGCAAATGATTATTGATGCAGTAGAACAAGTGGGTGGAATATATGTGGTTACTGCTGATCACGGTAATGCGGAAGACATGGTTAAAAGAAATAAAAAGGGTGAGCCTATTCTCAAGGATGGTGAGGTTCAGATCCTAACGTCACACACTCTTCAGCCGGTATGTGTTTCACTATTACTTTTTTGTTGATTTTATTGTTCTCTTTTTCTCAATTTAATTTATATATGATGCTATTGGTAAGTAACAATTCATGTGAAAACCTATAAGTGTCCCTAAGCTTCAGTAATTGTAATTACACTGGAGGTCCCTTTCACTGTTTCGCTACGGTTTTGATCCCTCCAGTGAATGCCTGTAAAAAGGCATTATTAATATTTAGGGATAACCAGACGAATATCACATGCTATGCACGTGACGTGGTCTTCCTAACAGCTTACACTTGAGGGACCGATATCGTTACAAAAAGTGAAAGTAGGGACTTCCATTGTAATTATTGAAGTTTAGGGATGATTTCTGTTAGCTTATGTATACCCCAAGGATGAAAATGTAATTTACTCTAAAACAAGACGGTGATTCACATTAAATAAATCACGAGAATAATCATTTCGTGAGTATACTTGTATCCATCGTTTCACAATCTCATATATCTAGTTTATGTTTGCGTATCATCATAATTTTTCTAGTGCTAAACATGATGTACGGTTTTTTATTTATACGTGATATAATGATGATAAACAAGTGTACGTAACATGGATACATGAAACTTTTAGTGTAATTCACGACTATAGAAAAATCTTGTGTGACATGGACATTGTCATATAAACATACCCGACTAATCTCGTGATTTCTCTTCAGTTTATTCGGACTTTCAACTTGAACAATGCAAATAAATAATATTGTATAACCGACAATTATTTGAATCAGGTGCCAATTCCAATGAATGATGCATAATAGCCATGTAGCGATATAGGATGATTGCTTATATTTTACATATTTATATATTGGTTTTTTGCATGCCTTGTGTTTCAGCCATAGATACTTTGTAGGTCGCACATGGTATTTTCATTTAGTTACATAAGGGAGGAGGGGTGGTTCACTAGTGATAGTTTCTATCACTCTCACTATCCAATCAGATCATGCCATGTCAGCACCCAATATTCTATCACTAGTGATAGAAATGTAGGGGGGTGGTATCACTAGTGATGGAATTCTATCACTCCCAAATTTTAAAAATATTTACTCTCACAAAAATGCAGTGGGTCAACACGTGTCAAAAAAAGCCAACTTCAATCCTGCAGAACAATTGGTGAAGTTGGTCAACAGGACAGGTGTCAAACATGCAAACAATTGATAATTGAAGTTTAACGCGTTATGCTTTCAACTCGTTATTTTTTTAACGAGTGATAAAAGGGGAGGCGGCGGTGTTCGTGGTTTTATAACGCGTGGCTGGGCGTCCATCACGGACCGCCCCGCCTGGCCTAACAGATTCTAGAAGCTAGTTACAAAACTCGAGTAAACTCTATAATGGGGCCATAGCCTACTTTTTGTGTCATAATTTGAATAGCAGCTAGTAATATAATAATAAGAGTTAATTACATAGTTAGTCCCTGTGGTTTGCACAAAATAACACATTTAAGTACTAATAGTTTAAAATCACATTCTAGGGTATTAACTTTTCATTTTGTAACGTTTGGAGGTATTAACGTTATTTGAAGGTATAAAATCACATTTTATTAGTACCTAAGTATGTTATTTTATGCAAACCACAGGGACTAACTATGTTAATACCCTGGAAGTTAATACCTCCAAACGTTACAAAATGAAAAGTTAATACCCTAGAAGGTGATTTTAAACTATTAGTACCTAAGTATGTTATTTTGTGCAAACCACATGGACTAACTATGTAATTAACTCTAATAATAATGGATAAAAATGTAGTTATGTATATTACAATGCCACAGCAGATGTTTTCCTCAACTAGCCAAATAGCAACACTAAGATAAACCCAAATACATAACATACTTCCAACTAAACTTCAAAATCCTTATTTTCTGTAAATTTATCTTCTATATCATGTTCTAGCAATATGTTTCAACAATGAAATTCAAAAACTGTTAGTAAATGACATTGATTTAAAGCGTAAGAAACACAAAAAATGCAAAACTGGTTCTCGGGTGCATAACGAAAACACAAAAGTCTCCGTCTTAACGAAGATCAAATAAAAAAAACGGTATGTTCTATGAGATAGTTCTAAAATCTGAACTAAAATAGTGAATGTGATGCATGTTACAGTAACTCAAGCGAATATTATTATGCGGAACAGAAAAAAGACACTATAAATCGACTCACGTTTCATTAAGCTGCAATGGATGCTTGTTTCTTCCCCTTCTTGCCACCTGCCCCATTGATCATTCTAGATAGAATATCAGCCTGTTTTGTGTTCCCCTGTTCGTTAAGAATCTTGATCAACTCCTCACCACTGCTTTTATCTGTAACGCCCCCTTTCTCTTTAACTTTACATAAAATCAAGTACGCGTTAAGCGTCTTTCCAGCAGCTAATAACGCATCCAAAACCTTATCGTAAGTTGAAAATTCTACCGTATAATCTCGCTCCAAAACGTAATCCAACAGCTTCACAGCAGCAATCGTCTTTCGTTTTTCACATACAGCCGATAACAAATGGTCAAAATCAGGGTAAAACCCGACATTCATCATCAAGTTGATTCTTCCTAACGCTTCCTCAACATGACCCCGTAATAAAAGTGCTTCCAGGATTTTCGAAACCAAATCTTTGTGCTCTTTTAAACCCTTTTCAATCATGATTTTCATCACCCGACTCGCGGTTTGTACCCTTCCGTCTTCGAATAAACTTCCCATTACCGACCCGTAAAGAGACGAATCCGGGTTATGTCCGGTTTCGATCATGCAATCGAATGCAGTTTTAGCATCGGCTGGCTCGTTTTTCTTCAAGTAACTCCCGATTAGCGACTTGTAAGAAGCTTCTTCGCACGGGACGTTTTTCCTCATCATGATTTTTAAAATTTCGAAACCCGAATCGGGTGAGCCTTTGGTTGAATATCCCTGTATTAAGCTATTAAATCCAACCGGATCCAAAACACCTAATTTCATCAACTGGCGGAATAACGTTTCGGCTTTATTAGTCATACCGTTGTTACATAAATATTCGATCATCTGGTTATATGCAGTTGATTCAAGCCCTAACTTACCTGTAGTGTTCAACACGGCTCCGTTTTCTATAAGTTGATCTAATAACTTAACAGCCTCATCGTAAACGCCGTTTTTGCAAAGATTTTCGATTATAACACCGTAATGTCCAGCTTCAGGAGTTACGTTTAATCGCATCATGAACTTAAGCACATCTGCAGCTGCTTCAAGATTACCCGCCTTACATTGACCAGAAATGAACTGTAAAAAGAAGGAATTGTCCTTCAGGGCGATATGACGGTGCACCATTTCCTTCAAGATCGCATTTGCATCAGCCATTTTATCAGCATCACAAAGCCCGGGTAATAAAGCCGAATACGTGAAATCATTCGGTTTCATACCAAAACCTTTCATTTCTTGAAACAACTTCAACTCGTCATCAACTCTACCGACATTAACATACCCTTTAATCATTGTCGTGTATGTGATAACCGTCGGTTCGATATTCTTTCCTTTCATTTCAACAAACAACCTCTCACACCCGTCTATCTTTTTCACCTGATTAAACCCGTTAATCATAGTATTATACGTAACAACATCCGGCGAAATCTCTCAACTTTTCATATCTTCAAAAAACCTACTCGCAGTCGAAACCCTCGACGAAAGAAAAAACCCCCAAATCAAAACTTTATACGTATGTCGACTCGGGTTTATCCCTTCATTCAACATCTTATTAAAATACCGTTTCGCCATCATATACCTCCCTCGTCGCATAATCACCTTAAACAAAACATCATACGACTTTATTGTTCTCGCCACACCCAATTCCTCCATACTCCTAAAAATCTTAACACTCTCTTGAACGATACCCGATTTCCAGTAACTATCTATCAAAACGATAAACAAATCCTCATCCCATTTGATCCCTTTTTTCGGCATATCTAACAAAATGCACCTAGCATGATTCAACTTAGCAGCCTTACCCAATATATGGATAATCTTATAATGCGTTTCGCGGTCGTGTTTAAACAAACCGGACCGCTCAACCCAGCGAAAGAACTGCAAAGCATGATCAGGGTTTCTAGCACCATGTAACACATTATAAACAAGATTATTATCAAACACAGGAACTAAACTTCGAATTGAGTTCTGTAATCTAGTGGTCCAAGCCCTATTAGCCATCATTCTACATATAATATCTTCTAATTTTTCAGGGTTTCGATGCTTACCTCTTGGTCCAAGATTGTTCATCTTGTCGGGTTATGGGTTTTGGGTCGGGAGGGGATCCGGGTCGTGGGGTGAAATGGGTGTTTCGGGTTCGAGTAAAGGGGTGTCTGAGGTGGAAAAGTGGAGGGATTTGAAGGCATATTGTTGGGAACTTGTGATTCTTGCAAGATTTGAGAACAAGTTGTGGTTCAAGATTTGGGATTTTGGTAAAGAGATTATTGAAGACATTGTGTTGGTGATTTGGGGGGAAAGAATGGAGGTGTGAAGGCGATGAGTGTTTGAGGGCTGGGGTTTTAGTAGAGGTGTACAAAAAAAACCGGTTTTAGAACCGAAACCGGAAAAAAAAAACCGAAACCGGTTTTTTTTAACCGGTTTTTTTATAACCGGTCCGGTTTTATAACCGAACCGCCGGTTGGTGACCGGTTACTATTATTGATCCGAAAAACCGGTTAATAACCAAAACCGGTTTTAAGAAAACCGGTAAAAAACCGGTCCCAACCGGTTACACCGGTTACTGTTTTGGACTTGAAAAACCGGTTAGTAACCGAAACCGGTTATTAAAAAAACCGGTTTTTGTTTTGAACGAAAAAAAAAACAGGTCCGGTTAATAACCGTAACCGGTTTTAAAAAAAAACAATTTGTACACCTCTAGGTTTTAGAACGATTACTGAGTCGACTCGGTGGTAACTCGAGTTGTCAAGTGCTCAAAAGAGTGTGTTTGTTTTAAAGTTTTTCTTTTTGTTTTTTTTTTTTGAAAAAAAAAACAAAAAGTTTCAAGATATATAATCGGGATTTTTACATATTTCCTTCTCCTAAGCCTCCTTATTACGTATTTTTCCAAACCATAAAATCAATTACATATTTCTTCTCCCTAACTCATATATATTTCATATATTTCCCCTTTTCATTTAAATGACTCTTATTTATGACTATTTTTCCCTATTGAACTATTTACTCAATATTTACATATTTTATCATTCTAATATATAAAATCAATTACATATTTACCCAGATTATGTAGTATCACTCCAATTCTTCTACTTGTTACTCTTGTCAAATATTATACACAAAACCATAATACTCATAATAAAAACATAAATTTCCTTCATAAATGATTCCGTTCAAAAAACATAAATTCCGTTCATAATAAAAACATAAATTCCGTTCAAACCCCAATTCTTCTACTTTCAAGAAGACTTTAAATCGTAGCATTACGAAGACTTTAAATCGAAGCATTACAAGATGATTGGACGAAATTGAAGCCATTAACAGTCCACTATGCAACTAACACAGTCCAGTATCACATTGAGCCTAGTTAAACACCACAAATTGATTTACCGATATTAAAATTTCAATAATCTTTCTATGAAAACACACGATTCTAACAGAAACATCATAAAAAATCTGATAAGTAGCTAGCACAAAAAAAGAAGCATTATGAACTATGAAGACGATTGAACGAAAAAGTTGTAACTGAACCAAAACGAAACCGAAACCGAAACCGGCCAAACGAAACAAGAAAAAGTGAAAAAGTCGAAACTGAACCGAAACGAAATAAAAAAATTTGAAAAGATCGAAAACGAAAAAAACTGATCAAAACAAAACAAAAAATCGAAACTGAACCCAAAACCAAAGAAAACCGTACTTATATTCATTAACTATGTATAAGTTTCAGGAAAAGAAGCATCGAGAAACAAATTGTGAAGTTGTTTTAAAATTGTTGTAGCAAGTATGGGTTAGTTTTAACATTCTTTGTTATGGGTTTATCTTTCTAATCAAGTATCAACAAATCAAAATATCCAACTGCAACACAAATCAAACTAATATCATATATCCAAATATCCAATACTGTAACACAAATTAAACCATTACATCGCCAATCATAATCAAATTAATAGTTATATTGTCAATGCAGTAGACATACACATGGGGCAAACATTATACTCTTATACAATTACTAACTTGGGGTCCCATCTTGGGTCATACCCCTTTGTTAAACATCACGTCCTTCCTTTGAATGCAAAAACAATGCACCGATTCATTCAAAAAATGTAAATGCAATTTTCAAACCATTCCAGATTTAAAACTTTTGTCACACCCCGACTTTCCACGTTTGACCGGTGGGCCCGGTGGGGAGTATTGTGACGTGGTTGGCAACATAATAGTCAAACAACACAATATTTAAAATGCACAGCGGAAGCAAATGAAAGATATAATTCAACTTTAATAATTTGTAATATCAAGTATCACAATAGTCGAAAGTTTATCCACAGAAGGATCAAAAATAAATAGGAAACAGTAGTTCAACAGACTTTAGGCATCTTAAGCTTGCGAGACTCTTTTGATGCTAAGGAGAAATCCAGCCTATTACGATTAGTACCTGCATTTAATCTTTTTGGGAAAATACGTCAGTTTACACTGGTAAATACATTCAACCGACTCATTTTGAAAAGTTTAATAAAATTGATTTGAATGCACGTGGCACAAACTTTTATAACTTGGGATAATTATTTAAATATATAATCTCGTAAAAGAATTACATGTTCCTTATGCGTTCAGTAGCCCGGATCGTGCCGGGTTAAAGATCAATAGACACACCACATTATTTATTTTGGCACTGACGGGTGTACGCCTACACCCCGCGCTTAGGTCGTGGCCATTTCGTAAAATGATGCCAAGGATATCTGGGACATGGTCATTAACCTCCCAAAGGCTTTAAGCAAACAAAACAATTTAAACGGGCCGATCAATATCAATTAACCACCATACGATGGAAGATTTTTAATGCCCGACCAAGCGGTATTTTATATACCGTACCCCAAGCCCGTATAGGGAAAATAAGTTAAAAGTATTTACCTTTGCAAGTATAATTCACAAACAGCAAATGCAAGTAGCTTTTACTGGTCCTCCTATTCTGGAACGAAGGTTTATAATAACCTATTAGAATCCTAACGGGTCTTTAATTAAGCCTAAACTTAGACCGGTTAGTTTTAAAGATACGGTTCGTACGCACGATTAAGCGAAGACCGTGATAGAATGTGATTTAGACCCGACAAGTTTGAAGACTTGCTTAACATGGGTATGTTATACACATTCTGGATTTTGAGATAAAAACGATAAGGTTTGACCCGTTTCGGCTAGTTTATGCAAACTAGTTACATAAACCGAACCGAACGCGCAAGAGGCGTAACAGGTAACCATAAGAGCCATATACAGGTTTCCTAAGTTAATATGCCTCAAATATGTTGTGACATCAGTAAGATATCTTTTATTATGCCCGGAACGAGTTTGAACTCAAACTATGCCCCGTAGGGGTATTTTAGTCATTTATAAGGTTATAAAAGAGTTCAAGTATTAACCTGAGTTACAGGTCTGATATAATCATCAAAAATACTTAATTTGATAAGTTATAACAATAGGGTATTGTATATATATGTGAAACTTATCAATTATAGCCAAACTATGCACCGTAAGGGCATTTTTGTAATTTCACATAAGCCGAAAAGCTCAAAACTGAAGTCTGAGTTAAACAACTTTTGCTTACTGTTAAAATATTATAATTTACCTAAAATATCAGTAGGTATCAACCCGTGTATGTTTAAAATAGTTTTAGTACATACTATGCGTTAAAAACGCTTAAAAAGGCGATTAGAAGCCGTTTCCGGGTTCTATATAGAAAGCTGATATTTTTTATTATTCCAGAAGGTTTAAAATAATTTATTTATCATATAAATTCAGTAGCAAAAGGTTTGGGGTCAAAAAGATATGTAAAACTCATTTTATAGCCCGAAAGGGCAAAACCGACATTTACCGACTCAAGCTTATAACTCTAAGTTATGCTCAGCCTAAAATTAATTAAAAATCTCAAAATAATATATTACATCAGTGGGTACAAAGTTTGATATCAAAAAGTAGGTTTAAATGGGCTATACGCTAATTATGCCGTTTAATCGCTAAAAAGCTTTCTAATTACGCTAATGAGCATAACTCTCAATCTATACCTCCAACTGATGTCAAATTTTGGGTACAAGTTTATATATCGGTAGTTAAGGTTTCTACTGTTTTACATTTTCAAAAATCACGTTTTATGGTGAAAAGGGCATAATGGTCAACATATGAGCAATTAACGGAATCATGCATATTACTTGGATAACTATTGAACCAAGGTGTATAATCACAGAGGGTTATACTAGCATGTAACCTGGTCCAATTAAAGCTCTAAGGCATTTCTAAAACATGCTTAAATGGGTCAGAACTGAAAGTCAAAACAAAAGTCAAATTATGCGACTTTCGGTTCCGAACCGGGTCTCTACTGAAAATTGTCGGGTTGAACATGTTTAGACATGTTCTTACATTAATTAATAAGTTATAATAATGATCAAACAGGTTGTATGGGTTCTACATTGCTAATTATGTATTAATTTGAAATTAAGCATCCTGTTGACTTTTTCTAATTAACTTTGACCCGACAAATGGTCTAGTTAGAGTGGGAATCAGAGGGTGCCCTTTTAAGGGTTTAATGCCCACATAATTACCAACTTATAACTACTTTCAATTCGACTAATCACTGGACCATCAATGATTAATCGCTAAGTCAACCGTTAATTACGACGGTTTGACTTTTAAGCTAATACTAAGTAAAAACTCAACTAAGAAAGGTTAAGCATACTTACTGAAGTCCTATGCTCGATTAGTGATCACTTGAGTCTGCTTTGGAGCTCCAGAAATGATCAGGAATGCAGAAGTGAGGTGTGATCATAATGGTTGCAACAAGGGCCTTTATATAGTACTTTTGATCTCATAGATCATTGACAAATCATGCTATCAATGGCCATGGATCATCAACAGATGTCCCTAAGTGCCTAGGACTGTTTAGGGGTCGCCCATGTAGTGAAAATATCTGTTTTGGGTCGGTTATAGTGAGAAAATAGGCTGCTGTCTAAAGTTTCTGCATCTGCGTGTCGAAGGCGGCCCGCGTAAGGGTCTTCATGGGGCTACGCGGCCCGTATGGTCCTTGTGTTCAGGTTTAAACATTTTCAAGTTGTTGCATATTGTCCCTTGGCCTTTCGAAAGGTCAACCAACTTTATATTTTGCACTTTGAGCCCTCCAAATTTACCTATAAGGGCTTCAAGACTTATACCCACTTTGTTAAGTCCTTGGCCACTTGGTTATTACCCGAAAAGTCATAATTTTCAACGTTGACACTTTAACCCCTCGTATACGAATTTGATCATAACTTTCTCATACGATAACGAAACTTTATGAAATTTTTATCGTGCATCCTAGTGAGCATAATTAATCTTTACAAAGCTTCGGGTTTGCTAAAAGGTCACTCAGAGGTATAACTTAAACATGTTGACACATTTAACCCCTGTAGTTTGTAATCTCTCACTTTCTTTCATATTTAGCTTCGTATGATCCATGATTTATTCGTTTGATGGTATAAACATCATGTAGGGTTATTGTAAAGTATATTTATTCACTGTTGACATTTTGAACTCATATATTCACATACTTTCCATGTTTGTCAACTTTAGTCCCTCTAGAACATTCTTTCACACGTTCAAGCTTATGACACGTGTCAATACATTATAGGACGTGAATTTTCGAGGTGTTACAACTTTGCTTTTAAATTAGCAACTTAAGACACTTCCGCATCGCATCACATCACATCGCACCAATTCATTAAAAAATGTACATGCAATTCTCAAATCGTTTTAGATTCAAAACGTTACTTCGGATTGCTTCAACCGTTATGACGCTGTTTTTGTTCTTTCTTCCCATCCGTCTGCAACCGCCATCACGTCGTTTCTTTCCTTCTACCCTTCCGTGTTCAACCGGTGTTTCATTATCAACGGCATGAGTTCACACATACATTAGGAAAGGAGTGACGATGTGATGGTAACAGCGTTTGGTGGTTTTCTGGCAAACCATCGCATCGTTTCGTCAACATAAAAGACAACGACTCCTTCAATATATATACATACATTTTCAATTGGGTCAGGGTAACTGTTTACATCCGATTAAGGAAGACAAAAAACGCAGTGGGCGATTATTGCAAATCGAAGAATGTTACAACACCACCGGCTCACCATTTCCATCCACGATTTCCACGGACGCCTTCTTCTTTGATGACGTAGGACATGCAACAACTGTTGAGTCGTTGACGTTGTTGTCGGCGCTTAACGGATTCGCCGGACTGGGTTTTGCCATGACAACATTAGAGATATGCATGACCGGGTTTTGAGAGAGAGAATGCTTCTGTAGATCGGTTGAGTTTTGAGACTTTTGGGTAAAGATAAACATCACTGTAGAATTTTTTTATGCGTTAATTTATACTGTGGTTGTTTTATTAAATACCATGGGTAATTCAATCATGTCTGGACAAAAAAAACCCACAAAATTAGTGGATATGAGTGAGGATTTGACATTTACAATAAAAGAAGAAAATTAGAAGATGACGACGATTGGTTATTTTACTTAATTCTGTAAAATAAACTAACATATAAAAAGTATATTTTTTATTGGGGATATTGCGTCAAGTTGTTTGAGGTGCAAACACCACAAGAGCAAGAAATTCCCTACGTGGAGTGCAATTTGGGCAAACACGAGTGACTTTCATTTGCATAATGTTTTTATTCTCTTTGCAAAAATTATCCTTTTCCACTTGATTTTTTGTCAAAGAAAATCAAGTGAAAAAGGATAATTTTATCAATAATTCAAGATGAGCAACTTTGAGTTATTATCAAAACTTATAACTTAGATTAAGATCACCTTGAACGTATTGGATAATTGTTTTGAGTAACCAATAATCCAATATGTTCAAGATGATCTTAATTTAAGACGAGCAACTTTGCAAATGATTGGCATTAACTCGATAGTCCTAATCGATAACCCGCCGCAACGTGCGGGTAGGCGCCAACTCGTTCTTAGACAACAACCAACGCTTGATGCATTCCGCATGAAACCGATGCTCGCATTCGGGTCTCCTCATCTTCTCCTTCTTTTCATATTCACCCAAACAAATACAACAAGTATCCACTTCACTCATCTTTCCTTGTGTAGTGTACACTTGCAGATGCTCAGAAATCTCTTCATCTGATAAACACGAACCACTTGTACCAGCGTTTACTTGTTGTAGCACATGACCCGCTTAACCTTTCTTCTAGAATAGCTTCGACCTCATGAATCAAACAGTCTTATGGTACGTACTGATTCTATGCGTATGAATGCATAGGATGTTGTTATTGATTGACCCACTTGGGATTAGGGGTGTTGAGAATGGCTACATCGTCAACATACTGCACCGGTTGAGGGTAGAAGATGGGCATCATGGTGTAATGAGCCATTTGATCATACAATTAAAAATGCAAAACAGCTTGATTTGATAAAGATTTGCCATCATTTAATACACTAATCTTATTTAAGGAAATAACATCTAATAACTAATAAACTTACAGAAAAAGGAAAACACACAACCAAATGTACAACCGTCAATGCACACAGTACAACACATCCTTATCCCCCTTTATATTTATATACACCACCAAGAACCCTAATTCCCAAAATCCCCAAATCACAAAATCACCACTACAGTCGTTCAATTCCCCCAACAATCGCTCACCAAACACAAATTCACTTCAAAATCAAACATATCTGGACTCCAATTTCATTTTCCAATGTCGATCAACCGCAATTCATCACAAAAGGCCCGAATTGTGATCAGATTTGTGTGGAATCACAACCTAAAGTCAGAATTTGACCTAATCAACTCACTTATCAACGATTATCCATACGTTTCAATGGATACAGAGTTTCCAGGAGTCGTTTTCCGCTCTCATTGTAACGAACTTGTCAAACCAGGAAAAGATAGACGACATAAAAACATTGAACCACACACTCACGTTGAGGTGTGTTAACTCGCAAAATCTAGTACGAAGCGTAAAACGACATGTTAAAACGTTGAAACACACACACGTTATGCCGTGTTAAATCGCAAAATTTAAAACGAAAATTTTGGGAAATATGAAAAGTGTGGGGACCAAAGTTGAAAGTACAAAAGTTGTGAGTTTAAATTGCAAGAGATGAAAACTTTTGGTGTCATAAGTAGAAAAATAAATAGTTTTGGGTTAAAAGTGAAATATCAATTTTTTTTTGAAAACCTCCCAATGCATGAGGTACATACCTCTATGCACACAAATGTTGCTAATTTATACTTTGTTAATATTATTCTTTATGTTTTTATTTATTTGCGTTTTTTTTTTTCAGGCATACACTTTTTTTTGCGCTTCTCGCCTAGGCCCCTGGCGGAGCCTATGCGCCTCATGCCTTTGATGACTATGCTTGTAATACTTAAACATACATATAAAGTGAAAGACTTTGTATTGCTAAAGAACGTTTAGAAGAGAGTTGTTTGTTATCTCAAAAGTCACATATATATATACTTGTTGGTTGCCTATCTAGAGTGTTCTAAACCTAAAACACTCCATACAAAAATCTTCCAGTGCATTCTAAAATTTTCCATCTAAACATCTAGATATTTATGCCTAAGTTTGTTGATTTCTAGAGAATTCTAGGGCTGGTCTTTAAGGGTTGTTCCATAGTCTTTTGAACAGCTCTTGATGGTCCTGGAGAGTCCATGAATCTGAAATTTTGAGTTGTATTTATGTAGGGAGTGACATTACACCAACATAATAAACTAATTCTACCATAGCAATATAATAATAAATAACAACAAAATAAAAAACTCTACTAGTATTTCCTTTCAATCTAAATGCATAACAAATTTATTTAAAAAGCGAGAGATTACCGTCAACTGGATCAGGGTCGGTCCAACGCTTTTGAAGGCCCTAAGCGAACTACAAAAGTCGGGGCTCTTTTTAAAAACATTTCAATATAAACCATTCTCTATTACTCAAGTTTGGGACCGACAATTATAAACTTAAAAACTTATAGTTGGCTTACTTAATCTTTTTTAGCTATATGTTGTGTGTATAAATATAATATATGTTTAGATTAAATTTATTGCTGCAAATTGTTTAATGAAGTTGTGAGGAATGCGGATAGGAGCGGAGGATGCGTTGAAGGTAGATGACAACGTTTAAGAAGAAAGGGATCCAGACCATTAGTTCTTCAACTTTTGGGCCTAAAATGTTGAAGGTAGATGACAATGTTCAAGAAGAAAGGGACCCAGACCATTAGTTCTTCAACTTTTGGGCCTAAATATTTTACATGTTTGGGTCATTATGTCTTTATTTATTTGTTAGTTCATTTGAGCCAAATACACATGTAATACTAGTAGGGTGCCCGCGCGATGCGGCGGGGGCAACACTTTGCATTGCGGCACTCGTTTCTGGTTGTTTTCTTATTCGTATAATTTTTATGATAACACTATTGTGGTGGATATATGTTATAAGTGTTACACATGTCTAGTAATTGTTAAATTTAGAATTTAAATTATCAAGTACTTTAAAAACCATTGGTGTAACAAAGTAATACACGAATAAGAAAAAATAAGTCTTAAACATAATTAAAAGTTATATAAAGCAGCACACAAATAAGGAAAGATAAGTTTTAAACATAAATGTTGAAAACTAAAAGCTCAAGTGTCAAGTACTTTGTATCATGAGATTAAAAATTTAGTAATCATACGGCTTAAACATCTCAATGATCTCATCCATATTGTCACACCACCATTTCTCATCATCAAGATCAACGTCCTCTAGAATTTCTTGTATCTCTTCCTGTTTGATTGTTACATCTTTTGGAGGATGAGTTTCTTCTTTGATTTCCTCTTTAACCGATACATCGGTAGTAGCTGCTGGAGCAGTTTGAAGAACTGAAAGAAATGTTAAGTATTTTAGTTACATATGTTTTATCATGTAATTGTTATATATAAGATATGATAGATAGGTATATATAACATTACTTGTTAAAAAAAATTTAAAAAAAAATCTTTTCTTTTCAAAAATAAAATGTTTTGTTTATAAATAAAATAAATAATTGTTTTACATATGTAAAAGTTTTGTTCTTTTATAAAACAATTTAAAGACAAAAAATATTGTTTTTTTTATAAAAATAAAAAATCAAAAGACAAAAAATAAAAGACATGTTGTTATAATTGTAAAGTATGTTAATTTTATTGGTAAAATTATAAAGTATAATTTTATTCTTTAAAGTTCATCACTTTTTTTAAATATCCACATAGTACTCATCCAATAAACTTTAAGTTTAAATTTTTTGTTTTTATAAAAAATAGTATTTGACTCGTAAGTACGTTTTAGACCTTTAACTTAAAATGTTAAATTTTGTATTTTTACAGGTATAAAAATTTTATATTTTTATAAAATTTCAGGAACTGTTTTTTACAAAAAATAGGATGTTAAGAGTTTATATTTTTATTAACTTTATATCAAACTAAGTTCAGATGTTTAGTTCCTAACTATTCTTATTAATATGAGTCTACTTTTAACTTATAATCCCTAAAAATACGCAACACAATCTACTATGTATCTAGTCAAGTTGGTAAAGAATTATTTTGAAACAGACTAATATTATCTATAACAATATTGTTGAACTTATAATTTCTAAAAAATTGTAACATAATTTAGTATATATCTAGTAAAGATTGTAAATTTCTGGAGTATTTTATTTATATTACCTTTTACAAAAAAATGTTTAAAAAATAAATACTTTTTTATAAAACAAAATGTTTTGTTTATAAATAAAGTAAAAAAAATTGTTTTACACATGTAAAGTTTCGTTTTTTAACAAAAAATAATAATCAAATGACAAAAAATAAAAAATAAGTTGTTACAGTTGTAAAGTAACTTTATTTTGTTGGTTAATTATAAAGTTTATAATTTTATTCTTTAAAGTTCATAACTTTTTTGAAATATCCACATGGTACTCATCCAATAAACTTTAAGTTTAAAATTTTTGTTTTTATAAAAATAAAAAATAGTAGTTGACTCATACGTACGTTTTACACCTTTAACTTTAATTGTTAAATTTCGTTTTTATATATATAAAAAATTATATTTTTATAAAATTTTAGAAAGAATTTTTATAAAAAAGGATGTTAAGAGTTTATATCTTTATTAACTTTATATCAAAGTCAGTTCAGTTTTTTAGTTTAGCTTTAAAGTTTATTACTTTATTATTTTTTAATTAAGAAATACAAATTATTATATTAATATCTAAGAATAGCTGCAATATTTTATAATTTCAGCTTGACTACATCTAACTGTAATATCTATTTATTACAAATCTAGGATATTAACTTATATAAGTTCAGTTGACTTGTAAATTTAGGATACTAACTTTATTTTGAACTTTATTAATATGGTCAATAACTGCATTATATTAACACCAAAAATAAATTTCAAATAAAAAATAAACTTTATCCATACGTCTAGATCAAACATAACAACTGAAAATGAAAAAAAACATAAAAATACTTAATAGATTTCATATTAGACTGCATGAAATCTGTTCCACTTCTGAATTGACACTCGAGGTATTTTTAATCGGGTTTTCTGGTTTGTGCTTGAATCGACAGTATCTTCTAATTCCTCTTCTTTGTCATTGTCCTCAGAATCGCCTATATTAATAACCTCACTCCGTTTCCATTCAGAGAGTTTCTTGGATCTGTTCATTTGAGTCTCAAACTTCCGATCCTTAAAAAGGACAAAAATTGAATACAAAAGTTAAAAAAAAAAGATTAAATAAACCTTAAAATTATCTCTTCACTAAATTCACGTTGAAAATTAGACTTGTATAGACTAAACATTGCACCATAAGAAATAATATCAACATTTTTATCACCGTCATCCTGTAATAAAACACACATATAATAACATAACGAACATGTTAATATGAAAGATATACGCAAAACTAATACTTAAAATCAGCAAAATCAATACCTTAGAAGCTTGTTCGACAACTGAGTTGTTTAAATTGGCATGTTCATCATGCAACTGAATCTGAAAAATCAAATAAGTTAACATTCACATAAAAGTAAATAAAAGAAAACAATTATTCACTGTTGCGATATAACAAAACTGACCTTAGGATTTTCAATATCGCATTCTTGGTTTTTCTCAACAATTGAATTCAAAACTGGATCCATTTTTTAACTTTATTTAGCAATAGATGTAGAGGTGTCCTACTATGTATTTATAGTAGTAACTATAGAAGTGCATTAGGGTTTAATTTTAGATTTGTCACCCCTTTATTTAGGAAGTTTGTTGTGGTTAGTTTTAAGTTTTTATAAGATATATCTAAGTATATATATTAGACAGTTTTAATAAAATAAAATGTGACACATAATCAATTCTCAATTAGGCAAAAATAATTAGCTATGCAAAGAAACAATGAACATGTAGAAAAAACTTAAATTGAAAAATAATTTTAGGGCAGTAATATTTCCATAATATAAATTTGCAACAAATTGTTGCATTATGTGTTGTACCCCAAGCATTGGGGGTTTACCAAAAAAAAATTGTCATTTTTCATTTTTAACCCAAAAGTTTTAATCATTTGTATTTTAATACTTTTAATTTGTTTAGTTTTAACCCAAAACTTTTCATCTTTTGTAATTTAACCCAAAACTTTTTTATTTACAACTTTGGTCCCCATACTTTTTATCTTTAGCAAGTTTTTCGTTTTATGTTTCGTTCTAAATTTTGCAAGCTGATACGTCCCAACGTGTGTGTGTGGTTCAACGTTTTTCGTCTATTTTTTCACATTTGACAGGTATGTCGCAATGTGTCTATTTTTCCCCCTTTGGCAAGTTCGCTGCAACGGGCGGATCCTACATTGACTTAGTTATTCTTTTCTACGTTATTTTGCGAGTTAACACGACGCAACGTGCGTGTGTGGTTCAACGTTTTTACGTCTATTTTTTCCATGTAACAAGTTCGTCGCAACGCGTGTATCCCAAATCGACATAGTTATTTTTTCATGTTATATGTTTCGGTCTTATATTTCCGCATTAACACGCCGCAACTTTAGTGTTGGTGGTCGCTACCAGCGGTGTGGCATTGATGTTATGTTATTTGGCATAGTTTAGGCCCCCGCCGCAACGTGGGGGGTGCTTAATTCTAGTTATCTTTATTTTGTACTAAAAATATTTTACATTATTTATTTTCTTCTTTAATCACTTGTACATTAAAGCATTATCGACTTGTACCTTTTAATCTGTGTATCGATATTGAGCAAGACAGCTACCGAAACGTCGACAAAAATGTGTAGGTCATCATGCTATCTTTAGATTTTTTTTAAACAATGTAGTTTATAAGATATGTCAAGAATACGTAAAAAAATATAAGTTTGTTGTGGAGAGGTGAATTGTAACTAATTATCTATAATTTTGTTACAACCTCAGGGATTTAAGTATAATAAGTTTAGCGGCTAAAAAATAAATAATGTTTAAAAGACCAAACTATCCTTATTTTAGGGCTCTTTCTATAAATAAAGGGGGTAAAGTTATTATTTTTTGGGTATCTTAAAATACCACTATCTCATGCATTATAATATAGTATAGATGGGTGGGGTTCGGCTACAAAGTGTATTTTTCCTAAAAAGTGTACAAAGTCATAAAACACCACAATTTCAACCATAAAACACGCTCAAAACTCACAAATAACAGAGTGAAGATCACTAAAACACAATATCGATCATCATAAAACACACTAATGTTAGTCATTCGAAAATCAAAGCCTTATCATCCAAAACACAACACAAAACCCACAAATATGACGTTTTCGTAATTTTCACTTTGTTATTTGTGGGGTTTGAGTGTGTTTCATGGCTGAAATTGTGGTGTTTATAACTTTGTACACTTTGTAGGAAAAATGGACTTTGTAGCCAACTCCCACCCTAGTATAGATATACAAAAGTGGAGGCCCTTATCTTTTGGTGGCCTTAGGCCTTTGCCTAACATGCTAAGTCTATAGGACTGGCCTTGAACTGGATGTTCCTAAATACTGTCGCTAAATTTTCAACAAAAGATGAGTTAATTTACATCGAGATAGTTGGTAAACGGGCAACAAGTTGCGTCGCCATCGGAAACAGAACAATGTCATTTGGACGAAATCTCACATCTATGAATCCTTTTCACACTGTTGTTAACTGATAACCAGTTGCGGCAGTCACGCTTCTTCGTCGCAACCACTCTCCTCCGGCCGCCGCAGTGTGGCGACATTCTGCTACTGCCGCAAACGCTGCTACTCGCCATCACAATTCTGCCGCTATCGGAACCTTCCATTGTCACACATTAACTTTCGAATTGAAATTTCATGAACTAGAAACCGTTACAACTAACCACTAGCAACTAGATGATGATGAATTACAATTGTGATGGCTTCTTATAAGCAACTAGTGAAAAGAAGATTTCTAAACAAGATTTCTGAGCCTTATTAATACACGTTAAAGTTAGTATTTAAGTATTTTTTCTGGTGGTCTTTTATCCTTTTTTTTTTTTTTTTTTTGGGGGGGGGGGGGGGTAAAGCGTATAATCAGATCAGAAGGGGGGGTGTGTTTAGAATCAGCCATTATTTTTTGTTTTTACTGTTGGCGATGACAATTTCGATCACATCAAAGGGGCGTAACGTTCTAGAATTATGTGAACTCTTTGTAAAAAAAAAAATATACTTTTAGTCGTTTTCTTTAAAAAAAAAAGGTTAAATTACGTCTAAGTTATACATTAATTCGTTTTTTAAATCTTAATTTTTACTGTTGGCGATGACAATTTCGATCACATCAAAGGGGCGTAACGTTCTAGAATTATGTGAACTCTTTGTAAAAAAAAAAATATACTTTTAGTCGTTTTCTTTAAAAAAAAAAGGTTAAATTACGTCTAAGTTATACATTAATTCGTTTTTTAAATCTTAATTTGTAAGCCTCCCATCATATCTCGGCTGGGCTTCCATCTAGTTTGTGTAAGAGCATACACAATAAGCAATATTTAAGAGATGTTTTAAGGTGTCACATGACACTTGCCCATAAATTTCTCTCTTTTTGCCCTCTCACAAACAAAATACCCATCAAATATTTATCTTCTATCTCCTCTCTCCTACATCACACTCACATACATTCTTCCCTCCATTTTTTCTCTTTTTTTTTTCTCACATACACCACTACACTATCTCTCCACGGCTCCACCTCACACCGTCTCCTCCACATCAAACCCTCTCTCCTTGAAAACACCAAAAAATGCCTCTACTGTGGATGCTCTAAATGAGTAAATGACATATTTGCTTATTGACGTCTCCCAAGAAAATGTTAAGTTCATCTCTACAAATGACCTCAGAAGGGGGTAAAGCGTATAATCAGATCAGAAGGGGGGGTGTGTTTAGAATCAGCCATTATTTTTTGTTTTTACTGTTGGCGATGACAATTTCGATCACATCAAAGGGGCGTAACGTTCTAGAATTATGTGAACTCTTTGTAAAAAAAAAAAATATACTTTTAGTCGTTTTCTTTAAAAAAAAAAGGTTAAATTACGTCTAAGTTATACATTAATTCGTTTTTTAAATCTTAATTTTTACTGTTGGCGATGACAATTTCGATCACATCAAAGGGGCGTAACGTTCTAGAATTATGTGAACTCTTTGTAAAAAAAAAAATATACTTTTAGTCGTTTTCTTTAAAAAAAAAAAGGTTAAATTACGTCTAAGTTATACATTAATTCGTTTTTTAAATCTTAATTTGTAAGCCTCCCATCATATCTCGGCTGGGCTTCCATCTAGTTTGTGTAAGAGCATACACAATAAGCAATATTTAAGAGATGTTTTAAGGTGTCACATGACACCTGCCCATAAATTTCTCTCTTTTTGCCCTCTCACAAACAAAATACCCATCAAATATTTATCTTCTATCTCCTCTCTCCTACATCACACTCACATACATTCTTCCCTCCATTTTTTCTCTTTTTTTTTTCTCACATACACCACTACACTATCTCTCCACGGCTCCACCTCACACCGTCTCCTCCACATCAAACCCTCTCTCCTTAAAAACACCAAAAAATGCCTCTACTGTGGATGCTCTAAATGAGTAAATGACATATTTGCTTATTGACGTCTCCCAAGAAAATGTTAAGTTCATCTCTACAAATGACCTCACCAAACCACTATTTTCTCAAAGATTCCTTTTTCTATTGTCCAAGTTGCAGGTCGTTTCTCGCTCTCAATTTGCGAGAGATTGTTAGACATATTAGATTGTATTTTATATTTACAATTATAGAGGGTAGTCCATTGTAATATATAGCTCTATATATAGAGTTATAATTGTACGCTATATTCAATCAATAACAATACAATCACTACCAATGCCAATTACACGGTTTTCACTTATTTCTATAAAAAAAATTGATAAGGATTGTTCGTTTAATATATACACACACAAAACTTTTATGTTCCTAAAATAAGAAAAAGTTAAACAAAATATTCTAACAGCGGATTCGATTTACGCGACCCGTTTTAAGTTCCAAACCGTCAATTTTATTAAATCCAGACAGTGAACGAGGCCATACAAATTTTAAACCGGCCGACTTTCTTCAGTTTTGAAAGTTCGGTTGGTTTTGACGCATGAGTAGTGAGTTTACCTTAGTTCGAGGTTAGCTCGTGTACAAACCTATTGTCTCTGTCTCATTTACACACAAATCGATTAAACTAAAAAAGTAATCTAGAACATGCTAGAGGATCGATAAATAAAAGTCAACATTCTTCAAAACAACAAGTCAACAATCTAATGCTTGAAAAAAAAAAAAAATGTTGTTACACCACATCACCATAAATTTCTTTCATTGTATCTTAAACATAAAGTGTCACACAAGTTACTATAAATAACGCATACTTATTGGATTCATTCTGCCAACAATCTCGCTAAATCAATTATTGATTAATTTCTATGATCTGGATCTTGATCTCTGACCACCATTGGTTCACATGTGAAAATAAAACCACATAAATTCATCTTCAACATATTTTCTCTAATAATATGTTCCTCATTTGAAACCCTAACAAAATTTAATAGAATTCTGGTGACGGAGCATCAATGGAAACCAAGGGGAATGACAATCTCAAATCCTCATCCTTCCGCCTCCGATCGCCCTCGCTGAATTCTGTACGCCTACGGCGGATTTTTGACCTATTCGATACGAATCATGACGAGCTCATAACGGTCGATGAACTTAGTCGCGCGTTGATTCTTCTCGGTCTGGATACGAACATGAATGAATTGGATTCGGTTATTAAAACGTTTATTCAACCTGGAAACACCGGTCTCACGTTTGATGATTTCCAGGTATTAGATCATATAAAATGTTACTGTGCATGTGTATGTATAATATTTGTATTAGATTTTTTAATCTTATTCCAAAATGTTGTCTCCTCTTGTGATTGTAACGGGGGTATGCATGGAACTAAAAATCAATCCGAAACCATAAAAACCAAAACCGAAAAATTGAACTAGAACAAAAACCGACGGTTTGGTTTTATGTTTATATTAATTTGGTTTCCATAAAACCTCAATAATTAAAGCCGAGAATATAATATCTCAAAGCTTGGATTCAGTTCATATACCCAACAATCAAAACTTTATAATCAAGAGATTTGTGGGTTTGATTCATACAAAGGTGAAAGGAGATAGAAGATTAAAGAAGAATATGGTCAAAGAGAGAGAAGACTAGAATGTTAGATGGTGAATATATAATATGTTTGATGCAATAAGTACTTGTACACCAAGCTTAAAGGTTTGCAAAAAGTTAAATAGTAATTTTACCTCACATAGAATTTTTGATGAATAATATAATATAATATGAAATTTAGGTCCAAATATATTATTGTGGGACAACTATTTTCAGCCCAAAAACTTCATGATCAAATGGCAAAGCCGAAAAACCGAAACTCAAGCAAACCCAAATGATAACGGAAAAAACCGAACTGTTTTTGAAAACTCAAATATTAAAATTTTGGGTTTTGGTTTTGGTTTGGATTTAGCGCAAAACCAACCCATGCATACCCCTACTTCCATTCCAACTGTCGAGTCTCACCTCGGCATCCGTTTTTCTCTTGCTTGGACTGCAAGAGTATATGAGTTCATATCAAATATTATTGTGCATATCTTTATAATATTTGTATATTATATTCCGCTCCAGTCTCAGCATTTGTTCTTTTCCCGCTTTGACTGCAGGGTATATTAAATCATATCAAATATTATTCCACATGCAGTTATAATATTTGTATTACATTTTATAATCTTATCCCAAAATATGAGTCTCGTCTTGTAATTATATACTAGATTTCTTGAGGTCGCGCGTTGCGGCGATACAAACCAAATGATAATGTAAAACAAACGTTATTTGAAAACGAAGGGTGTTGTTTAGAAAGTCAAACCGTCAAAATCGGTTCAGTTCAATTCATCACCCTACCGTTTTAAGATACCAAATACATACTCTATTTTGAATACAACTTTGTTTTAATAAAATTTATACCAGAATGTAGAAGAAAAAAATAAGCACAACTACGTACATAGATTTTTAGAAAAAGTTAACGAACAAAAGTTATTAAAAATATTAAATTAAATGATAAAAGAAACATGATTAAAAAATAAAAAAAAGAATGATTAAAATAAAAAAATAAATGATAAATATGATTTAAAAAAGAAAAAGAAATTTTTAAAAACAAAAACGCTACTATGTATATAATTCTTTGCTTACTAAAAACGATAATGAAAAGGAAAACAAAATAAAAGAAAAAGCCAAAACACATAAAAAATAACATGAAAACAAAGAAAAAGAAAAAGGGAAATAGATAAAATGAGAAGAGAAGATGGGTTAAAAAATGGGAAAATGGTTGTGTAAACCTAGAATTGAACTTGTAACCATATAGATGCAACTTCAATAGATTAACCAATAGACCAAACACAAACTTTGTTTATTATTTATGTATAGAAAGTATATATATAAACTATATTTAAAATGTAAAAAAATAAAAAAAAAATAGTGGATGCCACATGACATGTACTGATTGATCTATCAATTACAAATACTATTCATCAAGCCTCACTAATAATATATATATATATATAATAGTTGATTAATAATACAAAGAGTAAATTACGTTTTTTACCCCTGTGGTTATATCACTTTTACTATATTAGCCCAAAATAAGAATTTTTAACATATCTGCCCCTATGGTCTCTATAACTAACCATTTTGCCCCCTAAGTCTAACCATTTTGGCCCCTATAGTTTCTATAACTAACCATTTTGGCCCCCATGATCTCTAGACTTAGGGGCAAAAATGGTTAGTTATAGAGACCATGGGGGCAGATATGTTAAAAATTCTTATTTTGGGCTAATATAGTAAAAGTGATATAACCACAGGGGCCAAAAATGTAATTTAACAATCAACTTTGGGCCAATTCTATTACCAGGCTTTGCATAAGGAAATCGACGACTTGTTCTTCCGACTGGATGATAACGACGATTTGAGTAAACCCGATGAAGATGAACAAGACGGTGATGGCGATAAGCACGAGGAGGCGGATATGACGGAGGCGTTCAAAGTATTTGATGAAGACGGAGATGGATACATATCGGCGAAAGAGTTACAAACCGTGTTGGTGAAGTTAGGGTTTGCGGAAGGTAATGAGATTGGAAGAGTGGAGATGATGATCTCATCCGTTGATCGGAATCATGACGGACTTGTTGATTTTACCGAGTTTAAGGATATGATGCGTAATGTGATCGTTCTCAGGTGAATTGCGGTTAACGTCGTCGTCATCGTGGCCGTATTCCAGTAGTTTTTGTGTGATAACGGTTTTTTTTTCCGGCGACTGTAATAGATTCCGGCAACCGGGACATTGTATTTGGAGGTTATTTTCTGTATTTTGTTTAATCTCCGATATTGTATACTTATGTAATATTGTTACAATTAGGTGATTGGAATTTAAGAAATTTAAATTAAATTATATAACTTTTAATAAATGATTCCAGTTAATTTCACATAGTATTCTCTCATCCAGTCTCACAATTTTTACTTATATTTAAAAAAAAAAACAATCTTTATTTTTTATTATAATAAACGATTCTAAAAAATGCCACATATCAACACCAAACCAATTCTCCCAATTCGAATATTATATATAACCGTTTCCCAATTTAATATATATATATATATATATATAGAGAGAGAGAGAGAGAGAGGACAAAGATCCGTTAGGAACCACCTCTTATTGCGAGAACCGCGAGAACCAATGTGAATACAACCAAAAATGCCTAAAAATAGCTAAAAATCACACAAATTTTTTTTTTAATATTTTTTTATAAAAAAAATCGCTACTTTTCGAAGCAAAAAAAAAAATTTAAAAAAAAAAATTTTTTTTGGCTACTAAAAGTAGCGATTTTAACATAAGAAATATTAAAAAAAAATTAGATTTTTTTAAGATTTTTTTTTAGGTTTTTTGGGGGTTTAGTTTTTAGCATTTTAGCTTGGGGTGGGGTGGGGGGGGGGGGGGGGGTTAGTTTTTTTTTTTTTGGGGGGGGTTGGGGGTTTAGGTTTTTTTTTTTTTTGGGGGAGGTGGGGGGGTGGGGGTTAGGTTTTTTTTAGCTATTTTAGGTTGTGTTCACATTGGTTCTCGCTGTTCTTGCAATAAGGGTGGTTCTCGCATGAACTTACCCTATATATATATATATATAGGGGAGGGTTTAAATGAGAACGCTAAATATATATATATATATATATATTTATATATATATATATCATTTAATTTTTACCCTAAAAAATTGATCAAACTTACTAATATTATAAAATAAATATTATCACAAAGACTTTTTTTTACAATCGTACAAATAATATTAAAATTTTGATATATAATATTATCAACTACCTCCTCCGCACGAATCGTATAAACAAAAACAATTGAATTTATCACACGAAAAACTTAAATCATATTATGATTTATAGAACAATTGATATACTTATCAACAATACATGATATTCATGACAAGATTATAATATTATTACATTTATTAACCAAGTTACACATTTTATAAGATTATAGTTTATATTTCCTCAACTGTGTGATCAAATTCATGATTATAATATAAATGTATTAGATTATAAGATTATCACATTTTTTAAAATTTTGTGATAAAGATTATATAGAAGTTTATAATTTACATTTGTTTCAATATTTAACTCGTATAATACACGAATTTGTAATACATATACATTAAATAATACTTACAATATAGGTACGAGTAAAGGTATCGGTACCGGTTCGGTACAATGCCCGATTTAATACCATTTTTTTTTCTATCTTTTAAGCACTCATATAAGTACTAAATAAGTACAATCGGTATGAATACCAATAAAGTACAGGTACCAATAAAGTAAAATTGGTATGAGTAGTAATACAATACGGGTATCAAATAGGTAAAATAGATACGGATACCATAATATGAAAATAAAATATAATATCAAATTCCTTCACAATAAAGGCCCCTTTTTCTATTTCTCAAAAGAAATATAACAAACTTATAAATATCGTTTCATGTAATAAACCTATAAAATTTCATGAATTGAGTATATATGCTATTTCAATTATATATGATGTTTCAAGAACTATAGTTATGAATTTACATCGAGATAAATGATCGAGTAATTCTTTAGAATTTTTTTTTCTCACCTTATTGGTTTAAAAGAAGCAAAATAGTTTGGAATGTTATGGACAAAATTTTGCTTGTAGCAAGTTTTGTTCATAACATTCTAATGTCATGCCAAATAAAATTTTAAATATCAATAACAAACCTTCGGTCATTAAAAAAAGACACTCGAATATTTATCAAAATCCTTTCATCGTTGGTCATATCACATGTGTGGGGAAGGGACAAAACCCATGTCTTTCTGTTGTCACTGACAAACTTGGGCAATTCACAAGGGTCATGCTATTCACACACGGACAAAATTATTTTCACACCTCAAAGCGCCGCGCTTTGGCCATAGCGCGGCGCTATGCTCGACAAAAGGTGCTTCGATTGACGTTTGAGACATTCGCTACTGTTTGAGAGACATAAAGCTGATTATGATGTTTTGTCGTTAACCCTAAGCGCCGCGCTTTGGCCATAGCGCGGCGCTTCGATCCAAATTTTCACTTTTAAAAGCAAGCTACTGATTGAGGTTTCTTCTTCTTCAGAAAAGCAAGCTGCTTATTGTTTGAGACAAGGTCGCACTCAATACGTTGTTTACAAACATACGTGGGTATTCGAGTGTTTTGTTGTTTGTTGTTTACAAAAAACGATGTCGTGGTTAAACAACTATATTTTCGGTCAATATTCTGACGAGACAGTTGTTCCTGATTCTTACGAGGGGACCGTTATTTCTGACTCGTATGAGAAACCGGTCTCGTCCAACTTGAGGGAGGCAGAGGTTGTATCTGGCATTCGTTATCGTGATAACACGGTGACGCTGGATTTGAATACCCCTGTGGAGGACCCTTACGCACAACAAGGTTATTCGAATTTCGGTTACGGTGGCGAGTACAGCTTTGTACAGCAGAGCTTAGAAGGTTATTCGAATTTCGGTTACGGTGGCGAGCCCAACTTTGTACAGCCGGAGTGTTATCCAAACCACAGTTACGGTTGTCAACCGAGCTTTGAACATCAAGTATATTCTGACCTCGGTGACGATGGTGAGCCGGGGGATGTGTCTGTTGACGAGGAAGGCTGTTACCCGGTTACGTTTTCGTTTGATACAACGCAGACCTTTTCGTCACGTAAAGAGTTGGTGCGTTGGGTACAAGACACGGCAAAAGACAACGGTTACCTCATTGTGATTAAGAGGTCGAATAAAAGAGGAGAGAATTACAAGATTTGGTTTCAATGTACTTTTGGTGGGGAGCATAAGAGTATAGCTACACAGAGGAAAACGGGTAGCAAGAAAATAGGCTGCCCGTTCGAGATGATCGGGTTTTCGGAATCATCCGGAAGTGTTTGGAGGATCGAGGTGACGAAGGCGAAGCATAACCACACTCCTATTGAAAACTTAGAGGGTCACGCGTATGCGAGAAGGCTTTCTTCGGAGGATAAAAAACTGGTTAAGGAGCTGGCAGAGCAAGAGATTCCCAACCAAAGTATCTGGCGAACGCTGACAAAAAACAATCCGGCTAGAAAGCTTATTCCGAAAGATATACACAACGCTGTTCAGAAGATCAACGCCGAAAAAAATGTCGGTAAGTCTCCGATGCAAAAACTTGAAAACATTCTTCTCGAAAAAAATTACACTTATTACATGCGCACGAATGAGATATCGAACGAAGTTGAAGATGTCTTCTTTGTTCACGAAAAATCATTCACTATGTGGTGTGCGTTCCCGCATGTGCTAATGATTGACGCCACCTACAAAACGAACATGTACAACCTGCCATTTGTTCAGGTCGTAGGCATGACGTCGACAAACAAATCGTTTACGGCTGCTTGTGCGGTAATTTCCGCTGAGAAGTCAGAGAACTACCTATGGGTGTTGCAGAGGATCAAGTCTATGCTGGTAGGATGTATGGAACCGCGCGTGATTTTAACAGACAGGGATTTTTCGCTAATGAACGTGTGTGAACAAGTTTTTCCAAAAGCGCATAAGTATCTTTGTCGGTTCCATATTCAACAAAATATTAATAAGAACAGCAAGAAGAAATTCTCTGACAAGGAGTGGAAAGAATTCGTACGTAGTTTTTGGTTATTGTGCGAGTCTACGACCGAGGAAATATACAGGTATAACTTGGAAAACCTTGAAGCACAGCTGAAAGAAGATGACCGTGAACGTAGGTATTTCTTACATAATTATGTTCAAATTTTATATAATAACAAAAACTGACTATTTACGTTTTTTTTAATTTTAGAGGTTTTTGATTATTTGAAGAAATCCTGGTTGGATCCGTACCGTGAAAAGTTTGTATCATGCTGGATTAACAAAACTATCAACTTTCACCAAACTACGACCAACAGGGTTGAGGGCATGCATGCAACACTAAAAAATCACTTTCCAAGTCATCGCAACACACTGGATAAACTTGTACTGTATGTTGATCATGTTGTTGATAGACAATACACCGAGATTAGTAGTAGCTTTGAAACAAGCCTCCGAAAAGTGATGACGCACCACAAGAAGCAGCCCATGCTTGCATATATTCTCAGAAAGGTTTCAATATATGCGATTGACCTTTTGAGTAGGGAACTAAAACGTAAGGAAGACGGGTTGAGAGCCTACGGTGCAAGCTGTGGTTGCCAACTTTTTACCAGCTGTGGTTTGCCATGTGCCTGTCGTTTGGAAAAGTTGGAAAATAAAGGTAATTAATATCTTTGACCTTTCTCGTTATGATTTTGCCACCTAATTTGTTTTCATCCACAGGTCAGCAACTCCGGATCACACACATAGACGTGTTCTGGAAGAAGCTTAACTTCAAGCCTGCAAAGAAAAACATAGAGGATATCGATGTAGACGCGGAATTTGAAAAATTGAAACAAAAGATCGATCCAACACCCCCTCAAGTGAAAAGGAGCTTCTTTGAAAAGTTTCAGCAAATCCTCAATCCAGGGAACAATAACAAAAAAACCTCCTGCTGTTCTGAAGAAAACTCGTGGTCGCCCAACATTGAAAACGCAGGAAGAAAGAAAGGTTGAAGCCGCTAGAAAAAGCTCGTACATTCCGTCGGAAGAAACTTGGGTCGAGGCCTCAGACGATCATCCCCGTCACAGCTCGTACATATCACCCGAAGATTCTAGAAGACAAAAGAATACCAAACCGATCAACCTACACCCTAATTTCCCGATGATCAAGCTCGGTCCTAAGACGGATATAGCAATCCGCACCTACGCATCTCAGATTCCCGAAGTGATCCATCCATACATCGTTAGAATAAAGGACGTGAAACCAGATGGTCATTGTGGGTTTCGATCGGTGGCTGTTGGGTTAGGAGTGAAACAAAATTCATATTTGATGATCCGGAAACAACTTATAAAGGAGTTACGTACGAACGAATCGCTTTGGAGGCATGTTTTAGATCCGGAAAACATAGGACATTATGATGCGCTGCTTAGACGGATCGATTTCAAGGGCGTGGGACGAGCATATATCGAAAATTACATGACGATGCCTGATACGGGGTTTCTTATTGCCCAACGATACGGTGTGATTGTTCACACCTTCGACATGCGTGGGAGCGATACAATTTTCCCTCTGCTGGGCGGGCCAAACGAAGCTGAGGAACCTCACCTGGTGGTTGCGGTTGTGTTCGTCGACCGTGGGCATTACATACACGTAGAGCTTGGAGGTTGTTATCCAATGCCTCCCCCAAACCTACTCTGGACAGCGAACAGAACAGAGCGCGCAGCAGCCTGGCATACATTATACAGGGATCAGATCAACGCGTACGAAATGCTTACGTATCGTGCCCCTGACCTTAATGTAACCCCATATGTTCACGATGTAGGTTAAATGTGTTTAATAATAATCACGTTTGTGTTTGTTCAATATATGCGTTACATCACGTTAAAAACCGAATGTTGCCGACACGACCCAATCAGATTCAATAAGCACTTGTACGACCCAAAATGACAATATACATCATAATACTACAATTAATGAAAAAATACGTCATGTTCATGTACGGTAGGCGGCTGATACACATAACACCTCTCACAGGAGTACTTGTGCTTTCAAACCAAAATGATACGATATAACGGAATAAGACATCACACGTAACCGATTTGATCCGGAACTTGCAGTACAGTCCATATATAATAAAAAATGATGTATAATGGAAAAAACGTAAAATTTAGACTATTATCGACGCGTTTGTGAATTAAAAACAATTTAAAAAAAAATAAAAAAAGGCCCTAAACGCCCCGCTTTGACCTAAGCGACCCGCTTTGACCCCAAAGCGCCGCGCTATGGCCATAGCGGGGCGCTTCGATCCCTCGCTTAAACCAAAGCGGAGCAGCTTCTCCCCCATTTCAAACCCCACACACAAACACACACACAAGGTGCGATTTACACACACTTGAGCCGGATCATCAACGTTTTCAAGCTTTCAACCGCTGAAAGGTACGATCGAACTTCATTTCTTGTTTTGGTTCAAGTTATGTGTTTCAGTTTGTTTGATTTTTATTTGATTTGGGCGTGTGGATCGATCTGGTGGGCTGTTCTTCATCACGAAGAACCAAAGCGCCGCGCCGAGGCCAAAGCGCGGCGCTTTGGTTCATGTTTATTATTTTTTTTAATATTATTTGTTTAATATTGTTTGTTTATTATTTAAATTAAATTTAATATTATTTGTTTATTATTTAAATTTTATAAATAATATTATTTGTTTATTATTTTATATTTAATATTATTTGTTTATTATTTAAATTTTATAAATAAAATTATTTGTTTATTATTTTATATTTAATATTATTTAAATTGTTTAAATAATATTATTTGTTTATTATTTTATATTTAATATTAGTTGTTTATTATTTAAATTGTTTAAATAATATTATTTGTTTATTATTTAAATTGTTTAGTAATATTATTTGTTTATTATTTTATATTTAATATTATCTTGTCAACGTGCAGGGATGGATTCCTCCGATGACGAGATTGAGCATATGGAGGCTGAGGGAGATGTGGGAGAGGAGGGAGAGCCGGCATGTCCGTACCTGCAGTTTCCGCCGGGGTCACGGGCGAGGGGGAGATGCGCGAGGTTGCGCACCATCCTCATTGGGGAGCATGTAGGGATAGACTGGGGCCTGCTGGAGACCGTGGGAGAGGCCGCGCGGGCGCGTGAGATAGTTGGACTAGATACTCCTTGGTCGCGCCTATTTGAGTTAGCGATGGAGGACTCGTACCCTGAGCTTACGTGGGAGTTTCTTTCCACGTTTACTTACGCGCCGCATCCGGCGGATTACGTGGAGGACCCGGATTTTCCAGTCCACGAGGTTACATTCCGTCTCGCCGGTCAGGAGTTTCAGATGAGTGTGCGGCAGTTTGCTGTCCATACAGGTTTGTTTAAATAATATTATTTATTATTTTATATTTAATATCATTTGTTTATTTAATGTTATTTGTTTATTTAATATTATTTGTTTATTATTATTATTTGTTTATTTAATGTTATTTGTTTATTTAATATTATTTGTTTATTATTATTATTTGTTTATTTAATATTATTTGTTTATACAGGTTTGTACACAGAGGCCGAGCTTGATACTGATTTATATACGCAGGCGGTTAAGATGATGGACAGGCAGACGCTTATCAGTTTCTGGAGGGCCATTTCCAGGGTTCCCTTTGGGAAATCCTGGCAAAAGGCCACCACCATTAAAGACCCCTTGTTCCGATACCTGCACCATGTTATCGCGGCAACTATCGTGCCGCGGGGTGCCAGCAGGGAGAAGGTCAACCTCAGTGACCTTTTCTTTCTATACTGCCTACTGCGACGACAGCCCTGCGATCTAGCAGCCTGCCTGGCAGATTACTTTGCCACAGCATACCACCGGCAGCTCCGCGGGTGGGTGCACACTGGCTCATACATCACCGCCATCGCACGCTCGCTCGGGCTCGTGCCCGAGCATGATCCGTTGCTGTCCGCTCCGGTCCCGTCTACCAGGTTGGGCCGTGCGTCAGTTTCTAGCATGCAGATCACCCGTACCTTTGATGTTGGTCTGAGGTTTAGGGGCGGAGACGGGCTGATTTGGCAGCCGGAGCCGGTGCCGGAGGTCATCCCGGTTGTTATTGAGGTGAGGCCTGGAGTGTTGGCCCCTCCTGATGTTCAGGCGGCCGCTCGGCAGGCTCAGCTACAGGATCTGGGACTCGATCAGTTCCCGGGCCAGCCTCAGGCTGAGGCTCAGGCTCAGGCTCAGGCTCAGCCTGTATTAGAGGATCTGGCTCAGGAGGAGCAAGTCGAGGAGATCCCGGTACCACCAGTTCAGCCAGCTCCTGAGCCGCCACAGTACCCGCAGCACGTTTACGCTGACCTGCCTCCGGTAGCGCGTGAGGTGGCTCGGGACTTCAACCGGCGCCTCAGACGCCAGGACGCACGCATTGACTGGATCGTCGAGACGCTCGTTGCTCTACGAGAGGTCCCTGGGTTGCCTCCACTTCCCTCCCACCGTCCCCACCGCACGAGGATTAGTACCTTAGTTTGTTTGTATAGTGATTTGTTATGTATTATGTACTCAGTTGTACCTTTTTGTTTTGTATGTACAAACTGATATATATAAATATATATATTGCAGTTAATCTTCTATTTACATCACGTTGGTTTTGGATTGTTTACGTTTAATTCTTATGGCTTTTTATACATTTTATTTAACGTGTTCGTTTAATTTAACAAAATAAACAAGGTTAACAGTTTATAAAGACACACTTATATTATATACGTTCTATAAAAATAATGACGTAAAAAAACGTAATTATAAAAAAACGTATTATAAAACTAAAATACAATTTTTTCCTCCAAAAAACACTACCAAACTAACCCACATCCCACCTATTTAAAAAAAAAAACAACACAAAGTCCAGCCCACGCTTTTTGTCTTTTTGCACACTCAAAGCGCCCCGCTTTGGCCATAGCGGGGCGCTTTGAGTGTGCAAAAAGACAAAGGCCGTGTGCGAATAGACCAGGCCATTCACAAACACATCATATGAGTGAACGTTCTTTTGTTTGTATTTATATAACTAGTTATAAAAATTGTCGCCTCGTTGTGGCAAACTTGTTTTGTTATTTAGTCTGTGTTTATATATGTTTGAAATCACTACGAGAGCATTGCACACGGAATCGCTGAGAAGAAAAAAAAAAGAAAATGTAGAAAAAAAAACACTAAAAAATAATCGAAAGAAAATCAACTAAAAAAGTTGTATGGTAATGATGTTGTTCGGTAGAAACCTGTAGTCAGAGATGAGCAAATAGTAATAGGTACCGGTACCGAATTTCCTGAACAGAAAGATCATAAGTACCAGTTCGGTACAGACGTTTGGCGTTCCTGGTACCGGTTCGCTACCGGTTTTTACCTTCATATACCGATGCCGTAACCGGTATTTTCGGTACCAACACCGATTCGGTATCAGTTGGTACCGAGCTCATCCCTACCCCTGAAACTAAAAAAAAATTGTACGATACCGTTGTTCGTATGGTACCCGTGATCAAGGATGAGCAAACGGTACTGGGTAGTAGTACCAAATTTATCGAACTAAAAGATTATCAAACTCAATCCGGTACCGACTTTTGGCGTTTTATGTACCAGGCTGGTGCTATTTTTTACCTTCATGTATCGATAACGAACCGGTATTTTTTATACAAGTACCGATTAACACCAAACTTATCAAACTTAAAAAATAAAGAAGATAAAAATTATTATAATGTGGAAATAATAAAACCATAAAAAACTATATTTAATATTTTATGTAATTACAATTCACTGTTCATTTAGTTTATCTATTAATATATAGGAGAATTATATTATGTTGTTTTCATAAGATATATATATATATATTTTAAATTGTTAGGCCCAGTAAATTTTAGTGTAGTATTATTTTTTAGGCACTGTTATTCATAATTTATTTCAACTAGATTTATCACCCGTCGCAATCGGAATTCGTTAGTTATATATCATATTAGATGAAAGTCAAATGTTTCTTACATAATTTATTTCAACTAGATTTATCACCCGTCGCAATCGGAATTCGTTAGTTATATATCATATTAGATGAAAGTCAAATGTTTCTTACATGACCGTGAACCTGTGTGTGCGTTGAGACAAACTTATCAAACGGGGGAAAATAGGCGCGCTGCGACATGCCTGTCAAACGGGAAAAAATAGATGAAAAAACGTTGAACCCCACACGCACATTGCGGCGTGTTAACTCGGAAATTTAGAACGAAATATTAAACGGAAAACTTTCGAAAGATAAAAAGTATAAGGGACTAAATTTGAAAGTTAAAAAGTGTTGAGGTTAAATTGCAACTGATAAAATCAAGGGGTTAAATTGCAAAAGATAGAAACTAAAAAAGGAAAATTCCAATTTTTTTTTTTTTTGAAAAACTCCCAAAAACAATGGTACAACTACCCTATACGCATACATGTTGCTTATTTATAGTTTATAATTTATAATTTATAATTTGTAATTGGTGTTAACTCAGTTAAGTTCGTTCATCTATATTCAGTTACGTTTGTTTGCAGACCGTTCCTTTATACTAATAACAAACAAAACAAACACGTTCAACATCTTAACGACCGAACATGAACAAGAAAACCCCGTACGTTTAGTTGTTCGTGTTCGATAAAAATTAATATGAACACGAACATGCCCCGTTCGTGATCATTCTGTTCGTTTACAAGGTTAAGTATCATACTACTTATATATGACATCGAAACAATACAGACAATTAGCGCCCACCTTATAAAATTACAACTTTATATCTAAACCACAAAACATTTTTTTATAAACATATAAACTCAAACAAATAAGTATTTTTTTTTTAACTCAAACAAATAAGTATTTTTTTTTTTAATTCAAACATAATTTTGATTAAAAAAAAAAGAAGATAAAGTAGAAGAATTTGATGGTGTTTATGACTTTTTATATGAGATAAATCCCCTAAAACTACTCATGCCCCTACAATTTAATGTGTTGAAGCAAAATAAGTTTTTGATCACAAACAATGGCCTAAGGTTTAATGGCTGTCATTTTTGACATGCCAAAAGAAAACCAAACATTTCTTCCACCATCTATCACCCCATCATAGCGGGGACGAGGCGGTGGTGTGGTGTGGTGGCATGTGGTGAAAACCGAAAACAATGACATTAGCCATCGACAATGGTGGTGGTAAGACGCCACAACGCCAAAAGGTTATGGTCGTAGCAGAACCAACTCGCGAGTCAGCAGTTGCTCTTCATTATGTTTTATCTCATGTAGTATTTGATAATGATGTATTGTATCTCCTTCATGTTGAGAATCCTACATTTTGGAATTCGTGTTTCAAGAAACAATCATCTTCAACCACCATCACCACGGCGAGGGAAGGTGGTGGGTGTCATGGATGCGGTTGCATTGGCGGGGATTTTGACTTTCTTGACCAGATGAAGAGCGCGTGTGAGCTTGTGAACCCGTGGTTGAAGGTGAAGGTGGCACGTGTTGAAACCGATGCCAAAGATAAAGCTTATATGATTATATCACAAACCAAAATGCTTGGAATTGACCTTCTTGTGGTAGGAAAACGTCATAGTTTAGCTAATGCAATATTAAGGTAAGTTGTTTATTATTTTTGCTATGAGTGGGATTATACTGCGTATAGTTTTTTGTTTTATGTTTATTGTTCTTGCCAATTTCCCATAATTTGACTTTAGAAAGGTCAAACTAATGATTTTAAATTTACATTACCCTCTTAACTTGTTCTTAATGTTGAAAACCAAACTTTTCCCTTTTGTAAAATGGTTTTGGTAAAATAAAACCCGCATACTTTCTAAAAAGTCCTGTTTACGTGATTGGTTAAAGTTAGGGGTAGTAATTCCTGACACGGTCTGAAACACGACATTAACCTGACATGAAATCATCAAGTTTTGAGTTGATGTCGTGTTTAGGTTGACATATCTAACCACTTTAATTAATTGGTTATGTTTTGGGTGATAATTATTAGATTTAAAAAAAAGTTATAAAAATATATACTTTATAATTTCAGTCAGCCTGTTCACAACCCGTTTAAAACTTTATTACACCGTTTAGAACACACCAACCTGTTTAAAGGGTCATGCATAGTAATGTTATGACCCCGAGATCTATGGGTGTGCTTTTTAAAAGACTTAGTGTTGCTATTCAAAAAGGGGTAGCGGCGCAGCCCGTTTACCTTCTATTTCGATGTAATTTCCATTTTAAAGTTTAAAATTAGATTAGCGTTACGAAAAAAATGACAGATGAATATCTTTGACACGAATAAATATACAAGTCATTTTTGGGTTCAACAACTTCAACCAGCCAACCCATCAATCAGACATATTGCCACCCCTACTTAATAATTTTTTTTTAATAAAATCATCAAGTTTTGAGTTGATGGTGTGTTTAGGTTGACATATCTAACCGCTTTAATTAATTGGTCATGTGCGGGGTGATAATTAGAATTAAAAAAAAGTAATAAAAATATATACTTTATAAGTTCACACTGTTTAGTTAGCCTCTTCACAACCCGTTTAAAACTTTATTACACCGTTTAGAACACACCAACCCACTTAGATTGATAGATTACGTGTGGGTTAGGGTTAATATCTTTGACACGGATAAATATACAAGTCGTTTTTGGGTTCAACAACTTCAACCAGCCAACCCATCAATCCGGCATATTACCACCTTTAGCTTATAATTTTATTTATTATAAACTCTAATTTTTTTTTTTTTGAATTTTTGGTTGCAGGCAGAGGAGAAATGGGCCAACAAGAGGAGAAACAGCAGAGTATTTGGTAGAAAACAGCAAATGCACATGTGTTGCAGTGCAAAGAAAGGGCCAAACTGGAGGCTATCTTCTCCATACAAAAAACCATAGAAATTTTTGGCTCTTAGCATAGAAAAAAGTACTAAAATTTGTTTTAAATCTCCTCATTCCTCTGCTTTTTGTTGCATTAGATGATATAACTATGCTAGAATGTACGAAACACTTTGTTTGACCTTAAAAGTCAATGAAGATGGAAATCGTGTTTGACCACAAAAGTCAAAGCTAAAAATAAAATTGTCCATGTGAATTATTATCGCCAATAGGTCACAGTTTGGATTATTGGTATCCAATTCGTCAAAATAGAAAAAGAAATTATTTAAAGAATAGTGTAAAAGTTATCACATCTTATATTGAGATTTGAGAAGGAAAAAAGTATAAGGGTAGGAAAACAACCGCTGTACTATTAAAAATATCAGAAAAAAAAAAAATCCTCCAAATGGGCTACTGGCGAAATTCTATGATACACTCTGCCTCCGAACCGGGAAAATAAAAATAATATGTTTTTACCCTGATATTTTAAATATATAACAGAAACTATACTTGTATCAATAATAAGAATCGGATTTTCGAATAACCAGTTTACATGACGATATGCGTTAAACTTACGCTTTGCAGGAACGCTCTTTAGATAACCGTAACATAACTCAAATCGATCCATTCATTAAAAAAAAAAGTTTACAAACTTTCAGTAAACTGATGCCCAAAAGCAACAACATCAAAACAAAAGTATAACTCAACATAAGATAAAAAGATCCAAATGAGAATCAAAATTATGTACAAGTGCATTGCTCCATCATTCTTTCATCTTTTAAATGTTACAACAAAACCACCACATAAATTAAAAACATGCAAACAAAAAAAAATTAACACCCCAATTTCACAACTCATTATTACTCCACATAACTCTTACAATAAACTAAAAAAGACCCCAGCCTCTCCTACTTCTATCCCCTCTTGAGCCAGAACTCCTAATAGCACCAGGGTTACCGAACCACAACGCAAGACCGATCCCCACCAGACTCACGACCGGTGCCGCCACAAACAACCACCTTCTTCCTCTCGTTTCACCGCCAGCGCCGTTATTCAACATTTCTTGACCACCATCCTCGTCAAAAGAGGTGTTAATGTTGTTAATCTCTAACTCCTGTTGGGTTTCTTGAACCGTGGCCCCACGACTATCGATTTCTTTCCTGTTCTCGTAGTCCACGTCATCGGTTGGAAGCTCAAACCGGCACAATGGACACGTGTTACGTGCAGTTAACCATGGTTTAATACACGAAGGGTGGTAAAGATGGAGACAAGGAAGACGGTTAACCATGGTCCCAACCGTCAACGAGTCTTTACAAATGGCACATGTTAAACCGTTATGGTCCGAAGCCTTAACAGTCACACAATCAAGATTGTTCACAACCGATGGAGCCGCTGGAGGCGCACCGCGTCTTGAAGTATCCGCATCGGCTAACCTTTCTAATAGTTCTTCAAAGCTTCTAGAATCGAGATAATCCCCCGAATTCCCGACATAACGTGACGTTTCTTGATCGTTATCTGTGTAGCCAAACGGGTATAATCTACTTTCACTGATTCTTACACGAATTGCACCTTCTATTTCAGGAGATTGACCATCGTACACCATTGATCTTTGAAGATGAACTCTAGTAATCAAAGATCCAAGCGTTTCACCATTCTCACCGCCTTCAAGCGCTTCCCATTCATCGTCTGAACTCCACTGGTTTAAACCCGCATGCATCGGGTCAATATCGGTATCCGAATCACCACCAAGAGGACTATGAGCATCTACAGAAACATCCGAATCGTCAACATAAGCTCCATAAGAAATAACATCACTATCTCCATTAGCAGAATCAAAACCATCACTTTCGGTGTCAGAAACGACTCGCCTCCATCTTCTAGAACCACTAGGGGTAGTTCGGGAACTCGTGTCGGAAACAGGAGCGGGGTTTTGTCGAGCCAGATTAATCATGGTTGAAAATTGTTGGGAAAACATATCTTCGATTGATTCTGAACTGTTATTGTATCTTGTTCGTCTTGTTCTAGGAGCTCTGTGTTGAATGTGTCGGGATGGGGTGCCGTTATCTTCTAGAAATAAAAACTTACAGTCCCCGCATATGGCGATGGAATCGAAGTCGTTATTTTCGTTTTCAGATGAAAGTGTTCTACGGCATAGAGCACATATCTGTGACGCATCATCCATGCCTGCATAAATAAGTATAAGAATCTTGGTTTTACAATGCGCGATGCGTTTTGATCCCAAAAGCCGGCGCGCGATGCGTGCGCATCACGTATGCGAGATGTTTGTTATTTAAAAAATATTTATATTTATAGATAATATTTTAACTTGTTAACTTTAAACACTAAAAATTTAGAGATTAAAATAAATAAATACAACAAAATAGCTCTCGTACCATGAAAGAAGTTCAATATAACCAAAATAAGCCTTGAACTCTTAGGTGTACAAGTAGTCTATGCAAAAGGTACAAGTAATCTATGTAGGAACTCATTAACAACCCCATCCGCTCATTGTACAAGCTTTTTAAGCACATTCTACAAGCTCATTATACAATTTTACTCAATAGTGGTCGATTTCAGGAAAAATGCACGCATCAGGGCGCATCATGTGAGCACACCAGGAGCGCATTACGCGATTTAGAGCGCATCAACCTCGCATCATGTAATCACAGCGCATCGCATCACCTGATGCGCTCTCATCAGCGCATCGTGCGCATCACGCATTATGCGCACATTTTAAACCAAGATAAGAATTACTATAGATGATTAGAAGTTTGAACATAGCTGATTATTACAAAGGTCTGGTTGAAGAAAGTGTAGAGTTGGATGAATATTCAAGCAAACTGACCAACTTAACCTAATTTTGCTAACTTAATTCTAATTTCTAATAGAAATGAAAACTTAGCTAACCTAACTTGACCTAATTTTGCTAACTTAATCCTAACAGGGATGAATATTCAAACAAACCGACAAAATTAACCTATAGTTGTCAAAGGTGCTCCAGGCGTGCACCTAAGCACCCATGTACCACGAGGCGCATGCAAAACGCTTTGTGGCCATCCAAGCGTTCTGGCAAAATTCTGCAAATTCCGGCCAAACTAGTCTAAAACATACACAAAATGGTCCGGAACCAGCCTAAACTAGCCCTAAAAGAACCTAAAACATGTCTAAAAACTCCTAAAAAAAACCTGTACGTTTATGCTGCGCGCCTTGCTTATCTCAGGCCCTTGCTTTTTAAGCGCCTTGCTCTCAAGACCAAGGCTCAACCTTTGCACCTTGAGCCTTTGACAACGACGGTTTAACCTAATTTGTCTAACTTATTTCTAGTAGGGAAGAAAACTTTGCTAACCTAATTTTGCAAACTTAATTCTAATAGGGATAAATACTCAAGAACACCATGAAAATTTTGCTAACTTAATTCTAATTTCACCTAATTTTTCAAACTTAATTCTAATAGCAATGAAAACTTTGCTAACCTCACTTTGCTATAACTTAGTTCTAATAGGTATAGGGATGAGCATTTGGTGTCAGGTACCGGTACCGTACCGGTACCAAACGGGTACCGTGACTTAAATAATTACAAAAAAAAAAAAAAAAAACTGTTAATTTATATCTAATTTAACATGAATATAAACTATTAGGGCTGCAAACGAACCAAACATTCGGCGAACAGTTCGTGAACTGTTCGGCGGGAGTTCGTTTGTGCTCATTCGTTTACTAAACAAACGAACACGAACAAGAAATTTCGTTCGTTTGGTTTAACGAACAAACATGAACAGAGGTCGTGTTCGTTCGTTTATGTTCGTGAACGTTCGGTAACGTGTTTGTTTGTGTTCGATACTTCATTAGTGTTTTTAGTTTTTATATTTATTTAAATACTTCAAAATTCCGACAAATTAAATATCTAATAAGTGTCGGTGTATTATATATTCTGTTCATGAATGATTGTTTGCGTTCACTTGTTTCCATTTGTGTTCTTGAAGATTAGTTTGTGCTCATTTGTGTTCGTCAACGTTTGTTGCCTAAAATTAACAAACGAACACGAACAGGTTCATTTCCTTAACAAACAAACACGAACATAAAATCTCGTTCGATAAGTGTTCGTGAACGTTTCGCGAACACATATATTTCTTAACAAACGAACACGAACAAGGTCGGTTCGTTTGCAGCCCTATAAACTATGGATCAAAAGTTTACCAGATAATCAACAGTATCAGTCAAATTACAACCAAATCCAATAGTCAATCTTCTCACCTGAATCCCAAACAATACACACATCATCAGTAACTCATAAACAAATTAATAGACATCAAAGAACCCTAAGGAATACCTTGGATCAAAATTCACAAAAAGGCAGATGATTCAGGATCGCATTTGATGATAAAAGCAAAAAAGCACCAAAATTAGGGCACGAAAAGCGAAAAGTGAAAGATTATTCTATGAATTTGTGGAAATTAGAAGATGAAAATCAAAAGGAGGATCTGGAGATTGAGTATTGAGATTATCGCATAGAAATTGGGGTTTTTGTTGTTGTTTTGGTGCACAACAGATCGATTAATACGTGGATTCTTTGTATGTGACAGAGAAGAGGAAAGAGAGGTAGATAAGATGTAACTTTCTACTCGACATTTGACAACACTAACCCAATAAGCAAAGGGTATCGGGTATCAGTATGGTACTGGTATCAGTATCGAATTTATCGTTTGACAACACTAACCCAATAAGCAAACGGTATCGGGTATCAGTATGGTACTGGTATCAGTATCGAATTTATCGTATCGGATTATCTTTTGTACAGGACCGGTATTTACTGGGTTTTACCTTCAAATACCGGTGTCAGTGTTGTACTGGTACCGGTATCAAACTGTATCATACCAGGTATTTTCGATATCGGTACCCGTTTTGGAAATTTTCGATACTAGTATTTTTAATTCGAGTTGGTACCAAACTCATCATGTTAACACCCTTTAATTTTAGGCTTTATTTATTCTGCTCTTTTTTATGTAACGAAATTCTAATTTCATTATAAAAAAAAGAGTTAAATGCCATTTTAGTCTCTGTGATTTGTGTCATTTAGCCAGTTTAGTCCAAATGTTTCATTTTTTGTCTGTGGGTCCAAAAAGGTTTCAATGTTGCCATTTTAGTCCACTGGGTTAACTTCATCTATTATTTCTGTTAACGAGAGGGGCGATTCGGTCATTTTATATGGCCGAATCGCCTTCATAGTTAACAGAATTATATATAAAATGACTGAATTGCCTTTCTGGTTAACAAAAAAATGGATGAAGTTAACCCAGTGGACTAAATTGGCAACGGTGAAACCTTTTTGTACACACAGGAGAAAAATGAAACCTTTATACTAAACTGACAAAATGCCCAAAACCACATGACCTAAAATGACATTTATCTCTAAAAAAAGGATTGTGGAGGGAATCCTGGCCCCAGAAACCATTTGGGTACTCATCATCCCACCCCGCAAGGGTTATGATGCCAGTAAATAGCCTCGGTCACTACCTCCATGATATTAGCACCACAAGGGTCGAACCCGCGTCACTACAACTTCCCATTTCAGCTAATTTCATTATAGATAGTTACATCATTTGTCTATGTTAAAAGAATAATACTTTCCGTCTAGGATTTGCAACGAATTTTGTCATTGTTTTGCGATTGCTACTAAAAGAGTAAACTACCAAAATGGTCCCTCACTTTTTTTCACTTTAGTTCAAAATTAAAACCTTTTGAATATGGGTCCCCATGGTTTCAATTTTGTTGCAATTTTTATCCAAAACCAAAATCTGACCAGATTTTTCAGTTAACATCCAACTTTTTTTTTTGTCTTTTTCCTCTCTTTTAATGATGGGCAAAATGGTCAGATTTTTTTAATTTGTTATAATAAAACGTTAAAAGACCATTTTGCTCTTCATTAAAAGGGAGGAAAAAGACTAAAAAGCTGGATGTTAACTGAAAAATCTGATCAGATTTTGATTTTGGATGGAAATGGCAACAAAATTGAAAGCATAGGGACCCAGATTTAAAAGATTTGAGTTTTAAACTAAAATGACCAAAAGTGATCAAACCCCAGGGATCATTTTGGTAGCTTACTCTTTTAGTAGCAATCGCAAAAGAATGACAAAATTCGTGGCAAATCCTAGACGGAAAGTATTATTCTTTTAACAAAGACAAATGATGTAACTATCTATAATGAAATTAGAATTTCGTTACATAACCAGTATCGAAAATTTCCAAAAGGGGTACCGATATCGAAAATACCCGGTAAGATACGGTTCGATCCCGGTACCAGTACAACACCGGTAGGGGTGCAAACTAGCCGAGCCGAGTCCGAGCTCGATCAGGCTAGAGCTTGAGCTCGTTTAACATATGAAAGCTCGATTCGAGCTTCATTTCTAAAGCTCGAGCTCGGCTCGAAGGCAATTTTTTAAGGAGTCGGGTTTGACAAGGATATTGTAGAATTATTGGAATGTGAGGTGTATAATGGGAAGATGTGCTTGATGGAGTCATGTACAATTTAGTTTTTTTATTTATGATTTGGTACCTTTTATCGGCGTTGATATGAGACAAGGGAATCCGGGATTGCAAAGAAGAAATGTGAGAATTATTGGGTTTGCCAGGGATATTATATGATTTTTGGAGTGTGGGGGTGTAAAACGGGAAGACAAGATGTGCTTGATGGAGTCATTTACAATTTAGTTTGTTTATTTATTTATTTATTTATTTATGATTTGGTACTTTTTTATCGGAGTTGTTATGAGACAAGGGAATCCGGGATTGCAAAGAAGAATTGAGAGAATTATTGGCCTATTGGGTTTGATAAGGATATTGTATGTTTTTTTGGAGTGTGAGGTGTAAAATGGGACTACAAGATGGGTTTGATGGAGTCATTGACAATTTAGTTTTTTTTTTCTTTTTCTAATTTACAATGATTTAGTTCTTTTTATCGATGTTGATATGAAACAAGAGAAACTAGGATTGCGACGTAAAAGAAACAGTAATCGCCGAAAAATGGAGGAATATTTGGGTTATTCTACGGTTCTCATTAACTAAAAAACGTAATCAATCTTTTAACATATATTAGCGTCAAGTAACATCAGTGTTAAATTCATAATTTCATAACCGTTGGGACCAAATCGACACAATAACTTGTTTTTATATAATTTTTGGTAACACGTTTTATAACAATTTACTTTAGCTAATTTAGTTTATCATTTTTAAAGATGAGAAAGATGATTAAACTTTCTAAATAATATCACCATAGGTTTTATTATAGTTTTTTTAATATATATTAATTTATTTCACCCATAATTTCTAGTTTCCTCGTTTTTTATTCGCCATTATTACACATAATAAGAATAATGTGTAATTACATAGGATTGGATATAATATTATATAGATATTACATGGTATTATAACATAGTATCATCTTAGGGTGAGATAATATTTAGACTGTCGGGTGTGGGCGTTTCGGCCCTTCAACGCCGGGTGTTCCACCCCGAGTTGGCGTTTAAGTTAGCGTTGCCCGCTTGACGTGGGGCGGGGGGCTGGGTGAAATGGCGGACTATGGTTGGCTGGTTTAATGTAGTTTTTTTTTATAATTATCTTTGTAGTTTTTTTAAAAAATTCCACATGGCTGGCCACGCCCAGCTAAGCGACGCCCAATCACACCCCTATTTTTTTAGTAATAGCTTGTGGATCTCACCCTCGCCACGTGTCGAGCAATGCCCCTAACCCAAGCCCCTCCACACCCCATAGTCTTAGGACCATTAGGTTCTGAGTAAATTACAAAAATCGTCCTACACTATATTGCAAAGTGTGTCATTTGTCTTCAAAAACTATAAAAAACCTACTTAATGTTTGCAAACCCTTGCAGTCAAATTTAATCGAGAACGTTTTTTTTTTTTTTTTTTTGTAGTTTTTGAAGACAAAGGACACACTTTGCAATATAATATCAACATAAAGGACAATTTTTGTAATTTACTCTTAGGTTCTGGGTTCGATTCACACAAAAAAATTGGGTGGTTTCGCTCATGCCACGATGATACTCCAGTGGTCTTAGAGTGATCCAAATTTGCCGTTAAAAAAATTATATTATATAGATATATAATTATATCTTGTTTTTAGATAATTCTAATTTTAATAGAGTAGTCAAATTTATGTACACGTATATGATATTTTATTGTCAAAATAATAAAATATGGTTTGTGGGGACGCAGCTAGAAAGTTGGTTAAACCTTCGTGTTGAAAACTCCTTACCCGCGTTTATCATTCCCTGTGATCTCCGATCATCATATTTTTCCGGTTGTCTACATCCTCTATACTAATCTCTCAATTTCAGATGGCATACCGAAGAAGGCAAACAATTTCAAAGGCTTAAATGTTAAACGAAGATATTCACCGTTCTAACAGCGTTGATGACACAACCACCACCACCACAACCACCTCCGCCGCCGTTGCTCCGTCGTTACCAGTTGCTGCTGAGGCGATCGGAGCATCTGTCGCTCATCGCGACTCGTTTAAAGACCGATCCAAGGTTTTTGGATTTTGTGCTTTTACTCTCTTACTTGACTGACATATGCAATTTAGTTTGTGATTTAATCTTCAATGTTTATTGTGGTTGATTAACTGTTTGTTCTGTATTTTTGCTTATAGAAATGTGGATTAGGATCAAATACAAAAGATCCTAATTGTAAGAAGTGTAAGAAGGATTTATAGAGTGACAAGTGTCCAATAACCTAAAACTAAACCCACTACACAAAAAAACCCACTAAAAAAAAAAAAACTTAAACATCCACCCTCACCCCCCCACCCCCCACATCACCCACCCCAAAAAAAAAAAAAAAAAAAAAAAAAATTATTTTTTTTTTTGCCGAGGGGGTGGGGGTTTAGGTTTTTGGGTGGTGGTGGGGGTGGGTGTTTAATTTTTTTTATATATTTTTTTTGGGGGGGGGGGGGGGGGGGGTTAGGTTTTTTGGGGGTTTTTTTGGTGAGGTATAGTTTTTTTTTGTTTTTTTTGTGGGGTGGGGGGTGGGGGTGGGGGGGTTTAGGTTTTTGGGTGGTGGTGGTGGTGGGGTTAGGGATGGCAATGGGTCGGGTTTGGGACGGGTTTAGGTAATCCCAAACCCAAACCCGATTAGATATGCTTTCTAGCGGGTAAATACCCATCGGGTATCGGGTATACCCGCGGGTTTCGGGTAAACCCGTTAATTTACAAAGATTACTCATTGGGTATACTCATCTCAAAACCCATTGGGTATCTATCGGGTAACTACTAACCGGTTACATTTTGTATTGTTATTATAAAAATATATATCAAATAACTACAATGTATACGGAATAGAATACCTATATGTGTAAAAAATGGATGTATCATATATATACATATTAATAATATAAAAGAAATTATATCGGGTGTACAATCGGGTAAACGGGTACACTTTATCGGGGTAATTGGGTCGGGTAAACGGGTATATCACTAAATCCCAAACCCATCCCAAACCCGCGAAAAAAATAAAAACTATTCCCAAACCCGTCCCAAACCCGATTAACCGACCCCAAACCCATCCCAAATGTGTCGGGTTTCGGGTTTACCCATCGGGTTCGGGTTTGATTGCCATCGCTAGGTGGGGTGGGGGTGGGTGTTTAGGTTTTTGGTGGTGATGTAGTGGGTTTAGTTTTAGGTTATTGGACACTTGTCACTCTATAAATCCTTCTTACACTTCTTACAATTAGAAGCCTTTGTAGAATAACTTGACCCATAGAAATGTTTGTTTATTCATATACTCACTTACCTTTCATTAATAAGATGGACACATAATTAACAAGGACCAGGAGCTACGGCTGTCCAAAAAGCTTGTGGCTCGGAGCTCACTCGAAGCTCGCTCGGATTTAGCTCAGAAAAAGCTCGCTCGATATGGCTCTGTTTGAAAGTGAGCCGAGCCGGCTCGGCTCGGTTAGAAAATGAGCCGAGCTCGACTCTGCTCGTGACGAGCCAAATTGGCTCGGTTTGGCTCGCTCGGTAGCTCGGCTAGGCTTAGCTCGAATTATTTTACTTATAATATATTTTATTTTTATATACATATAATATATTACAAAAAAGTGATTATTATTTACATGTATTTAGGCTTGTAGTTTGATATCTATGACATATTTAAAGGTTGATTGCCGTGTTAATGAACAAATATTGTATTTACTTGAAAGATAAAACTTATTTTCCGTTCTTAACGTGATTTTGACTTGTAATGTATTAGGTTAAACTTATTTTGAATATATTCTTTTGAAATATTGAATAATATTTTAGAATACTGAATTTTGAGAGCTATGTATTAATTTTTACTTTGAAAATCGAGCCAAACCAAGCCGAACCGAGCCAGTTCGTTTTAAAACTAAGCCGAGCCCGAGCTTAGATTTTCAGCTTGGTTTCAAATCCGAGCCGAGCCCGAGCTTGCCCTAGCTCGGCTCGGCTCATGAACAGCCCTACCAGGAGCCAAAATTGTTCGTATTAGGCGTGTAAACGAGCCAAGTCGCTCGTGAGTGGGGTTGCTAAAAGCTTGAATCGAGCTGAAGTTAAACGAGCTCGAGACTAAGAATAAGTTTGTTCAATAAATGAGCTTGAAGCTGACGCTCAAGCCCGAGTCGGCTTACAAGCCTAAGCGAGCCTATTATCTAAATAATTTTTATTTAATACATTTAAATTACATTGATATAATAAATGATAAAAAACTATATAATATATATTTTGTTACATATAGAAATTTAAGATATAAATATAAAAAATAATAAAAATTTTATATAAATTATTAATTAATAAATAATAAATGAGCTGAAATCGAGCTTGAAAAACTACTCAAGGGCTGAGTTCGGAGCTCTTGTAAATTAAACAAGCCGAGCTTTACACCCTGAGGCACATTTCTGGCTTCAAATGGTGTTTTTCAAACTCTACTGTAAAGCTCTTATTAGACAGAATAGATTAGTAAGGTTATTATATCTACCATAATTCTGTTTTTCTCTTTCGGGACTCCCAGCTTCCGGCTGGCCCCTTCGTTGTATTTTATCTTTCAGTTAAAAAAAGGCCGCCGTTCGAAAAGAAAAAAAATATATAGTTGATTAACAATTCATAATACACATGTTCATTTTTCTATAGCAATTACTTACTGAGTTGAATGTTACCGACTTATAACCGTATCAATAGATTCTGGTTAGTGATTATGTTAGGAATAATAACTGAAAACCAACCTTATACACAGGTTTCAGCTACTAGATTATTAGGTAGATAAAGTGAAGCATTATTGTTTTTGCTGATAGGACCGTACTACTGGTAACGCTGCAGGGTTCTGCTACCTATGATTATACATCAACGGGAAGCACAAACGAACCCAGAGGCTTTTGGGGTGTTATAGCGAGGAAGGCTAAATCAATTATCGATGATGATAATGCTCCTCCTCGAAGTTTCGACACACCTAGTACTATAAAGACAGAAACAGTCTCAACAAGCAACCAGGTATATATCAACTTTCACATTGCAAATATCAGCTTGAAATATTTTGATTTTATTCATACGATGGTAAGATACAGTGATCGCTTGATCTGTCTTGACATTCACCTCAAGTTTTCTTGCATTCAGGTTGAGCATCGTTACGAGTCTTTTGAGCACTCCAGAAATATGGATGGTCCAAAATTGAGGAAGGGTTTGGATAAGCTCACATCTTCACTTAATCAAATTGGCGGAACGATTGGAAATGCTTTTGAGGTAAATCTTATTACAAATTTTAAAGATTTTGAATCTCTGTTAATGTCTTTTTCTTGGTTCGATTGTATGAGGTGCGTGTTACATTGCAACTATGCAAATATTTCATGTTTTCTGAATGTTATATACAAAAAAAAAAAAAAAAAAAAATTCTACCCAGTAAAATCTAATATCTGGGGAGGTTGCTCCTGCTGAGACCCTCGGCTCGAAAAACGCTATCTTGACATGTATATATGATTTTTTTTTAATGTTACATATACTCTTTTAATGAGTTCTTTCATTGTATTTCTTCATGGCCTTTATCTTTAAGTTATATATTGATATGTGAATATTATGTAACCATATAGTTGTATGAGTGGGAGGTCTTGCCTCTTAGTGGGAGGTCTTGGGTTCAATCCCAAGCAAGGGTGAGTTATTTGTAAATTGTAAATATAATAGTTTGGGAGAGTAACGTTAGCCATTCAAAAAAAAAAAAAATAGTTGTATGAGTGTACGTAATACATTTTCTTTTCTTTTTGGTTTATTGGATTTAAACAATCTCAACTATGACATATTGGCCAACAACAGTCCAAACTAAAGAAATTGTTGAGGACAATCCCAACTTTCAACCTATTTTCTCTCAGCGGTCTCATACTAACTAAAAGTTAACCCGGTTAGTTTTAGCTGACGTGAACCTCCCATGTGGCAAAAAGTCAAACTTTTTATGGCGTGGACCGCTTATGTGGCAAAGTTTTGATGACGTGGACTGCTTATTTTGCAGTCCACGTCATCAAAAACTAACCGGGTTAACTTTTGGTTAGTATGGGACTGCAAGGGAAATTAAGTTAAAAGTTGGAATCGTAACAAAAAATTTCCTTAGTTGGGACTGTTGCCGGCCAATATGTTATCGACTTATCGTTGGGCTTATTTAAATCCATTAAACCTGTCTTTTTTTTATGTTGGGAAACTTACAAGGCTATAATAGATCCTTGTCTAGTTGTATGTCATTATGTGGTTATGATGGCAATGTAATGTGATTTTGTCAATTCTAAAAGAAGAATGGCTTTGAAAACAAAATCACAAAAACAGAAATGATCTTCTATTTATTTATATATTACTATTGTTATCGTTGTTGTTATTGTTATTGTCATCATTATCAGGAAGGGCGTACCATTATGGACAAGAAAACTCAAGATATCATCCAAGAAACTCGCAAACTGCAAAATAGGAGAAAAGGAATGAATGATGAACAGGATCAGCTGCAGGAACCTAAAATGCAATCTACACAACAACAGACAAACCTAGAAAACCAACTCAAGGCATCTCGCGACGTAAGGTGGCAAATGTGTATTTACATATTTGCGGTCCGTGTATCATAGTTAGGGAACTTTCTATTCATGAATTTAAGCTTGATGAAACTTACCATACTGCACACATCCAGTTAAAAAGAGGAAAGCAGTTTCATGTACCAAAATACCAGCCCAAACCCGAAATAACCTGAAAGTTCGAAACCGATTTTTGGATTTTCAAAATCCATAGTTTCTGTTTTGGTTCGTTATTTTTTATTTATTTATTTATTTTTTTTAAGCTGAAAAAAATAAACCGAACTGGACCAGGACATCATAATACACTTGTCAGGTTGTTTATTTTTTTCAACCAGATTTCTTCTAACCCATACCCCAAATCCAAACCCTGTAACCAAACACCATTAGATTTCAGTTTTAACGGTACACAGTTAAGTTTGTTGTAGTAACCAGTAGCGGTTTAGTATATATCCTTTTGCTTGTAATGCATTGTTTGTTTTTATTTTTGTGTGACAGGTGGCAAATGCAACAGCTGCTAAGGCGAAACTACTACTTCGGGAGATGAAAACACTCAAAGCAGATTTGGCATTTGCAAAAGAACGAAGTTCTCAATTAGAAGAAGAGAATAAAATGCTTCGTGAGGCTCTTGAAAAAGGAGACCGCCCTATAGATGATGACATGGTATGCGTTTAACTATTTCGGTCACAAGTTTTTTTTCCTATAAAATGTTATGTAACATCCCGAACAGAAATGATTTAGTGGTGGTGATTTTGATCCATTGCTTATGATGATTGTTACTGTTTATATATATATTATCTCTAACGGGTCTAATGGGTAAAATAATTAAAATTAGCTTGAAAGTAAACGGGTTAAATGGGTCGATAGTTGCCTAAAGTGTATTTTAACGCATTAAACCTCCTAAATTATTTTATTCAAAAAGATAGTGGGATCAGTGGCGGAACCAGAACACCTTTTCAGGGGGGTCATTTTCTTCGCTACCAACTACAACTAGAGGATCCAACTCATGTTTTGATTAAAAAATCTGATGAAATTCAGCGACGTAAAGTCAACGGGTCCCTTTGACCCCCTGGTTCCGCCCCTGCTGTGAGGTGTTTGTTATATTTTATGAAAAATGTTTAATGTTTTGGACAAACTGTCTGACCCGTTTGGGTGCCTGTATTTCCACCTATGAACATGCACAAAGTACAAGATTTATACATTTAGCAATATCCTAACCCGTGATTAACATTTCTTAATCAGATCCGGCTTCAACTTGAGTTACTTTTAGCAGAGAAAGCTCGTTTGGCTAATGAGAATTCTATATACGCACGTGAAAATCGCTTCTTGAGGGAAATAGTTGAATACCATCAACTAAGTATGCAGGACGTCGTGTATTTAGATGAAGGCATCGAGGAGGTTACAGAAGTTAACCCTGAACTTTCTAGAACATTATCAACACCATCCTCGCCGCCATCGTTACATTCTTCCCACCATGAACCTCTTGAAAGAACAACTTCTTAATTTGCATGATTCATGTTCTTGTAATTATGTTTGATTGTTTTGTTCCTTTTTGTGCATTATTGTCTATTGTTGATTGGGTGGAGTGATTGTTTATTCTTTTGTTTGGTTTGCAAGTACATTGGTGAGAGCAATAACTAAAAGAATTTGTTATGAACTTTTGTTGTGAGATATAACTGGAATTCATTTGTTCAAGTACTTTTAAATGCATCATTTTAAACTCTTTACATTTCATTTTGTTCAAATTGTGAAAAATAAAATTTTAGTTCTTGTGATCTAACTTACCCTTTTGATTCTTTTAGAACCTCTTTTTATTCGAACGACAAGATACAGATCCCTGTAAAATCTATTTTTAAAATCTATCTAATGCGCCAATGATGTTGCAGCCCAGTGGTTGCAATGGAGGTGGAAAGGTTTACCACCTTGTGGGTTCCTGCCCGGGAGTGCTCAGGTTCGAATCCCACTTCGACCGAGTTTTGGTCATGTATATCCCTGACCGAGATGCTGTTAAAAAAAATCTATCTAATGCCCATTTTGTAAGACTTGAACATGCATCTTTGATCCTATCTTATTCGTCCACCATATAATGTGAAATTACTCGTCACTAGTTTATTTTATATTAGAATAAATGACAAAGAAACCCTATCCACACATAATTTTACAACTAATGTTTGAACCCTTGTGTGTGCCATCATATATATGTACCTAACTCAACTTTTTTCTTTATGATTGTATGTATTATGTTTTGTCTTTAAGATCTACCTATAGAAATAAAGTAAACTTTTTTATATAAATAATTTTTTATTCTAATATAACGTTTCATATAAATGTTGAAGTATATATGTGTGGACGCTCGGGGGGTAAACGTGAAAGTGCGCTAATTTTAACATTATTTTACTAATTTCGTGAAAATAACGTTAAAAGGAGGGGATTGTTAATCTTGCATAATGTGGTGGCGTTGATAGCCGAAAGACAAAAGAGTACATGCACTAATCGGCTTTTGTCCCGATTGTTGAGTGTTATGAGTCTTGTGTCCAAGGCTTGATGCAAAACTACTATCGAACCGGGGGTCTCACTGGAAGTAGCCTCTCTATTCCTATGGAGTAGAGGTAATCTTACCCTCCTCAGATCCTACCTTAATTTTGCTATTGATGGGATTTACTGAGTATGATGATGATGATGATGATGATGATGATGATGATGATGATGAATGTTATGTAAATTTTATGTAGGCGTAACAAATTTTATATGAATACTAATGTGAGTTAACTAAAAATGATACATAATTATGTTATTTATTCTTCTAAGAGTTGTACAAATCAACATAATTATGTTAAAGAACTTTAATTCGTTCTGTCAAGTAAATGCATGATAGTTTCTAATTCCTTTATATTATATATATATATATTAATAATTTATTTGCCAACTTCTACTATAAAAAAACATTGTGTGAACTAAATGGGATATTAAGCAAAATGTAATATTTTCTAACTAGAAGTAAAATAAATGTGAGTCTTAGATGCTAAATTCCACAAGGGTATATAAGTTGGAGCTTTCCATTAATATTATTGATTTATTTCCATAGCAATAAGAAAGTTGTGGAGGCTAAAAGGGTAAGACACACCTTTTTCCCGTGACCACCTTGTTGTGATTGTTAGTGATGGGCGTAATATGGCGTTTTGATCACGCTCTTTGCACTTAGTTTCCACCACTGAATAGCTTAGATCAATATGAACTCGTTGCTACGGATGGATGGCTATGGTTGGCACAAACTAGTTGCACTAACAATAGTGGTCTCTAGTCGGCATGAACATAGTTACTACTGAGATGTCCAGTTGATGCTGAAAGATCAGTCAACTCGCTTAGTCTTAAGTGGTTATTTCGGTTATCCACGTCCAGATGCTGACCTCTAGTTCATGAAGAATCATATTAACGCAACAGTCGTCAATTTAAATGACATCTGCATGTTGATGTCTATTCGAAGAGATTTCATGCGTGAATCACACATGTTCAAAGGGGTGTCTTGATGTCTACAAATACAACCCCTTCTCCATCACATATATACACATGTTCTTAAGAAAAATTGAATTCTCTAGCTTTTAATATATCAGATAAAATGTTACAATACCAATTATATCAAACCATCTATAGATTATCACGTAAGAGGTAAATCAAGCTCATTGTTATTGAGGACCCAGGGAGGCAATGAAACCAAATTGATCTAACAAAGCACAATAATTTTTTCTTCAAGTTCCTCATTAATAATGTTTGAGAGTGAACCCGAGTCACTTAATCACAATCATGGGCGGACCTAGCCTTTAGCCAGGGTGGGCGGCCGCACCCCTTGAAAAAAAATATTTAGTGTATATTTTAGGCAAAAAACCCGACCGCACAGTGGCGGACTTAATGTATACCGAGCCGTAGCACGGGCTACGGCTCAACTTTTTATCGGCAGTGTAAATTTTTTTTTTTTCGGTTTTTATACCAAGGATACCTCTGAACAGCTACGAGGACACCCCTAAAAAAGTCTATAAGCCCAAATGAATTGAAAATAATAAGTCCAATTGCCCAATATGTTAGCACATATTAATTGAAGATTCTAAATAATAAGCCCAATTGACCAATATTTTAGCCCAAAATAATAAAATAAGTCCTGAAGTTTTAATGCACGACAAGGATATCAACGTCAATCATCTTTCTCAATTCTCATAAAGGATGATTTTTTGTAATTTACTCTTTATTTATTGTCGTTTTTTAATATTGTATAATTGCACGGTAAATTTTTTTTTGGGATACCCCTGATTTAATGGGCTAGTTCCGCCACTGCGACCGCACCCCTTGAAAATATGGCTTAACACCTTATTCGCACCCCCAGTAAATAATTTCTAGGTCCGCCACTGATCACAATATCCAAAAACCAACCCGTGTAGACTTATTATCCTATCAATAACTCTAAAAATCTCTTTAGAAGAACATCCAACAAGAAAATTTAGTTTAACTCAATAAATTCTAAATCCAGCACATCCTATCAATTATTTTATCAAGGGATGGATTTAAATAAACTCAACTTTCATCAATTGGCCAATAACACTCCCAACTTTTAATTTGTACCACACCACTCCCAACTTTCAACTTATTTTCTTCTGTCACTCCCAAACTAACTGTACACCAACCCAGTTAGCTTTTTGCTGATGTGACACTTGTGTGGTGACGTGACATCTGACATGACTTTTTTGATGACATGGCAACTGACACATCATCTAACTTTGACTTTTTTTATTACGTGGCAGCTGATATGACACCGGTTTGGTATCGTGATAGTTGACGTCAGCAAACTGGGTTAGTCTTGGGTTAGTTTGGGAGTGATGTAGGAAAATAAGTCGAAAGTTGAGAGTGGTCTGATACAAATAAAAAATTGATATATTAATGAAACTAGTCTAAGTTCCCGTGTGTTACACGGGTGGCTAATAAGAAAAATAACTACTTTAACATTGTTGACATAAATATTTTAATTATATATTATAATTAAGATGTAAAAACATAAATACAATAACAAAAGCTTTTCTTGCTACTGTCGCTGATGGTGGTGGTAGAAGAGCTTATTCCCATTGATACCATCATACTCACCACCAGGTCCTTACCCTTTGCAAATCAATCCTTGGTCTACAAAATAGCCATAACAAACTCAGTTTCCAGTAAATAAAATACAAATATAATCTAAAAAACATGTTGACAACCCTTTGAATGAGGTGAATCATGTGGGTCGTAAACATTGATCCTTTAGCCTGTTTAGTGACATATGTTGGCTGCACATCTGGAAGCTCCTTATGCACATCTTGCACAAATCGTATGCCTATGGGTTCTTTTCAAAGAGATTTTTTTTCCATTTTTATGTTTCCCGGTAAAGTTATTTTATACAGGAACGACCTTAAGGTCCCTCAGTTATGAGTTTTTAACTTCTCGCTATGCAAATTACACATGAACTAAATGCAAAGTTAGATATTACTATTAATAATGTTGTTTTTATGATTATACTTACAACATCAAATATTTATAATTTTTAAAAAAGAAAGAAGGGCAACAGGTTTATGCTGGTCATCTTGGCTTGGCCCGTTTCAACCCTACTGAAAATGGCAAGTTTCGATCCAAAGTGATTTTGAGCCATGACATGATATGGTTAAAAGAGAGTAAAATGGAAAAAATGAACCTTGGAATGTTGATGTTGACATCAAACGGTATAAAATAAGAAAAATTGGTGGACATCATCCACCCTATAGTGTTCCTCCACACTGGCAATGATATGATGGCCATTTTGAGTTTGAGAATTTCAGTAGCACCCTTTTGTGGTAAGAGAATAGTGCGTCTAACTTCAAATGCAGCTCTCTGTTTGTATTGAAAGTATTTTTAAAGGAACAAACCAATCATAAACAAAATCCATAAGCTTATTATCCGTAGTCTTTTCCAGTTTCCTTGTATATAATAAATTTTTATATTTCATCGAGTCAATCAATATCTGAGACAATTTTTAATCCAGAAAGATCATGACTTACTTTCTTAACGGGGGATTTTGTAAGAACTGGATCTTTGCAAAAACTTCTTCCAAAGGTCTTAGATGATGGTTGGCTTCTTCCAACTATAAAAATAATGAATCAAAAGATATGATTGTACTTAATATTACTCAAGCATAGCCGGTAAATTTCTAAATTATAGCCACCAGCATTTGTTTTCCCCTTAAGCAGAATATTCAAAAAGATATGATGACCGAGCATAATTAAGCCTAAAAGATATGATGCTGCAAAATCTAATATTTGTTTAAACGAATGGTGAACGAAGCATTAGAGATCAGATCATACCTCCATGATTGAATACTAATGCACTATGCAGATAAAGAAAAAGAATTTGGAAAGTGTCTGGCTAAGCTTCTAAAATTTGGAGCATTATATCTTTTTGGCTTAATTTGCAATGAAAGAGGACATATCATGCGGTAGTTTGCAAAATGTGTACATTTGGCCAAGTTATACTTTAGAGTTGGTCTCATAGTCACAGATATGAAAGTGAAAAGGCCAAATTAGTTTAAAGTCTTGAAAATGCAACAGTAGACAGTACACAACATAATGAAAACAAATAACATTGAGTTATTAAGAAATGTTAAAGAGTTTGTGGTGGGTGTGTGAGTTTGATGTTTAAAAAATTTAACGTGTTCATAAAGCATCTTTGGCAAATCATACATATGCCTTCCATTAAAGGTCAAAATAGCAAGAGCAACAATATGCCGATCAAAATAATCACAAACCCGTATGATGACCAAAATTATCTACATAAAAAATTACCAAAAACATTATTATTTTTATATATTAGAGAATTAAACTCTATTAAAAATTACAAAATTAATGAATTGATCATACCTTGTCTTTCCTAATGAGCTTGCATCCTTCAAGAGCACCAGTGTTGAAATATTTGTAGAAGTAGGGGTTCAGTTACCTGCGGGCTGTTTCTGGTACAGGACAGAAGTAGCCTAAGTGATTTCTAGCAAGCATAGAGAAATATATCTTTGAAAGAAACGCCAAATTTATGGAAAAAGTTAAGGATTATTAACACTTTATTTATATATAAGTATTTATAAAGAAGAGATAAAAAGCATTTGTGGGTCAACCTAACCCGGTACTAAAAATGAATCGTCTTAACCTGAACTCGATTTGACCGACGACCCATTAGCCAACCCACCCAACCATGGGTAAATAAGCCATTTTGACCGGTTTTCAAAGATCCAAATGTACATGTAACATTAGAACTAACTCAAAACTCTTGTATAAGCACAAACGAAAAGAAACAAATGATAAGAAGTAGCACATATTTTATTAGAATTAACCAGTTTTGAATGGTGATTAAGAAAGACACTGGAGGTAATAATTTTGACCCATTACGTATGAATGGTGGATTTGGGTTGTTTTCTATCCGAACCAGGTCAAATAAAAAAGATAAAACTTAAAAGTTCATTTAGCAAGCATCACCAACATCAGGAGTCTACAATGTTATAATCCATAGTTAAATATAACTTTATTGGTAAATATGTGAAGACGTATTTAGTGTCAAACCGGCTCATACTGACCCATAGCTAAATATAAACAAAAAAAATTCTAAGCAACCCATCCATTTTACTGTGTGTCGAGATATAGATTTCGTACATGCACATCATCAAGAACATTGCTTAATATTGTTAAAAAAAAAAGAAGAATCGTATGTTCACCATGGAGTCATTTGGTAAGAAATTCAAACTCTAATCGACCCATTTGAGTATTCACTAAATAGAGCCCCCTACAGTAGATGAGAGAATTCATAGCTCCACTACCATGGTATTTTGCCTCCAGATATTTTGTAAGGACACAAGGTATTAGTTTTCAATGAAATGATCAGTTGAGTTAATTAGGAATATTTTGTAATCACTTGTCTATTGGGAATAATGTAATATAAAAAGGGCAAACTGCTTGAAAAAAAAAGTTTAAATTCTTCTGATTTCAGCAACCAGATATATATTAGGCACAAAAAAAACTGACTTGAAACCTACCTTGTTTTAATAGATTTACTAAATTCTTTATGTGGAAAGGCTGAACGGAGTCGAAGCACCGATTGTCCTTCATTCCTCAAATGACGAACAACGAACAGAAACTCAATGGATCGAAGCTAATTGTCCTTCATTCCTTGCTTTTTGGCTGACATCAAGAATTAAAAAAAAAATAGATCAATCGACACTCATGCTTTTCAAACTTATATAGCAATGACAGAAATGCAATTAACAGAAAGAATGCAAACCTTTCTCGACGGGCACATCAACCTTTAGCTCTGTTTCTTTGTCCACCCAAACAAACACGTAATTCGAAAGCTTACATGTTGCCGAATCCCTATGCATCTACAGCCAGATTCACCATTTCGGTTGAAAACCAATTAAAACCAAGCTAATCCACATGTTCCAGTTAAAACTGAAGTTCATGTTTATGTTATTTGACTATGATATACAACTATACCATATCTCAACCTCAAAGTATAATTACACCCATGAAAGAATTCATAATAAGTTAGGAATGGATCAAGCATATGATTTATACCTGAGGAACTTCTTTGCAAGCAGTGCAAAACAACTTCAACTATGGCCTTTTCATTTGCTAATTGGTGCAACTTTGATGCAAAGCAAATAAGCTACAAAGTGATGATGTTAACATAACTTAATATCGGATACAAAAAGTATAAGTTTTGAACAAAAATGGTAACTAAATGGTGGTTTGAATTAGGATAAAAAGATATTCTTCTCGGAGTGTTATTATAAACATCACAAATTTCAAATTAAAATAGTGAATACGCATACAATAAACATCATACCAGAATTGAAACATTACAGAACCTTTGCCGGAAAAAATATGGAGGCTTCAGTTCTCTCAGATTACCTCCGCCACCTGCCACTCTGGCTGCCAAAGGAGCACCTCCGCCACCACTCTGCAATACAACTTCTATCTCCCCCTTTGACACCACCCTGCAACGCCAGTAACTCACACCACCCTTTCGGTGACACCACCGCCACACTACCAACCACCAACTCTTGGTGGTTTTGCTACATCTCTGGATTGAATTTTCATAACAGGCAACTACTGATCCTTAATAATCATATTTAAGCAAAACAAAAAATAATTAATTTTATTTATCCACTCATTGATGTAATCTTTTTTTTAAGTTTCAAATTAAATGAAAAAAGCTTACTTAGAAGGGCTGCCAGTTGTTGTTTGACTTCCGATATCATAATCAGATGCCAACGGGCTAGGTTGGCTCGAGTCAAGTGGATCATCACTATCACTACAACATTTACTAAATACAGAAGCAGAAGTGGTTGAGCCTAAGGTCTTTCTTGAAAACTTTGACATCTAGCCACAAGTGTGTTCTGAATGCAAAAGATTCGTATTTTGGAATACTAAACAAAAGATAAGTCAATTAGCTAATATGAAGATACGACCAAAAGATAAATTACATACTTTTTTAAACATTTACTGCAAAATGTAAGTCCAAGAAAACTTGAAATAAAAGTTCAATAGAAAAATGACGAAAAATGAATGTTCGCTTTTATTGCTAACGATCAGAATTTTGACTTGAACATATTATGGGCCTCTAGTGTATTTCTTGTTTCCAAGTGGTAGCATAAGTGTTTGACCATTTGTTAATTACTTTCTCAAAACCATATTCCAGGTACGAATGAATCGTGAGACCGTTGCTTAAACAGATCCATTGCTTATATTGTTGTCCATTTAAGGTATAAATTGTGACCTCTTCTATCAGTAACATAAGATGCCTAACAATCTTTTCAGTTTCACACGGCATTTCATCGAGCAGTTGGTGTGCATTTATCAAAAACATTATAGAAATCCAATATATGATTCAGTTGAGCCCCATAATAATAAGTTTAAATAAGAATCATCCTAATATGAAGCATTCATTGATTTAATTTAAACATTTTACTGTAAGATCAAAAATAATTAGAACCTGCAAGGATGATAGTCACTCAATTCTTTGAGTGTAGCAGGTATATCAGACGACACTTCTCCACCATTAGCATCTTCTTTCAACATCTCTGTTATGCATATCAAAATCAAATTAAGAAAAATAACTACTTTAACAATTTCTTCATTATCAAAGTTTTTATTTTTTTCTTGAATGTTGTTTTGATACATTTTAATGCCTACCAATAACCAAAACCCAAAAAAAATCACATTTTTATAACTACCCATGTAACCAATCATCAAAAAACACATAAAAAACATGCAACTCCTCCATAATCAAACCATTTTAACTTAAAACTTGTAACAATACCTTAGGGAAATGCGGTTTAAGTCACAACTGGAGTCGTGTGTTAATTGAACACCCTACCTACACATCACATTGATTGTTTAAGAAGACCGGAAGAAAATGAAAAAGAACACCAAAAACACATCACATTGATTGTGTAGAGAAACACAATGTAAGTGTAATCAGCCATAAAAAGAGCTGAATTGGAGGCAACTGATCAAACACCAGGCAGGCAACCACTTTCTTAGACAGTTCTGACCCGTTTAAGGGGCAACTTAGACCCTGGATTTGACATAAACACATAAACAACTTCAAAACACAATATATGAAATAATACATATAAAATGGGAGGCAATTAACCAAACACCTGGTAGGCAGCCACTTTCTAAGACAATTCTGACCCGTTTAAGAGGCAACCTAGACCCTGAATCTGAAATAAACACAAAATCAACTTCAACTTCAAAACACAATATCCGAAATAATACATATAAAATGGGAAGCAATTGATCAAACACCTGGTAGGCAGCCATTTTTTGAACCCACTGCAAAAACACAGAAACTTTTTTTGTTATTTAAATATATAATATAACATCATATGAAACATTAAAGAATTTTGTTACTTGTCCAATTTTCACTTGACCAGAGCATTTGTGTTGATGTGAGAGGGGTCATCTCTCTTAATATGACTACAAACATATCAAACAAATTTCACAAAATCATCAGCTATTGTTTGAAATTAATCACTCAAACGTTACGAAAGAGATTAGGTCACTGATTCTTACCAGATTTAGCGACAGAAGAATAGACAGAAGCAATCAATTTGGAAGATAATGATCTCAATCCGGTGTTGAATGCCATTAGGGTGTATAATAACACCAATAAACACACAAATTAGAACAATGAACTGCTTAAAACCGCATATAAAAAAGAATTAGCGGCTTAATCAACAACAACAACATACAAATCATACAACCAAATTAGGGTTTTCTTATAACAAATACAAAATCACAAACAGAGATGGAAACCAACTTACCTATGATTCAGTTTCGAAGGATGATGATGAAGATAAATCAAAACAGGCGACTTCAGTGTTCCTTTGAAACCTCCGATTAACAGCCCCAAATTGTATATAGAACGTAAAATTGGAAACGCTTCTATAATTTCCAAAAACATCTTCCGGTAATTGATTAATTATTCAACCTTCCATATATAATCAAAGGAGACTTTGAAAGAAGAATGAAGGAATTGATTAATTGAATGAGAACAGAGAGAATAGATAAAAATGGCGCTCAAAAAATGAATTCACGGGCTAAAGAGATATGCCACATAATGGTCAAATGGTCAAACATTATTTTGCTTTAGTATAAGAGATAGATTATAGAAATAAAAAGAAAAAAATGCTTTAATCCTTTAAATAAAGTTGAAGGGGCAAGAAGACATTCCTTTATTCCTTTGACAACCAACACTTTCAATGCAGAAGCTTGCTTCACTGTCACTCTGTTGTACTTATATGCTCCATATGAAACCCAATGATGATGGCAACTCATTCCACCTATACATACACTTTTCTGTATCTATCATATCATATCCATCATCTCTCTCTCTCTCTCTCTCTCCCACCACCTGCTCACTTCATATTTATCCACTTCATCACTAACACAATGATCATCAACAGTTAATCGTACGAAAATTCTGCACAATTTGTCAATTTCAACCACATAATCAACTGATTACGGTTAATTAGCTTGAAATGCTGAGGATTTTGGTGGAATTTGGAGCTGTAATTCGGTGAATTGAGTTCGAATGCGAGTTGTTGTGTGAATTAGGGTTTTTTTCGAGTGTAAACCTAATTGCGGCTTCAGGTATTTTGTGTTCTGAATATAATTATACTTTGATTTCGATCTGTTTTGTTATATAAGATCTGTCGTGTTGATTTGCATTGTTATATAGATTTGGTAACAATTGAAGCATTTTAGGGTTTTATGATTGATTATATAAAATGTATGTGAATGTGACAAATGATTCTCAGGCAGGGCTGTAAACGAGCCGAGCTTGTCTCAGTTAGTTCGGTTTGTTTTTTTTTTTTAACGAGCTGAAAAGCCGAGCTCGAGCTCGTTTGGTTCGTTTATTTTAAGGAGCTGAAAAGCTAAGCTCGAGCTCGGATCGTTTATCTTAACGAGCTGAAATGTTGAGCTTGAGCTTGACTCGCTCATTTATTTAAAGAAGAATAATTTTATATTTTTACACATCTAACCTCATAAATATGTAACTGGTTGTGCCACGTGAGCCCAAAATTATTTTTCTCGCTTATCTTATTTCACCTCTTGGTATTTCTTAATTTAAATTAAAATTCTTTTGATTCGTATTTTATTTATATAAAAATATTGTTTTATAATTATTAATTTTTTATTACTAACTAATTAATATTTTTTTATTAAGCTGTGTAATACACAAGTTTCTAACCTAGTATTGATATTTATAGAAACAAAAAATAATATTTTAACATACACATAATGTATAATTTAATAATAAACTACAGAATTTATGACTTATGTACATATAAAAAGTTGGATTATACAACTAATGTTTTATGTATTAAAATTTGGGATTTAGGGCATGTTTGGCTAAGCTTTTCAAAACAACTTATTGACTTATCAAAAAGGCAATAAGTTGTTTTTGTGTTTGGCTAAGCCAAAAGTCCTTTTAGAAATGACTTTTTGCAAAGAAGAAAAAGGAGGTTTCAAGAAGTCACAATATTGTGACTTCTTGGCCAGCTTTTAACTTTTCAAACTACAAATTACCAATATACCCCTTCTTTACCCCCTTATATCTAAAAGAATGCCCGTTTTAGTCATTTTACATCAATAAGCTAATCCAAACACTTTTTTTAAAAACTACTTTTCAAAAAGTCCTTTTCCCAAAAGTCATTTTCCAAAAGTCGTTTTTAACTATAATAAGATTAGCCAAACATGCCCTTAACTTAAACGAGCCAGCGGCCAGTGAGTGAGCCAGCCAAGTTTACCTTAGCTCCTGCTCAGCTCGGCTCGTTTACAAACCGAGCAGACCCAGCTCGGTCCGTTTACAAATGAGCAGTTTTCGAGTGAGCCGAGAGCTTTTTGAACAATACTATTTTCAAGCTCAATATCACAAATTAAAGTAAAAAATCTATTAATGCAGGTTGATTCTCTTCTTGTGCTGAATCTCTGATGCATAAATGGAGCTTCAATTTCAAACTATTACAATGCTCATCCTGCTAGTTGCATTCTTATGGCCAAGAGTTGAATCTCAATCACTTCTCAATGTTACTGAAACAAAGACTGCTAGGGTTCTTGATGCAGTCCTCCAAGACTACGCTTATCGCGCGTTTATCACTCCAAAAACCGGTGTTTCCTTCAATGGCAGCGTCCCTAATAACCTTACCGGCATTCAAATCTCAGCATTAAGACTCAGAAGCGGTAGCCTGTTTACTAGAGGTGTTTCAGTTTATCAAGAATTCAAGATCCCGACCGGCATTATCGCGCAACCGTACGTAGAAAGACTTATTTTGGTGTATCAAAACTTCGGAAACTGGTCCAGTTTTTACTACCCTTTACCTGGTTACATCTATCTAGCTTCTGTGTTGGGTCTTCTTGCTTATAACGGTTCAGATTTATCAGCAAAAAACCTACCCGAATTGGATATCCGAGCTTCTGACGAACCCATTTCAATGGAGTTTGAGTCAGTCAGACCCGCACCCGATGGGTCAAAGTCAAACCCAATGTGTGTCTCTGTTGACCTGCACGGTCAAGTGAATTTCACCAATGTGGTATCTGGGAATAAATGTTTAGCTTTCAAACAAGGGCATTTCTCCATTGTGGTTAAATCGAAATCTAAAGCAAACCCCCCTTCTGCACCGGTATCTCCTTCATTAGTACCTCCGGCAACTTCTGAAATCGTTAAACCAGACAAAGGTTTTAGAATTAGTTCTAAGGTTTGGGTGTATGTGATCTATGTAGTCGGTGGATTTGTGGTGTTGGGGTGGCTAGTGTTGTTGGTATTGTGGGTTCAAGGGTGCAAAAAGAGGAAAATGATGCATAAAATGGAACGAGCGGCAGAAGGCGGTGAACAGCTGCATATGACCATGGTTGGTAGCATGAAAGCACCGGTGGCTATGGTGACAAGAACGCAGCCAACGCTTGAAACAGAGCATGCTCCATGAGGTCTTTTCGTTAGGTATTCTTGAAAGTTGAAACTAGACGTGTTTTTTATTCATTCTTTGTATATGCTTTGCGGGTTCTTGTGTAAATGATAGTTTCTAACCTCACATGACCATTCGTCGTTGTGTGAATTTTCGGTTTTGAGATAGGAGATGCTCATTCATGGTTAATACTGATGTCCTATTGACAAGTATTATAATGTTTTGCATAGATTATGACTATAATTGTTCACATAGAAATTGTGAAGTTATCATTAACTTCAAGGTAAATTTACATGATTAATGAGCCTTTTCTTGCAGCTCATAACTAATATTATATAAACCTTCTCTTATAATTGCTTCAACTGCAATGTTGGCGACAATTTGAGGTAGTGGCGAAGCTTGAGATTTCCGACCGGGGGTCGAAAACGTATATACCAAAAATTTCTATAAAACCGGGGGGGTCAAAAACGTATATACCCAAAAATTTCTATACGAAAACTACATACTCTCCACTAATAAACGAAAAGTTCGGGGGGTCGGCCGTCCCCTCCCACCCCCACAAAGCTACGCCCTTGATTTGAGGGGCTAAACTACAAGAAAATGACAACGTTGAACACCCTATTAATAGGGAAATTAAAGCTATATCGACATTCGACCCACCGTTCAATAGAACAATGTGCTATGGGTTTGTGACGAATTGTTTCCCAAGATATAACAAAGCAACGATTAGTACGCCTTATCCACACCGCACACGTTTGAACTTGCTAGTTTTAAGAATTTCAAGCAACTAAAAATCATGTTTGGTACCAACATGACTAAGTGGCAATATGGAAAAAGAGGAATAAGTTTTAGTGTTGAAAATAATTTTCTGGTCACTATTATATCTGGTCTTCTTGACCTTTCAAAAGGTCACAAAACAAAACCCTGATATATTTATGAAGAGTTGGTGGTAACTTGGTGTGTGCAATAATGTTTGTGAGGGTTGTTGTAAAGACTAAAGAGTAGTTAATTAAACAATGGTGATGGGCTGTAAAGAGGACATAACCTTGTACAACCACTCCAATAAAGGATTATAATAGTTATATATATAAGAGATTATGCTTTATTGTTGTATATAAAAATACACGTTAAAGAGATAAATATAAAAATACTGCATCCAATCATATTCACTCTATGTTAGTTAAAACCTAAATTTTACATAAAGACACCATTTTATCCGATGTTATAGTGTGACAACATTGGTGCGACAATAATAGTACTTACATATACAGGGTCGTCAGGATTTAGGGAAAACGCTGAGAAGTGTGAGAACAGTGAGAACGATTATGGATCGTCAGATCAAAACAATGAGATTGCACGGTGGCGTTTTCGTAAATAACATAAACTTTTTAAAGTGCACGCGCTTCAATAAGGGCAAAGAGGTAAGTGTACATCTACAAAAACACATCAAACGTAACCGAAACATATATACTTCCCCAGAGAAACCTCCTCAACTCCTACGGAAAACGCGAAAACCCTAGAAAACGCATCCAAATTTAAAATTAATGCATCCAAATTTAGTTTGAAAGTTGAAAATCATATTCACTCTTAAATCTATATTTTACATACATTTTATCGGATGTTATAGTGTGACAACATTGGTGATACAATATTAGTGCTCACATATGAAATGGTATATTTTTAGAGACAATGTATATGCAAGTCATCTAAATATCAAGACAATAAAATGTAAATCTGGCATAATTATATGCTAATTCCTATAAAAAATAACTTAAAGAAAATAAATTTGCAATCATGCTCTTCAATCTTCATCACCATCTACTCTCTAGATCTTGCTAAAAGAAGATGATATATTGCACCTATTGGTGGCACCATTACTCACTTTTAACACCATCTATACTCTATTAAAAACTAGAAAAGGTTAATTTTATATTTCCCTAGCAAGTTTATGGTAGACATTTACATGATTAAAAGCAAGTTGATAGTTGAGTGATTTATAATTTTATTCTATATTTGAATGGTATTGATGTAAGCTTTTGAATACTTGGATGACATATGTATGCATTATGTTGGACTTTAATTGCTATGGATGCATTATGTTGGATTTGCAAATTTCACTAAAACATATGATAATAAGGGTGGAATGAGCACCATTACTCACTTTTAACACCATCTATAAAAGGTTTAGTTTTTACTTGTCTAGCAAGTTTATGGTAGAAATTTACATAATTAAAAGCAAGTTGACACTTGAGTGATTTATAATTTTGTTTTTGTATTTGAGTGGTATTAGTGTAACCTTTTGAATGCTTGGATGACATATATGACATATGTATACATTATGTTGAATTTAATTGCTTTGGACGAATTATATTGGATTTACAAATTTCACTAAAACATATCGTAATAAGGGTGAAACGGGCACTCATCACACGATCACTAAAACCCCACCAATCACAAGCTCGCATTTCAATCCACCCAATTCTATCACTTGAACCTCAAGTCACTTGCAGCACCCATCACTTGAATATAAAAAAATATATAATCTTTTTTATCGTTCATACCTGTAAATCTCTTTTTTCCTAAACAACTTGAATTAATCAGTCAATAGACCATAGACAACATTCACCATCAACCATCATAGCCGTAATTCGTGAATAGCCGTAACCACCACCATCAATAGCCATGACCATACTATTTGCGGTGGTGTTTAACTGTGATCACGGGGTTCCTTCAGGAAACGCCCCGACCAACAAAATATTTTGCCCCTTACCAGGGGCAAATCTAGAATTTCTTTACCCGTGTCATCATATTTCAGTTTTCGGATGTTTATTAACTTGGGATCTTTTATCAGGGCGGGTCACCAAAATTAACCAAAATTAAAAAAAATACACACTATCATGATCACACATACAATGTCCCGATCAACTCGTGCTAAAAGCCTAAAATAACTTCAAAATACTTCCACTTCTCTTTCTTTTGAGCTTATCTTGTCATCATCCGTAAATATACAATCCGTCAGAAATTATAAACTACACGATGTCATTCGAATGTTAGACACATATATAACACATAAAAAAAACTACAAAAGCCCATCTATACAAATATACAACTCTCTAATATTTCTATGTAAAACATAACCTTTTTGTTCACATTAGGTCCTTCTACTTGTAAATACTGTCCAAATTTGGTGCAAAATTTCTTGGTGCATCAACGAGGATAGACTATGGAACTTTCACCATTGCTAAGATCACTTCCCGGGACATTTGATGAGCTATTAAAAGTCGATGATGTTTCCACGAACGAGTTTGACCCGGCCTCTGAAAAGTCAACACCCGTTTTGGGCATCTTTTCTAGTATGTGCTCTAGCTCATGGACCACATCTAACATAGATGGCCGTTTTTCGGGCTTATCGTTGCAACACCAAAGAGCCAAAGATACAAACTTGTCAACACACTCAGAAGGGTATGAACCCATTTTGTTATCTATGATTGAGAACATTATTCCTGCTTGATGAGCTATTTTGACCTGAAAAAAGTCAACACACATTTATTGTTTAAAGAACTTTATGATCAAATCAAGGAAATTAATGGGTCAATTCGGGTTATGTTTTATATCAAACGGGTCAAATATGTTAAATAAGAAAATATAGTTGAAAAGAAAACACGTCAAATGGGTCGAAAGTCTCCCAAAGTGTACTTTTACTTTCAAAACATCTTGAACCATTTTATTAAAATAGCTGAAAGGAAAACACATGAAATGTGTCGAAACTCGAAAGTCTCCCAAAGTGTACTTTTAATTTTAAAACATCTTGAACCATTTTATTAAAATAGTCAGATTTTTTTTTAAGTAATATAATTTGTATGGTCAAAAAAAATGTTCCTATTTGATGTGTATTTTGGACCTGGAAAATTTTCAAAACAGAGATTTATTACTTAAATATTCTCTAATCAATCTATAAAATTTAGAGGACGGTTTTGACCCATTTATTTATAGATGGGTCGATTCGGTTATCTTTAGCTCTAACGGGTTTAATGGATAAAATAGAGAATAGCTAAAATGAAAAGGGATTCAATGGGTCGAACGGGTCCAAAGTCACCTAAAGTGTATATTTGCTGCATTCATATAATTTAATTGTTATTGAAATATTATAACTTTTATGTTCTTTTTTGACAACAATACTTTTGGGTCAATTCGACCTTACCCAATCTGACACTTGCTTAAAAGTTACACATTTTGACCCGTTATGAGACCCGACCCACAAAATTTGCCACCCCTCTAGGGAATTTCGATATATGAATAATGTAAAAGAACCGAATAGTACCTCGCGGACGATATTTTTTCCATGTGATATTGGTTTCATACCAGTCAAAATTTCCAAAAGTACAACTCCAAGGCTATAAACGTCACTCTTGGCTGTCAGCTTATGGGTCAACAAGTATTCGGGATCAAGATAACCCTGCAATATGAAATGTAACTTATTAAAAGAATGATGTGGATCAAATTTAAAAATAGGTCCTAATTATTAATAGAATAGTGGAAACATGATAAACACATCGGAAAACATGCAGATTTCAAACCAACCCATACATAATTTATCGGTTTTGACCCGAACCCGTTTGGTCATAAGATGGATTTCGATCCAATTACCTATAAATAGATCTATCCAGGTTATTTTTATCTTTGACGGGTCAAATGGAATATAAAAGAAATATTTAAAAGGACAAACAATTTAAATCAAAAGTCACCCAAAGAGTTATTTTTAACGCATACAACCTCCAAAATGGTTTTATTCAAACAGTACTTTACTTTTTAAATGATATAAGTTTTGTAATCAGACTAACTATACATAGTAAAAGAATCAGGGGCGGACCTATGTGGTTACTCGGGGGAGCGCCCGCTACCGCTAGGCGGGGAAAAATTTGACATTTTTAGTGTAAATTTTGGAAAAATTTGACGTTTTTTCGATTTCGTTACCGCTTTTCTTATAAAACGTTACTGCTTGGCGTGGATCCTAGATCCGCCACTGAAAAGAATGAAATCGTTTGTGGACAAAAAGGGTACCGGAAATTATCCTTTTTGACCCAAACTCGTTTGACCCATCAGAAATAATATAGTTTTCGTAATCTTATTTCATACACTCAGTTTTTACAGGCACAGCTATTTTTAAGGTCAGCTCGACCCGCACCAGAACTTATCCATTTGCCCCCAACCCATTTAATCCGCCATTTCACACACAATTTATTTATAAAATTTTAGAGCTTTCCAAGACCAAAAACAACCGCTCTAGGTCAATCCAACCCTTACAGGATTTATCTGTTTTGACCCAAACCCATTTATAAGATGATTTTTTTTTTTGGACAAATATTGTTTCAGGTCAACCCGACCCGCACCAGTTTTTTTATGTTTTGACCAGAACCTGTTTGACCAGTCAGTCTGTCACCCAACCTGCCCAGATGGAAACAAATATGACTTACGGGTGTTCCTCTAACAAGTGTGGATACATAGTTAGGCCCGGCTCCATTATCATCTAAGTTCGGTGCCAGCCTGGACAACCCAAAATCAGCAACTTTACCAACGAAGTTGGAATCAAGAAGAATGTTGCTTGATTTAATATCGCGGTGGAATATCGGTGGATTGGCTTCTGTGTGAAGATAAAGAATTCCTTTTGCTGCATCTAGTGCCACCTGTAACCTCATTCTGAAGCTCATCTGTTTGCCAGATTTCGCTGTGACAGAATACAAAAAAAATAAAAATTGTTATATTTGTCAACACCCGCTAGAATAAAAATAAAAAATCTCAAAAGTTACATACCCTTTATCCAATCACTCAATGTTCCTTGAGGCATGAACTCATAAACCAGCATCTACAAAAATCCCAAGAACACTAGTATTACTTTTACTTCATCTTAAAACTAAACATAAATCACAAAATAAAAAAATAAGAGTAAAATGCCATTTTCGTCCATGAGGTTTGGCCACTTTTGCGACTTTCATTCAAAGGTTTGTTTTTCCGCATTTGAATCCAAAAGGTTTGAAATCTTGCCATTTTCATCCGACTTGTTAACTCCATTCATTTTTCTCTGTTAAATGAGGGCCATTTCGGCCTTTTTAGACATAGTTTATTAAAATAAAAGAAAACACTATAAGAAATAAAGATTCACCTCTGTTGACTTTCTCCCCACCCAAACACTTTAATCATCACATAAAATGTCTAAAAATACGAAAATACCCTTGACTTAACTTTAAAAAATGGATGGAGGTAACGAGTTGGATGAAAATAGCAAGATTTCAAACCTTTTTTATCCAGATGCGGAAAAACAAACCTTTGGACGAAAGTCTCACAAGTAGCCGAACCACATGGACGAAAATGGCATTTTACTCATAAAAAAAGCAAGAAATTTAAAAAATAAAATAAAAAATACCTGCTCTTGTTCCTCATCACAATATCCAACAAGAGAAACAAGATTCCTATGATGTAATCTTGATAAAATTTCTATTTCTGTTAAAAATTCCTTTTCGCCTTGTAACGACCCTTCTTCTGCGCGTTTTATAGCTACCGTTTTCTTATCCCATAATTTTCCTTTATAGACTTTCCCATAACCACCTTGGCCAACAAGACTTGAATCGCTAAAATTTGCGGTTGCGTTAGCCATTTCTTGAAAGGTGAAGCTTTTAACACCATCAATGTTGATGGAAAGCTTTGAGACTGCAAATTGTAAGATAATAAATAGCATCAAGTTAAGTTGTTTAAGTAAAATACTTGATTGTAATTATTTATTCACTTTCGAAACGCATCCAAACTTAAAAACTTACGTAAAGATTTTCTTGATAATGTGTGCTTGTATCTCTCTTGCCCTTTCTTGATCACAACCGTCAATATTGAAGAAACTAACACGGCACAAACAACCGCTACAACGACAATGGTTATTAATACGGTTCTTCTGATGCCTTTTCTCGGTGTTGCAACGTTCACTAAACCAATGAAAAAGAATTTTTATGCATTAAATATCAACATGCTTTCATTTTTGACATATAAGAAACTAGTTGCACATACAAAAAAAAAAAAATGCTAACTTACAATACGCATAAGGTCCAACAAGAGTGAAATCCAGAAGCTCATACGGTCCAAATAAATCACTCCCGGGAAATACCCATGTGGTAAAAATTCCTCTAATTCGTAAAACATCACTTGCAGAAAAAACTTGTGAGCGCCCGGGACCCGCTTTCGGGAAAAGTTTTAAAGACATCCGTAAACGGGGCCCCCTTTCCCACATAATTGAGTCAATATTTAGTTGATAGAAGTCCAAATCAAGAGAACTAGTGACATAATATTCAAATTGGTCTTGATAAGGTGGAAAGTAAGAAAAACTTGGACTTTTAAGGCGGTAATCGATTCTAAGAGGTGAAGCACAAAAGCATGGGATGGGGGCCCCTGGAACGTATTCGAAGTAGTTGTTTATGGGACATGATTGAATTGGACATTCGGTTGAGTTTGTCGAAATGGCACGTATAAACTCTTCGAATTCTTTAGGTTCGCAAAATTGGTCTTTGTTTTGTATGCTTGAATTTTGACAAATGGGATTTCCGTGTAACCTGATGAACACAAGTGCATGAATTGATTAGAATACTGTGATTCCGATAGGTTAGGAAGTTTCGGCCCGTTTACTTATGAATGTGTTGATTTCCGGTTGTTGTTTTAATTTTAAATTAGAGGAAAGAAATTAATATAGTTAAGAAGAGAACGGGTCAAATGTGTCAAACGAGTTGAAAATCTAAAGTACTTTGTTCAAAAATTTAGATTGTTACTGTAACAATATTGTTTTGTAATCTTACTTATGGATTAACTATTTATTTAAAGTTGTCAATAGCGAATAGCGGACGAGAGTGACAAGCTACCTATACGCTACATAGCAATAGAGATTTTTTTTTGGGTAAAGACATAGCAATAGAGATGAAATAGTGTGCACTATTTTATGTTTAGCGATACAATAGATGAAAATTTTAGAAATAATTTATATGCATATTTTATCAATATAAGCTGTTTATTCATCTAACTACGCATTTTATATTAAATAGTTATATTAATACAGATTAAAAAGCCTAAAATCCCGTTATTTTCGCGCTATGGAGTCTCTAACAATCAGATTGCGAGATAGGGTTGCTCTGCTATGAAGCCGGCTATAGCGAACCGCTATTATCACTATTGACAACAATGGCCCGAACCCATTTTGATTTGTTACCCAACCAGCCCGACCCGCACATATTGCTACCTCTACTCATGAACTTCATTAAAGAAGCATAGGAAGAAGATGACATACCTTAGGGTAGCATTTACAGGTGGACTTAAATCTCCTTTAACATTTGAAAGAGAATTATTTCGAAAATCACTGCAGCAGATGACGGTTTTTTTTACAAGTAGTCAAGATATGAGTAACAAAGTTTATATTCAAACTAAATATAATGAAATTATAGTCAAGATTAAGGTATTGACTTTAATATTAATTAAAATGGACTTTTGATATGCATTATTTCTTACAGTAGAAGTTTTGAAGTTGCATTAAACGACTTGTTCTGCCATAGACCAGCTGAGATGAAACCATTTAGAAAATTGTTCTCCAAGGACCTGCAATGTTTTACATGCAAATTTAATTGTTAAAGTCTTATAAATTATTTTATAAATAACGGGAAGTGAAAAAGATCCTCACAGCTTTTGAAGAAAAGGAAGTTTTGACAAACTTTCGGGTATCGACCCGTTTAACAAGTTATCTGATAAATCACTGCACAAGGTAGTAGTAAGAACTTCAAATCATATGAATGATAAAAAGAAATACATAAAACTATGAAAAGTAAACATCTTTAAACTTACATAGTTGTCATATTATTTGAAAGCTTATTTGATGGTATCGATCCAGTAAGCCTGTTTCTGCTGAGATCTCTGTCAAATTAAGCAGCCAAAATCAGCCAAACAGCACACATAAGCACACTAGCGCAAGATCACATGCACTCGCGGACACACACACAATGGAATAGAAAATATGAGCATACATGTAGCTGAGATTTGGTATTCTGCTAAGATCGGGGAGAGGTCCATGCAAACTACAGTTTCTAAGGCTTCTGCAATAAATGTAAAAAAATTACAAAGAAATTATGCACATAAAGGACGAATGAATTTCTTAAAAAAACATTCAAACTTACATTTTCCGTAATCCTGACAGATTTCCATATGAAGAAGGAATTTCACCATCAAAGTGATTGTTATCAAGTTGACTGTAAGATAAGATTGGCAAACATTTGAGTATTTAGTGTTTATCTAATTATTTTTTTATTATGTTCGAAATATTCATATAAGTAAGAAAAGAAGCTTACAGTATGTGCAGATTTGGAAAGTTTCCAAATTCTGGTGGAAGATAGCCAGATAAGTTATTATTATCCAAAAGCCTGTTACAGAAAAAAGTTAGTACTCAAAGGTGTTACTTTCAGTAAACCACAAGGACTATTTGTGTAATTAACTCATTTGTTAGTAAGGATGGTTGGACCGGTTTGGGTTGGGTTGACTGGTCCAAATTTATTTTTTTGTAAAACATGAATGGTTTAATTTTTATTACAAAACAATATTTATACAACGATAGTCTAAATCTTTGAATAAAAACAATTTAGGAGGTTGTATGCATTAAAAAATAGAGATAGGATATTGACAACTTTCAGCCATCCATTTGACCGATTCAACCGTTCCCACTCTAGATAAAGTTTTTATCCAGGCCATTGTGTCTAAAGATAAAACACAACCCAAATCCACCTGTTTTCAAGTTAATGGTTCATGGTTGACATGCTAACACTTTTTCATTAAAAAAAATTGTGAATAATTAATGTGTTAATTATAATTAAAAAAAACAACTTTTTACAACGACAATCAAGATCCTTAAAGGGAAACATTTAGAAGGTTGTATCCATCAAAAGCAAACTTTCGGCAAGTCGACAGCCTTTAAGCTATTTGACAAATTTGACCGGTCCCCTTTTACTCTTTTAACTAAAAAAATTGTTTGACACATTTGTTTTGTTTGATATGAGACAAAACAACCCAATAAGATATGAAATGATTACATAAGTTACTAAGAGAACTCACAAATGCAGTAGAGTAGATAGGTTTGACAGTTCAGCAGGAATTTGACCAGTCAACGAGTTATTGTTGAAATGGCTGCAAAATTTAAAAAAGAATGTGATGTAACCACATTATCATAAAGACAGACACAAACACAATTAAAATATGTCATTGTGCTTCACTCACATATGTTTAATATTGTTCAGATTCGAAAATGATTTGGGAATTGGTCCCGATATCTCGTTCTGGTCTATTTGGAACCTGTCTAAGTTTGTAAGATTACCAAGTTCAACGGGTAAACTTCCGGTTAATCGGTTTCCATTCAAAAGCCTGTAAAGATTGTGAATAGATGCTAATTAAGCCATACAATTTATAAAAATAAAAAACATACATTAATTAATCAAAGCTTATAACTTTTCTTACAAGAGTACCAAAGATTGAATATTTCCAATCTCTTTGGGTATACTGCCGGTTAAGTTATTCCACATGAAATCTCTGCAAATAATAAAACACAAACCATAGTTATTTGACCCATTTCGGTACGTTCAATTTTAGGATTTACATGTTCTTATAAAGTTCATAATGTAACTTAGTTTATAAAACTTAATGCGTAAATATGACATGTTTAGTGTTTTGAAAGGATTAATTTAATATAATGAATATTTGAGCTTTTAGAACGATACATACAATGTTTCCCGTAAATTTAAATACTATGGGACTTACAAAATTGTCAGATGAGAAAATTGACCGAGTTCAGGAGCTAAACGTCCAGAAAGATTCATGTTTAGTAGTTGTCTGTAAACAAAATGTAATAAAAGTAGGCCTGTATAAGCTTATTACAAAGGAAAAAAAAACAGTAAAGTGACATGACAAAAGGTCAAGAAAACACACATTTCCTGAACATGCCAGAATTTATCGACATTGGTTTTATGAACACATATAACACCGGTCCAATTTGATGTACATGGATCGCCTTTATTCCAGTTCTTAAGGTGATTCATTGGATCAACTAATTTCCCTTTGACCGCGAGCAATGCAGATACTGCACATAAAATTGGACAAAAAAAAACATTAGTCAGTTTAGATACAAAAAAAAAAGTAATATTTTTGTGCAGGAGAGTTGTTATAGTCACTTTTGAAGATGTTGAATACTTTACATATTCCGAATACTTAGAAAAATAATGGTATTTTACCATTTGATAATTAGTTTTGATGTAGCTAGTATCAAAGTTAAAACTGTTTTCTAGTTATCTGATTATTGGCTTTTGAATTAAGTAATTTGGAATAAGCAAGATCAAACTTCATAATTAATTCTCGTATCAAAACGCAATAAACAAATAAACAGTTTTAATTAGGGATGTCAATTGTGTTGGGTTGGCGTCTGGCGGGTTGAATCATTGAACCCGTACACAACCCATATGTTTATTTGTACCAATATATTAACCCTAACCCAGACACTTAAAATCATGTAACCCGAACACAACCCGTTTAACCATTTATTAATACGATTCAAACAGGCTGACGGGTTTTAAAGGTGGTTTACCGTTCAAAAAAAAGTTGTGACGCATTAAACTGTTGGAGGTTTGTAACAAATGGGTTAGACGGGTCGGCGGGTCGGCATATTGACCTATTTAATTAAACATATCGAACAAGGCAACCCAGAACATGACCCGTAAATTTAAGCGTGTTAAACAGGTTGATCTAAACGCAATCGCTTTATTAAACAGGTTAGATATGATAACCCAAAAGCTGAGTATAAGTACAGCCCTAGATTTAATAAGCAAACCCAAACACCGCTATTGTTTTACTAATTTCGTGAAAATAACGTTAAAAGCTGAGGACTGTTAATCATGCATCATGTGGTGGAGTTGATAGCTGAAAGACAAAAGGGTACATGCAGTGGCAAAGCTTGACCCGAATGACGGGGGAGTCGAAAACGTATATACCCAAAAATTTCTATAGAACAGGGGGGTCGAAAACGTATATACCCAAAAATTTATATACGAAAACTACATATATAACACTACTGAGCGAATTCGCCCCCCCCCCTTCTATACTTCGCCCCTGGGTACATGCACTAATCGGTCTTTGTCCCGATTGCTGAGTGTTATGTGCTTTATGTACAAGGCTTGATGCAAAACTACTATCGAGCTGGGGGTCTCACCGGAAGCAGTCTCTCTATTCCTACGGGGTAGAGGTAAGGCTGTCTACATCTTACCCTCCTCAGACCCTACCTTTGCTTTGCTATTGGTATGATTTACTGAGTATGATGATGAAACACCGCTATCACTTACAAAACAAACAAATTAACAATGGGTGTCATTTGTCAGTCTGTCTCATCATATGGGCCGTATAGATAAATGACAAAAGATGATACGGGCCGTATGTGCCATATCATTGTCACCACAATTGTCTCTTTTTCCAGTAGAACTTTCACACGGCCCGTATGATGTGGGCGAAACACTCTCATACAGGCCGTATAGCCATCTTAGCCATACGGCCCGTACGCCCCATAAACGCCTTTGAGGGCTGGTGTCCTGTTTAACACATAAATGATGTACCTTCAGAAGGATCAGTAACTTTGGCAACTGCAATCATTAGCAATAAGTGAACAGCAAAAGCAAAAACACATCCACTTGATTTGAACTTAAATCCCATCATCCTGAAAAAAAAAAAAAAAAAAAAAAAAAAAAAAAAAAACTCAATCAAAAAAACCCAGAATTTAGTAAATTTACTTCACAAAATCAGATCAAATTCAAGAAACACAAACAAATTTCAATAAAATATTAGGGTTTGAAACACTACTTCAATCTTCCACAAGATTCAAACTTGAATCCCACCATCTTCAAATGCTTTCTAAATTCAACAACTTTATGAGTAAATCTTTAAAACTATTGATGAATATTGCAGATTCAGAGATAAAGATTACTTGTTGTTCTTGAGTTCATCAAGTTTGACAAAATGAAGAAAGTCAAAGACAAAATGTGTTCAGCTGACAACCTAACAACAAGTGTAGTACTAAAAATCTAATGAGAGGGTAATAATTAAAAGGGAATAAATGGTGATTTGTTGATTGCCTTCATAAAGTCAAAATATTCAACAAAGATTCCCAAAATAGCCTCGTGTGTTCACATAGGATGGAAAGAGAGGACCGTCATTTTATTTTATTTGTTTTCTATCCTAATAACCACGCTAAAGCTTGTGCAGATCAGTATAATTTTGTCTCTTTTGCCTTTGACACATTTGGCTCCTTAGCGTCAAAAGCTATCCAATTCCTGATCAGGGTTCAACGGGTCATCCATAACAATTGTTCAGCCTCAGGGGGACGGAGTTTTGTCTTTGGTAGATTAGAGTTTGCAATTCAGAAAGGGGTGGCGGCGCAGCTTGTTACTCGTCTACCTTCTGTTTTGATATAACTTGGCAAGTATGAATGAAAATATATTTATCGTTATCCTAATTTATTTTATTATTATAATGTAATATGGTAAATGAGATGGATGAGATTTGAAGGTGTTATTATTAAAAGAGGGAAGGTAGAAAAATCAATATATTTTTATTGGTGGGTTGGTGGGTGTTGATAGCCTACACAAGGAAAGATAAATGTGTGTTTATGGGTTTTCGACTTTTCTTCTAATCAGACTAAGGGGCTGTTTGGTAGCCTCTAAATGGTCATTAAGAGGCTACCTCTTAATGGAACCATTAAAAATTTTACCAATGAGAATGTAGAAGAACGTGACATATGATGATTTACTATTCAGAGGTTACCTCTTAACCATTCAGACTTTAGGTTACCTCTTATTCATTCAGATGTTTTAAACCATTAAGAGGTAGCATCTGAATGGTCATTAAGAGGCTACCAAACAGCCCCTAACTGATTCTACATAAAATTGTTTATGTAACTGATTCAATAAGTTTTTTCTTTTCTAAACGACGATATAATTTTATTATAGAGGAAAAGTGGAACTAGTGAGACATTAGAACCATAAGAGTACACGCAATCTCCAAATGAAAACACCATACGTAAGAGCATGGAGTTTAGCTATGTTTTTTATCCATAAGAGCGAATTGGACTTTATCTAGACTGATAAAAACATGTTGTTGAATAGTTTATCGTTTCGTGCACGCCAAATGAACCAACATGTGCATAGCAAGATTGCATGTATCGCCTTTTTGTTTGCTTTCGGGAGCTGCACTGACTCACCCTTATCCAATATTTCTTTTAAAGGGGTTGTACGTGAGGACTTAGATAAGCTACACCAATTAAAAATGTGATTCTAGACCTCAAGCGCAAAGTCACACGAAACAAGCAAGTGATTTGCCTCTTCTTGCTCTACACCGTAACTAGCACCGGGGGGGGGGGGGGGGGGGGGGGGGTATAATATTAACTCCTCTGTTTTGTAACCATTTTTCGGGTTGTCGATTGTCGTCCAAATGAAACAATTGATTTTTAATGGGTGTTGATTTTATCGGTATCCAATTATTCCATTTGTGCACTATGAATTGTTGGCCCTCCTTTGCGTCTTCCATTTCCCTCCTAAGTTCTTTCACCACAAACTCGACGGAGCCACCACTGGCCCAAACCCATTTATCTATCGAATCGAAAATAGTCACCTAGTTCATCAGTGACTCACCGACTTGCCATTTCGATGTTCTAAGGGGCTGTTTGGTTCGATCAGAGCAGGTCTGACTGGACCTCTTACCCGGTCAGATTTGTGTTGAAGTCTGACTGAGTCAGACTCATTTTGTCTATTTTTGCTCCATTCAGATGTGAACCAAACAGGCTGAGGTCTGACCAAATCAGATACCCACCTCTTAACTGACCCAGTCAGATGCAAACAAACAACCCCTAAGTCAGTTTGCATGGGGCTCTTCAAATGCGAATTAAGTACTCTTAAATCTTCTCCATGTAGGACGTAGGTTATGGCGCCGACTAGCTAAACCGGATTTCCAAAATTTATTGTGTTTTTTTAATCAAATTCTAATTTACTACTTTAGACTACATATTTTTTAATATTGCAAATCCAATATACAAGATAAAGTAATTTTTATATATATGATTTTCAAAATTATTAATAATGCTAACGGCGTTTAAGTTGGACGATCATTGATGGTTAGGCGGCCCAGTTCAACGTTCCCCACAGTCATGAAAGTAGGGCCGACTCGTTAGGCTTTCCACCTTAGGCACGGGCCTAGGGCCACCAAAAAACAAGGGCCTCCAATTTTTAGTACGTTTTATATATGGTATATGTATTATGCCCAAATAAAAGTAGAACTAAACGATTTTTTTTTATTAAAGGAGCCGAGATAAAGTTGTTTAGGAAAAAATCCCAGATAGAAGGCTAGGTAAAGGAGGAATGTTTTGTTACTAAATATATTGAAAATGATAATTTTTAAAAAAAGGCCTCTATTTCATAGTTTTTGTAGTTCGTTTTGGGTCTCCAAAAGTGTTGTAACGGTTCTGCACGAAAGCATTGTGTTTCTGTGAATACAAGGGTTGATGAAGCGCTCAATATAGTTTTGTTTATCTATTTTCATGTTCCTATTGACATACACGACTCAAGTATTCATGTATCTATCATTGGGCTGTATCTCAGTGATATGCCAGTGATGGTGACAAACCCATTGAGGGGGTTTGATCCTGAGCCACACCTCGGTTTTCATCCGGCTGTTACTTCAGCGATACAACTCGTGTATAGGCAGTACGGTTTCTGGGGGAACGTCGTAACTAAGTCTAGCCAACCTAGCACGGACTCGGTTAAGACAACATAAGTCTGGACAGACTTGGCTAGAGCCGCTGATTAGACGGTGTGATATTAGTTCACTAAAAAAACTCACTGTTCCAAAAAAATGTATTCATGTATCTACTCTTATGTTTATGCATATGTGAACATAACGTAAGCACGTGAAACTTGTGTGTTTTTAATTATTGTACACGTAAACTCTTATCTAACAATTAACATGAACACACTTGTATATATCAAAAAAATGATTAATCTCTATTTTCTTATACTTTAAACAACTTGCATGATTTTACTCGCCCAAAGTATTAAAATAGTGACAAATGTGTATTATTTATAAGCAAATCTTTTAAGACTAGTTTATATGATTGTATTTATAAAATGAAATGACATACAGGATGTCTTTGACAATTTAACAAATTAAGACTAGTTTAATTATATGATTGTATTTATAAAATGGAATGACATACAGGATGTCTTTGACAATTTAACAAGCGGTTGAAATGTGATTGTGACATCCAAAATGTATTCTTCCGTAACAGTTATAATAATAGAAAAAAAATATTCATTTTCAATAATATATTATCTACAATCAGAATTTATTTAAATTTGATAATAGAATAAAAATATGTATTATTTAGATTTCATTTTCAAGTTATTATATTTTCTAATATCATAAATAACTAATCTTTGAATATATTTAGATTTGATATAGATTTTCGCTTTAAACAAAAAGGTGGTGGTGACCTATGGATTAGTTTTTTTTTTTTTAAGGTTAACTTTCATTAAAAACACAAAGGCACCCTATTCCAAGAAGGAATAGGAACCCGAAAACGAGAACATTTACATAACATTACAATTACACCATTTCTCCCAATCTAGATTTCCCCGACGCGCCCTGTATTTATACCAAAGAAAACCCAAAGCTTTGACGTCGGATATAATATCCGTCACTTTGACATCTGTATTTGAAAAAATCTTCTCGTTTCGTGCTTTCCATAATCTCCAGCTCGTGATAATGATAATGCCTTGTAAAACGATCTTCTTTTCACCACTAATACCATAAAGCTCAAATGCCCGAACAATGTCTTTAACAGAAAACGCAAACATCGTAGGAACACGGCACCACAAAGAAATACCATGCCACACCCCCGCCGCGATAGCACATCCCGTTAGAATATGATCCATAGACTATATACCATCATCACACAAGACGCACATATCATCATGAACCATAATGTTCCTCTTTTGCAACGCACTCTTAGAATATGACCTATGGATTAGTGGTCAATTGACAAAGGCAAAACTATTTAAACACATGAGATGTTCACATATCAAAAGGAACTACTATATTTTATATTTGAAAATATAACTCAAATAGAAGAATATTTTATTGAATGAATAAACAATATCAATCAAATAATTTGTTATTTTGAACTTTCCATTCATCAGATATTAGCACCTAGTCACCTACCAACCCCAAAGAAGCATTCACATTCAATTTAATATCGTCCATGTTTATACACCACTTTCCTTATACTTTATATTTATTCAATTTTTTATTAGTTTTTATTCAACTCTCTTTTCCACTCACAAAAAAGGTTTTTCTAATTATATCCTAGTAAATCCTAGATTTCTAATGGCTATATTAACCGTTTAAACCCCTCAACAGTCGAAAAACAAACATATATTGAGGACTACTCACCGATCATCATCAATCACCGCGCACCTATAGAGGACGACGGTGAGCCCGTGCGATAAACCCCATCACCGCACCCCTTCACCGAGTACACCCCTTACACCATAAGACAAACAAGATACACCCCACACAAATAGTTCGACTACAGTTTGGTTCCATTCTATCATGTTTGACTAGAAATCATTTATAATAATAATAACTCAATCATTCTTCAATTATAACCCAATAATATAATATTCTTAATAAAAACAGCCATTCTTTAATTATTACCCAATTTTTTTTTTTGGAAGGCACTGAAACTTTATATATAAGTAATACTAGTTCTTTTACCCGGCGCCATACGCGAAATGATAACATACATACTACAATCAAGCAGACTCGTTTCCGAACTAAATTTACGTCAAATCGTATGATAACTCAATCATTCTTCAAATCGTAGTTCAACTCAAAACATACATAAAAAACATTTTATAATTGACCCGGCTCATTTTCAGACAAAAATTACGCTAATGCGTAGACGAACTCGAATTTTATACCGACATGTCCATAAAAATAAAAACTTAAGAAATTAGTTTTAGGGTAAGCTTGAAACTTTAGAAACTTGAGGAGGTTAAAATGACATTTTCAAAGTTTAGAGGGTTACCTCTGACATTATAGCAACGTTTGGGGGTAGAATGGGTTACATGTTAAAAGTTTGAGGGTTAAAGAGAAGTTAGAATGTATGGAGGCCTTTTTTGTCAAGTTGGAAAATAGGAGGGTCATTTTTGTTAAGTTAGAAATTTGAGCAGTGAATTTTGTATATTTGAAAAAGTTAAGGGGTGATTTTGTCAAACTTGAAGCCATGAAGGTTTCTTGGAAGATCAGGAAAATGAGAATAGTGGCAGTTAATGAAATAGATAATAAATTAAATAAATAATAATAATAATATTTGAATGTGGAGTGGCTATGCGATGTGTGAAAGTATTTAGAGTTAGGTTGGTGGCACTCTGGCCACCGACCTTTCTCTTTCATATTATATAAATAACCATAAAAAACATGCTGTAGCCAGGAGCTATCACAAGCATACACCAAGGTTAAACACCACAAAACACAATAAAAAAAAATAACATATATACGTGAATTGAAAACACTACCAATGGCTCCACTCTAGTGATGACATCTTTGCTCTATTTCGGACCCAAAGATAGCTGAGGATCTCTATTTCTTCGAAGAGGTTTAGCATCGATACAACATTGTTTAAAACACTACTTCATTTCGGGTTTTCCTTATACTCCATTACAAATTACAATGGATAATTTGAGAAACTAAAATTCTGCCACGAAGACCACACAAGAGCATTGAAGAGAATGAGGTAATCGGTCTTTAGGTTAGAATGATTGGAGTATTAAATTTCAAGTTTTAAGGGTTGGAACGTTTTCAAGCCGTGAAAAAATTTAAATTGATTATACACTTACAGTTATCTAATATATATTTATCTTAGTGGTATTTCTTTATATACTCAAAAGTGAGAACTCAGATCATCAAATAAAATAAAATGTGTAATTTATGCCCCCATCGCATAAGATATTTATATTAATTCATTTATGTTATAATATTTGTGTTAGTTGTATTTCTTTATATACTCAAAGAGCGGGAGATCAGATCACTAAATATTGTACACATGTACACCTAACATCATTACTCAGTAAACTATGTTATGCAGCAACTATAATTCAGTTTATGAGCAAAATTTAACTTGATAGGTACAAAAAAAAATATGGAAGTGTATGAGATATGTTTTGTGGAGACTGTTATAAAGGAAATGGCAACATCATATCTAGGGTGCAAAAGAGCCGAGCCCGAGCTCGAGCTCGATTAACTTATGAGAGCTCGGGCTCGAGCTCGACTCAATTCAAGTTTTGCTTTCAAAGCTTGAGCTCGGCTCGTTTGTATTTTCTCCAGCTCAAGCTCGGCTAAGGCTCGGTTCGTTATTATCTATTAATTAGTATATTAAATAAAAATAGAGTATATTAATTACAAGTTTTGTCCTTTATGTATGTCCCAAATTGCAGGTGATGTCCTTTGTCTTTAAAATTGATGAGTTTTATCCTTAATGTTTGCAAATCTTGCAAGTTATGTCCTTTAGACCAAACCCAGTTAGATTTTTTGGTTAAATCAGATTACATAAGGGTATTTTAGTCTTTTTATAAATTTATTTAAAAATATTTATTAAATAAAACAAAACAAAATAAAAAACTTAATATATATTTATAGTTTTATATACAATAGGGTGGGAGTTGGCTACAAAGTATATTTTTCCTACAAAGTGTAAAAAGTCATAAAACATCACAATTTCAGCCTTAAAACACACTCAAAACTCACAAATAACAAAGTGAAGATTACTAAAACGCCATATTTGTGGGTTTTGTGTTGTGTTTTGGATGATAAGGCTTTGATTACCGAATGATTAACATTAGTGTGTTTTATATTGATTATCATGTTGTGTTTTATATTCATAGTTCTACAATGATGTGTTTGAAGTTTTTATGGAATGTTAGGGTTTGGATATTGTGTTTTAGTGATCTTCACTCTCTTATTTGTGGGTTTTGAATGTGTTTTATGGCTGAAATTGCGGTGTTTTATGACTTTGTACACTTTGTAGGAAAATTGGACTTTGTAGCCGTACCTCACCCATATACAATATATCCAAACACCATTTCAGTAGATTCATTCAACCCCCACCACCCACCACCACCACCACTGCCACCAAAAGACCACCGTTGACCACCAAATCCGGCAACCAAAAAAATCCCCACCATGTTTCCCTATGATCGTCATCACCAAACCCCCACCACCATCATTATCATCTAAAACCCCAACACTTTCTAGACAGAGAAATCGGAGAGATAAACAAATATGAGAAAGCAAAAAAGAAAACGTAGATTCTGATAACGAAATCAAACCCTTGTCGGTCGATTGGGTAGCTTTGATGGTGAATTGGACGGCTATCATGGCCGGAGACAGAGACCACCGACGCACTTAACCCACACCCACCGCCGCACCTTCACCCACCACCACCGACGCACTAACACCACCTCCGTCACCGCACTTAACCCACCACCACCGCCGCCGTACCTAACCCGCTGCCGCCCCTAACTCACCACCGCCACACACCACCTTCAATCTGTTACCACCACCGACACACTAACACCACCTCCACCACCGCACTTAACCCACCACCACCGAAGCACCAACACCACCACAACCACCGCCGTACCTAACCCACCACCGCCACACACCAGCTTGAATCTGTTACCACCACCGCCGTACCTAACCCGCCGTGGCCCCTAACTCACCACCGCCACACACCACTTCAATCTGTTGTTAGAGAGAGAAGAGAGAGAGAGTTGAGAGAGAGAGATAGAGAGAGTTTATCAGATGTTAGAGAGAGAGAAGAGAGAGAGAGAGAGAGTGTTTATCAGAGAGAGAGAGGAGAGAGAGTTTGTATATATAGTGTTTTACTTTTAAGTTTGTACAAAATGGCCCCTGAATAGAAGTTCTTTACAAAATAACCCCTGTATAGTTGAAATGACAAGAATACCCTCATGTGCATTGCACATGACCAGATTTAACTAAAAAATCTAACTGGGTTTGGCCTAAAGGACATAACGTGCAAGATTTGCAAACATTAAGGACAAAACTCATCAATTTTAAAGACATATGACAGCGCCTGCAATTTGGGACATACATAAAGGACAAAACTTGTAATTTACTCATAAAAATAATACAAATAATAGACTTTTTAGCTCGCAAGCTCGATAAGTGAAGCTTGGGCTCGGGCACGTTTACTAAATAAGCTTATTTTTAGGTTCGAGGCCGGCTTGTAAACAAGTTTAATTAAGTTCGGCTCGTTTACACTAAGGCTCGATAAGTCTCGATGAGCCTAACAAGCTTCGCATGCGAGGATCGAGCTCGGGCTCAATAAACAAACGAGCTTTGTTTTAGGCTCAAGCTCGGCTCGGGCTCGATAAGGCTCGGCTCCTTTCGAGTTTTTTCTCGAGCCAATCTCGAGTAGCTCAGCTCGTTTGCACCCCTAATCATATCGTTCATGTTAACATTAAGCTAATAGTCAAACCGCTGTATGTAAGTGCCATTATTAGTAAATCATAATAAAAGACTTAATAAACATAAAAGGCTTAAGTAAAGAAGTAAATCATCAAAGCAAACATTTAATCTTTTCAAAACAGTATAACCCCACAAATTCTGTATTCGTATTAAATAAATCACAATGAAAAAAAGATAGCTTCTTTTTTTTGAACAGATAATAAAAAAAAAAAGATAGCTTCTGTTTAAGAAAAAAATAATAATTTGTTGTAAAACAACAGTCTATTAGCAATTCATATACAACTATACTAAACATGAGAGAACAAGACTATAGAGAATAAGTGAATAGGAATTCTTTTTCATTGAGAAGTAAACATGCAATACAAAGAACTCTATATATAGTGTTCTTATATTAATACAAGGGACATGAAGAGATGGGAGTTAGAATGTGGATAGTCACCATAATATAGTTTATTTATAACACTCCCCCTTGACTATCCACGTGATAATATACTATTCTTTAATACGCTTGGTGATGCTGATTCGTTAAAAACCTTGCTAGGAAAACCCAGTGGGACAAAACATCGGCTAAGGGAAAAAGAGTGCAGCGCGTATTGTCTCCCCCTAATACTTCTGGATCAGGTATGTTGCCTCATTAAAAACCTTACTAAGAAAACCCAATGGGATAAAACTTAGTCAAGGGAAAAAGAGTGCAACTTGAATAAGTCTCCCCCTCATTTTAACATGTATTCTTAAGTGACATGTGTCCATCTTCCTTGAAAGTCGAACAAAGCTTTTGTAGCCAATGATTTGTCACTTGATCCCTTAATGTGCATGACTGTGTTTTGTTACATTCCTGCATCTACAAGACTAACCAAACTTGTTTTGATGGGTTAGTAAAATATAATCAAATATCGTTTATACCTGAAATATTTCTTTGAACTCATTCCAATGTCTCTTCCCTTGACAAAGGTTATATCATGACAATAAGCTCAAGTGAAAAATACTATAACCATAGATAGCTAGCAAAACATATTAATGCACTTATGCATTTAATGATGGTACTTCTAGAATGAGAATCTCTACTATGGTAGGAGATGATAATAGACATTTCTTATAACAAATGACTTAACAACCTTTAACATACTTTAAGGTTTAACTATGTCCATACTAACATAGCCAAACATCATCTTCTAGATGTACTTGAGGGATTATTAAAATATAATTACATATATACTCGAACTGCAGTTCGAGTAATAATTAGACTGTGCCAAGGTCATTCAAAAATTTTCCACTTTAGTTTGAGAGTTCCCTCTTGATGATGTTTACATTATCACTGTAAGAGTGAAATCTTGTTAAATAGATGTAGCTCATTTTTCAAAATTATACCTCTCTTTTCAGAGTATAGTCGACTGTACCACATACGAGTAGTTTCCTTTAAAATTCATATATATAACCCATATAGGGTTATTGTTTCATAATGCTTTGAGCATTTTTAATCCTTCAGGGGTTTTCACACAGATGTCATTTGCAATTGTCTCGTACATGTATACGGTGATGATATTCATAAGTTGTTTTATCTGAAGTCATTCTGAGATTGCGAGGCCGCTTAAACATCTAAAGATTATCGCATCCACTACAGGGGTATACGTTTCCTCGTAATCAACTGCTGGGATTTGGGAAAAATCTTTATGTTAAAATGTGTGCCTTACATCGCAAAAACTTATTATTTACGTTTCCTTTTATTTAAAGACACTCATTTATAACCTACTGGTTTGACGTCTATGGGTGTTCGAACTACTGGTTCGAAAACGTTTAGTTTGTCGAGCAAATTTAGTTCAACCTTAAGTCATGTAGCCATTTTGGCTATTTGTGTGCGTACACTCTTGCACACTTTCTATATACGTAATCTTTTTTTTCATCGATTACATCTATTGCTATAGCATAATCAAATATATCATTTTACACATGTTTCATTATGGTTCCATATTGTACTTATTTTGTACATAATTCATCGCGATCTCATATTTGTTTGGTACTAGAGTTTCTTTTAGAACTCCGTTAGCCTCTTTTGGGGTTTTGACAACAACCTTCTTTAAAGGTTTAGTATGCAACCACTTCTGGGGGTTTGTATTAAACCACTTATGGTGTTTTATGTGCCACATCTTTTGGGGTTACACCAACTGCGTTACTCTGCTCTTTTTGTGTTTTGTGGGTTTTATCTTTTTGGAACCGATTTATCTCTCACAATTTATTAATATGATAATCATTTTGTGGGTACTTCCATTTGAGCAGATAAGTTTAAGCTGGTATATGTGACTTTGTCACCTTATTTGTGTTAGTGAATGCATCTTGTGTTTCATTTGTTATTATTTGCAAATACATGTTCTTTCTTTTGGACTTCAGATTTGCATTGACCACTTCAGGGGTCGATATATAATATGATGCATTTTTTTATGTTACTAGTCTTTCATTTTCTTGTCTCCCCCTAAGACTGGGAATACGATGTACATATCCCATTTTATATGTTATAGTGGTGCTATTGGTACATAGGCTGCACAACAAAATATATATATAAAAAATGAAAACTTGGTTCTCTTCAGGAGACCAGTTGTAATGGGGAGTATTTGTGATAAGCAGTTGGTTTTGAATTGATATAATCAATCGACGAATTCCGTCTCGACTACGTATTCCTCTCACTATATTTCACATTGTGCCCAACAATGGTCCCTACAATTGGGTTGTCAAAGAACTGTGTTAAACCATGTAAAAAAAACAACGTTCCATAGTGTTGGGCATATGCTACATACGGGTAGCTAAAAACTCACATGTAACCATGTATGAATGCCACAATCCACACAACTGTACATTTCAATGGTCCCATATAAGATGGATTGTTTGTAGGAGTTTATTGTTTGGAATGGCATAAAAATTTATTTGCCACAAAAAAAAACTAACTAGACATATGATAAGGCATTTTGGGAGCAATGTTTTTAGATTACTTAGAGGTGCTAAGGTACCAATTAGCATGTTTGATTGTTTAGCATATCATGATGCTATCTTGATGATGTAAGACCCAGTTTATACTACTAGATTTAATAACATAAGACCTTGCATTTCATGCCAAAATTTGGAGTTTACAAAAACTTTCAAGACTTGAAAGTTATAACTAGACACAACATTCACGTATTGATCCTACGAAACCATATTCAAGACAGAAACTACAATTGTTTACATAGTTTTAAAACAAAAGATCAAGTGCGGAAGCCATATTCAAGACAGAAACAACGAAACCATATTCAAGACAGAAACTACAATTGTTTACATAGTTTTAAAACAAAAGATCAAGTGCGGAAGCGTTGGTTTGAGTGTTCGGTTCGGATACTTATGCTTGATCATCATCCTTCTACTTGAATACCTGAAAAACTGAACATTTTAGACAAACATTAGTATTATGATTCTTGGAATTTACGTGTTCAAAACCAGGTTCGAAAACGTATTCAAGAAAATCAAATTTTAAAAATTAATTAAAATCACATCAAACTGGGCTCCACCGTAACTTACGGTGACACCGTAAGTTACGGTGGCTTATGAACAATTGAGGCCTACCGTAACTCAGTAGAAACCCATCGTAACAAATTACTGGCCACCGTAAATTACGGTACCACCGTAATTTACGGTGTTCGCTGTACCAGTTTTTCTTGTTCTATTTGCAGTTTTGCTGATTCTTTTCATGTATCGAAATAGCTTATTTTCACATAAAATTGTTAAGTGACTAAGCTAGTTACCCATATCCATAATTTACTTATGATAATACTTGACTATTCTCTGAAGGGAATGACTACGGAATAGCCTACAAGCTTGTTTTGGCCCGTTTGAGTGCTGAATTAAGCACCATTCAGGACATGCAAGAAACCATGTTTATCACTTGTTCAAGATACTAGTCATATTCGTGACATATTGGTAATCTTGATTATCATGTTCAAAATGTCTACATAAAACTAACAATTAGGCATAATGTAACGAAACGATAAATTCCGTACCTCTAGAGCACGCTTTTCCCCCGTGAATTCCCTTCGGCTTGTCCGCTTGATGATCCGGACTCTTTGCCTAGAAAATTCAGTTTTACAACTTGTTTAGAACTCTTTTCATAACCATAATCACATCATTATGAGCCATGACCAAATCTGCGTTTTCCTCCTATTCTAACATTTAAATCCTCACTTAGGCATTTCAACGAACACCTAACGGGTCAGATTTTTCTATAATCATTACTAAGTTCATGACTTGCAATTTAACATCTAATTTCACTTTAATTTAGCAAATTGTACACATTTAAACATTTAAATTACTGAATTTCCTCATACAATTCAGCTTTTCACTAGATTAAAATTCATAATCCTAGTGTTTGTCTAGTCTTTACAATATCATAAATCACCTACAATGGTGATTGTAATTCTTTCAAGTATCATGCAATGATTTTCACAAATAATCATCTAGGGTTTAACCCTAAACAACATATTACTTCAAGATTCATTCATGCATAACATATCTAGGTTCAATTTCAGTTATTCATCATTAACCTAGAATTCATGGTGAATCAAAATATCAAAATTATACATACCTTTTGATCCCTATGACGAGGTGATCACTAATTTGTGTTTAGAATTCGATTTGAAACGGATTTGAGGCTTTAATTTAGTAGATTTTGGTGTGAAGCTAGGGTTTGGAGAATCCCCTGTTCGCCCCTCTCCTCTTGATCGACCAGATACACCAATTTTTTGGTGTGTTTGGTTTGGTTTTGTTACCATTAGTAACTATCTTTCAATTTTGACAAGTTTAAACCCTTAACTATGATTTTCCCTTAAGTTTAAGTGTTTTAACCATATTATGAATTATTTCAAGACTTGAATTTAACTAGGTTAAGTTCCTAGTTGGTAAATTCTTGTTTGTTATTTCCTTAGAATTTTAATATAAGGATTTATATTTTCGGGGTGTTACAAGTCCACCCCCCTTAAAAGGGTTTCGTCCCCGAAACCGAATTACGTACCAAATAAAGTAGGGTATAGCCGTTGCATTTCTTCTTCGGATTCCCATGTGGTATCAGCACCCTTCTTGTGTTCCCATTTGACTCTTACTTGATTGATCTCTTTATTTCTTAAGGTTTTCACCTTACGATCTAAAATCGCAATAGGTCTTACCACATAGTTTAATCTGTCATCCACCTCAATATCATCATAGTGGACATAAGTCGTCTCATCTGCTAGACATTTCCGAAGATGTGACACATGAAAAGTGCTATGAATTCCGCTTAGTTCCTCGGGTAACTCAAGGCGGTAAGCTACCTTGCCAACCTTTTCGATAATTTTAAATGGCCCAATAAACCTCGGGCTTAGATTCCCCCTTTTTCTGAATCTAATAACACCCTTCCAAGGGGAAACTTTTAGCATGACCATGTCACCAACCTGGAATTCGATTGGCCTTTTCCTTTTATCAGCATACGCCTTTTGTCTGTCTTGAGCCGCTTTCAAATGTGCTCGAACTATATCGATCTTTTCATTCGTAGCTCGTACTATATCTTGATGAGCGAGTTCACGTGGACCCACTTCCCCCCAACATACCGGGGTTCGACACTTCCTACCATAAAGCATTTCATACGGTGCCATCTTAATACTAGATTGGTAGCTGTTATTATACGAAAACTCAACTAACGGTAGGTCAACATCCCAACTTCCTCCAAAGTCGATTATACATGCCCGTAGCATGTCCCCCAATGTTTGTATCGTTCTTTCACTCTGTCCATCCGTTTGGGGATGGTACGCAGTGCTAATGAACAATTTGGTTCCCATTTGCTCTTGGAAATCTCACCAGAAATTTGAAGTAAACCGGGTATCCCTATCAGGCACAATGGATACCGGCATCCCATGACTTGCTATTATTTCATTCGTGTAAACCTCTGACATCTTTTCTGACGTATAAGTCTCACGGATCGGAATGAAGTGAGCACTTTTCGTCAATCTATCTACCACTACCCATATGGCATCGAAACCACGATTCATTTTAGGCAACTTGGTCAGTAGGTCCATTGTAATATGTTCCCATTTCCAAATCGGGATTTCTAACGGTTGGAGTTTGCCGTATGGTTTCTGATGCTCCGCCTTGACTTGTAAACATGTCAAGCATTTTTCCACATACTTCGCCACGTCCCTCTTCATTCCGGGCCACCAATAATTTTGTTTCAAATCATTGTACATCTTGGTCGCACCCGGATGAATTGAATAACGAGATTTATGGGCTTCATTAAGTAGGAGCGCCTTCACTCCACAGGTATGTGGGACCCATATCCTTCCGGATCGAGTCTTCAACCCGTGATTCCCATCCGACAAATCTTTCAATTGACCGATTATTCTTTCTTTCTTCCAATTCTCTTCTTTCATTGCTTCTAATTGCGCCTCTCGAATACGTCAAGTATACCCGAGGTCACCACGAGTTGCATCGATCTTACTCGTATCGGGACATAATCCGCTTTTCTGCTCAAAGCATTGTTAGGATCGGAGGCTCTCATGATTGTGTTTGTTTGTATGTTCTGAACAATTTGTGAATATGAAAATGTAAAGTGCAGCGGAAATGAAACCAAACTTTGTAAACACAATAAAAGGAGAGAGTAGTTTGATAAACAATTGCTTCTCATAGAGTCGAATGATTTACAAATCAAAAGCAAAAGATTACAGATAAGCTTACAAACTATACTCCCCCTCAGCCTGATGCCCCAAGGTTGGTTGCACACAAGATGAAAGGATTAGACATGAGGAGAAGAACCCGCTCAGTCAATCAAATGTAACAGTACAGGGTACTGTTACATTTATAGGCAAACCAAACCACTGATGTGCCTCAGCTGACGTCACCATGAAAGTGACATCTAACAAACTAACAAACTCTATCTACTGATCTATACAACCTCTGCTATGCTAACTACTGATATTTCAATACATTACATAAGATGAATCAAACTGCTGTTGCATCCTTCCACTGCTGTGAACCCAGCAGTACTTGTCATGACCAGCAGTGCTTGACTCAAGGCAGTAGATTGGGCAGCAGGGCTTAAGTCCTTCATCAGTCTTTGACTTGATCAGCAGTTTCCAGTGTCAGCAGTTGCAAGGCGGCAGTTGTACAGGACAGTGGTTTGGCCATCAGATGTTCTTCAAATCACTTCCAAGGGGAAAGTCTAATGTAATCAGCTGCTTATTATGGATTCACTGCCCTGATCCGGTTTTGGCTTTACATCATCTGTTCCTCTGGTAGGGTTCAATCCCAACAAGCATCCGCCACCGCATTAGCCTTTCCTGGGTGATAACGTATTTCACAATCGTAGTCTTTCACCGTTTCCAGCCATCGCCTTTGTCGCATATTTAACTCCTTCTGATCGAAGAAGTATTTCAAGCTCTTGTGGTCGGTGAATATGGTGCACTTTACCCCATACAAGTAGTGCCTCCATATTTTTAATGCAAATACTACCGCAGCCAACTCGAGATCGTGTGTGGGATATTTCTTCTCGTGTATCTTCAATTGTCTCAAGGCATAGGCTATTACCTTGCCCTGCTGCATCAACACGCAACCGAGTCCCGATAGTGAAGCATCCGAATAAACCACCATGTCTTCGACTCCGTCCGGCAATGTCAATACCGGAGCTTGAGTTAACATTTCTTTTAGCGTTTGAAACGCTTTCTCTTGATCGACTCCCCACATAAACTTTTCTTTCTTTTGGGTTAGCTTTGTTAGCGGTGACGCGATCTTGGAGAAATCTTGAATGAATCTCCTATAATATCCCGCAAGTCCCAAAAAGCTTCTAATTTCCGAAGGGTTCTTCGGGGGATTCCATTTTGACACAGCTTCGATCTTCGAAGGATCCACCAATACTCCGTCGGCACTTATGATGTGTCCAAGAAATTGTACCTCTCGTAACCAAAAGGCACATTTAGAGAATTTTGCATATAACTTCTCTCGTCTAAGTGTCTCTAACACTTCTTGTAAGTGGTGTGCGTGTTCAGCTTCACTTTTCGAATACACCAAGATATCATCGATAAACACGATGACCGACTTATCCAACATTGGCTTGCAAACCCGGTTCATGAGGTCCATGAAAGCCGCGGGTGCATTTGTTAGCCCAAATGACATCACGAGGAATTCGTAATGTCCGTATCTCGTGCGGAAAGCCGTCTTCGGCACATCTTCTTCCTTGACCTTTAGTTGGTGATACCCCGATCTAAGGTCAATTTTTGAAAACCAATTCGCACCTTGTAATTGGTCGAATAAATCATCTATCCTCGGAAGCGGGTATCGGTTCTTTACCGTGAGTTTGTTTAACTCCCGGTAATCGATACACATACGCATGCTCCCGTCTTTCTTTCTCACGAACAATACTGGTGCACCCCAAAGAGACACACTCGGTCTTATAAATCCCTTGTCGAGCAGGTCTTGAATTTGGGACATCAACTCTTGTAATTCCGACGGTGCGAGTCGGTACGGGGCCTTTGCTACAGGTTTCGCGCCCGGAATCAATTCGATCCCGAACTTTATTTCCCGTTCAGGCGGTATCCCCGGTAAATCCTCCGGAAACACATCTTCATAATCTCGTACTACCGGTACATCTCCAATCTTTCGTGATTCTTTTTCGGGCTCATTAGCGTATATCATGAATGCCTTGCATCCTCGCTTCATAAGTTTGTGAGCTTTCAACATTGAGCATACTATGGGGTTGCCACCTTTTTCGCCATAAATGGTGACGTGTTTTCCGCTCGGAGATGTTAGTTTTATCTCTTTACGAAAACACACGACCTTTGCATGATGTTGAGATAGCCAATCCATCCCAACGACTACTTGAAATTCTCCCATTGACATCGGGATTAGGTTTATCAAATATTCTTCATCGTCAATGCTCAGTTTACAGTTTTTACATACATCACAAACAATAAAGCTCTTGTTATTACCTATCTCTACTTCTAAGGGCACAGGTAATTTTGTTAGAACAAATGAAGGATGTCGAATAAATCCATATGAAACAAAGGATTTATTCGCACCCGTATCAAATAACACGCGTGCAGGAATCGAATTTACAGCAAATATACCTGAGACCACGTCAGGTTCAACATTTGCTTCTGCGGCGGTTAGTTGGAAAGATCTTGCTTTTGCTTTCGAGGCTTCACCTTTCGAGTCTTGCCCATCTTTCTTTCCAATCAGTTCCGGGCATTCCGATCTTTTGTGACCCGTTCGGTAACAGTTGTAACAGACAGTCACCTTCTCCGGACATGATATAGCCATGTGTCCCGTCTTTCGACATATGGGACAAGGCTTATCTTTGAAGCGACATTCGCCCTTATGATTCTTCCCATAAATTTTGCAACTTGGTGCACTACCTTTTGCATCCGATTTCTTCGCTATTTCATTCATTCGTGCTTTCTTGGTAGGGCTTGGATTCACATCTTGTGCCCTTCGTTCACCCCGTTCTATGCTCTTTTTCAATTCGATCTCCCTTTCCCGAGCAGCATTGACAATCTCGGTAAGGGTCTCGTACTTTGAAGGGGTTATGAACTCTCTATACTCCGCACTTAGCATGTTATGGTAGTAATAGACCTTTTGTTCTTCATTTGTTATCAAATCATCACAGAACTTCATCTTGTCCATAAACATCCCCGTGATCTTGTCTATGGATTCACCCTTGTGTCTGAGTTGCATGAACTCTTCCTTGATTCTATTTATGACCGCTTTGGGACTATGGTGTTTAAGAAACGGCGTCTTAAACTCCTCCCATGTCATGTCCTTAGCCGCTTCACTTCCAATCTCCTTCTTTTTGTTATCCCACCAGTCTTTTGCTTGACCTCTTAATTGACCCGTACCATAAGCTACGTAGTCATTTTCATCACAATGAGTTCTCTCGAATACTCCTTCGATATCACTTAGCCATCGTTGGCACACAATTGGATCAACCTCCCCATTATATATGGGTGGTTTACATGCCATGAATTCCTTGTATGAACAAGGCTTTCGTCCTCTAAGTTTTTCCTTTGCTAGATTTGAATTATCCTCTAGCTTCTTGATTCTCTCGTCTACTATTGATAAAACTGTGTTTTGAATTTTATCAATAAAGCCCGACAAACTGTTTTCGATCGCCTTTCCAACCTGTTTGGCAATCACTTCCCTCATTTGTTCGGAGACTCTTGGCACCGCATTATCATTACCTCCATCTGCCATCTCTATTTCTGAAATGTTTACATAGGTTGTTAAACATTCCATTTATAACACTTGCTTTACTTGTTTTGATTCAATCAAGTTCATATCTTGATTCAATCGTTCTTGTTTTGATTCAATCAAGTTCATAACTTGATTCAATCGTTCTTGTTTCATGCATTTCTTGTATTTGAGTGAGCTTACACACTCTTTTCATGCATATTTGTTCATGATTTATTTCTATATTCTCTAATTTCTACTTAAACGATTAACTCTTACCGGATGCTTGATCAAGCTTGAACCGAACACTTCTTGACAACCTTAAGCTCTGATTACCAACTTGTAAGACCCAGTTTATACTACTAGATTTAATAACATAAGACCTTGCATTTCATGCCAAAATTTGGAGTTTACAAAAACTTTCAAGACTTGAAAGTTATAACTAGACACAACATTCACGTATTGATCCTACGAAACCATATTCAAGACAGAAACTACAATTGTTTACATAGTTTTAAAACAAAAGATCAAGTGCGGAAGCGTTGGTTTGAGTGTTCGGTTCGGATACTTATGCTTGATCATCATCCTTCTACTTGAATACCTGAAAAACTGAACATTTTAGACAAACATTAGTATTATGATTCTTGGAATTTACGTGTTCAAAACCAGGTTCGAAAACGTATTCAAGAAAATCAAATTTTAAAAATTAATTAAAATCACATCAAACTGGGCTCCACCGTAACTTACGGTGACACCGTAAGTTACGGTGGCTTATGAACAATTGAGGCCTACCGTAACTCAGTAGAAACCCATCGTAACAAATTACTGGCCACCGTAAATTACGGTACCACCGTAATTTACGGTGTTCGTTGTACCAGTTTTTCTTGTTCTATTTGCAGTTTTGCTGATTCTTTTCATGTGTCGAAATAGCTTATTTTCAGATAAAATTGTTAAGTGACTAAGCTAGTTACCCATATCCATAATTTACTTATGATAATACTTGACTATTCTCTGAAGGGAATGACTACGGAATAGCCTACAAGCTTGTTTTGACCCGTTTGAGTGCTGAATTAAGCACCATTCAAGACATGCAAGAAACCATGTTTATCACTTGTTCAAGATACTAGTCATATTCGTGACATATTGGTAATCTTGATTATCATGTTCAAAATGTCTACATAAAACTAACAATTAGGCATAATGTAACGAAACGATAAATTCCGTACCTCTAGAGCACGCTTTTCCCCCGTGAATTCCCTTCGGCTTGTCCGCTTGATGATCCGGACTCTTTGCCTAGAAAATTCAGTTTTACAACTTGTTTAGAACTCTTTTCATAACCATAATCACATCATTATGAGCCATGACCAAATCTGCGTTTTCCTCCTATTCTAACATTTAAATCCTCACTTAGGCATTTCAACGAACACCTAACAGGTCAGATTTTTCTACAATCATTACTAAGTTCATGACTTGCAATTTAACATCTAATTTCACTTTAATTTAGCAAATTGTACACATTTAAACATTTAAATTACTGAATTTCCTCATACAATTCAGCTTTTCACTAGATTAAAATTCATAATCCTAGTGTTTGTCTAGTCTTTACAATATCATAAATCACCTACAATGGATTGTAATTCTTTCAAGTATCATGCAATGATTTTCACAAATAATCATCTAGGGTTTAACCCTAAACAACATATTACTTCAAGATTCATTCATGCATAACATATCTAGGTTCAATTTCAGTTATTCATCATTAACCTAGAATTCATGGTGAATCAAAATATCAAAATTATACATACCTTTTGATCCCTATGACGAGGTCATCACTAATTTGTGTTTAGAATTCGATTTGAAACGGATTTGAGGCTTTAATTTTGTAGATTTTGGTGTGAAGCTAGGGTTTGGAGAATCCCATGTTCGCCCCTCTCCTCTTGATCGACCAGACACACCAATTTTTTGGTGTGTTTGGTTTGGTTTTGTTACCATTAGTAACTATCTTTCAATTTTGACAAGTTTAAACCCTTAACTATGATTTTCCCTTAAGTTTAAGTGTTTTAACCATATTATGAATTATTTCAAGACTTGAATTTAACTAGGTTAAGTTCCTAGTTGGTAAATTCTTGTTTGTTATTTCCTTAGAATTTTAATATAAGGATTTATATTTTCGGGGTGTTACAGATGACCTATTTGGTCATGCCATGTGGTGAACGTATAAATATTCTTGTAACTTCTGGCTACTCACCATATTTGATTTAATGGAATATTGTGGAAAATTAGTATCATTTCTAGTAACTTCTAATATAGTCTTCTGGCCATATTTACTATATGATATATTTTAGATATTTAGTACATTTTCTTTTACACCATTCCAAGGTGATGACTTTTCATTCAAACATAGTGGAAACTTAATAAATTTCTTCGGTATACATTAGAATATGATGCATTATGAATTACAAAATTCGATATCAGCGGGTAAACTATCGATGCTCTTCTGGAGCATTTAATATGCTATTAACACGTGAAATAATATCAATAGCGTCTCTACCACGTGAAATATTATAGTTTTAGCCTTTGTTTAGAGGGAAAACATGTACTATTCATAAGGTTTTCCATCACTAGGCTATATGTTAGCCAAAAACGCCAAGTGCGATGAACTAAAAATTGGGTTGAACTTGAAAAATCATTATTAAAACAAACGGGACTTTGTATACATTTGGGAGAACTTCGGGTTCTCAACATTGATTTAGGATTCATGTGAAATTCAGTATAAATGAGCATCAACGCTAACTAAAATGAATTATTATCTATCAATTTAAGTAACTAACATCAGAGTAGTTTACTTATGAACAAGAGAACAAACATAAGAAAAAGATTTCCCTCATCATTTACCATGATCATGACCTTTATAACGATCATTAAATCATCACATTCACTTTTAGTGAATGGATTATAACCACATAACTTTCATAGTGCTATCATTACAATTGATTTTGTTATGTACATGATCTCGACCTTTCACTAATCTATCATTGCATTTACCTTAAGGAATGACTTAGAGCCACACAACCTTCATTCTGGTTGTTTCAAACCTTATATATATATATATATATACTAGTAATATTACTACTTTATGAGCATATTTGAGTTTTGACAAATGGAAATTGTTTTATTAAACCAATATAAATAATCTTTTCATCACATAACCTCAACTAGAAAAAGTTATATGACCGGGACATTAGGATTTATCGGTCCAAACTCTTACAAGCTTTGATAAGTTTATAATATACTTTAGGGAATTTGACACTTCGAGTGTCATACTATAAATGAATCTTGATCACAATTCAGTTGTGTTTATAACTTGTGAGCATACACAACTTTTGTTATTTTTATGTTCTTATCAAAACTGCTAATATATGAAACACAATGTATACATAAAATTACAAATGCATGACTTTGTAACACGTCGCCAAAAATATAATAAAAGATAATTGTATATAAACCATTTGAGACAATGAAGTTATCTTTAGAACCACTATTAAAATATTATAAAGGTTTATATAAACATGACTAAATACAATTTAACTCGATTTAAATAGTTGAGCCATTATAGGCTATTACTTTATGAACTAGAAAGGCAACAAAGTGTCACACTTTTACTTTTTGAATATCAGAATGAATAGTCATAATAATAATAATAATAATAAAGATGATTGATCTTTTATGTAACTAATCATACATGCAAGAGTTATTTTACCTTTAAAACATATGTTATGATGAAAAACGTAAATGAAAATAATACATAAAAGTGTTGAAAGAATACAATGAAGTGGCAAAGATGGAATGTTAACTGCCACTTTAAATGATTTCTTTATAGCTCTTTATGGCTAATTTAAATGATTTCTTTATAGCTAATTTAAAATTTGAATTATAGTAATTAGTTACCATCCCGTTTCTTCTTAACCCCCCTTCAAATTCTTTGGTGGTTTTAGAAAGCAATCGGCCAAACACAAAAGCATAATTCAAGATCATGTATATCAAATTATCAATTCCAACGAGATTTCAACCGGTGAAGTATATGGCCGATTAAATACATAGAAAATCAGGTTTCTTCCGTAAATATTAATTAGATATATGCAAATTAACTTGTTTTCAAGCAAAATTTATTAGGCTCTTCATCTTAAATACAATTTCTTAGTTGAAATCAAAATGTCAAAATAATTCTTAATACAAACAAATAATTTATGTGCATGTTGATGGTCATATTGACCAGTTACTAGCAAATGTAAATACTATATATAACATTTAAATTTTCATACATTTATAATGGATGAATAATAGATTATGACTAGTTAACCTAGGCAAGATTTTCATCAATCCCATATAAGAACAACCAAAAGAAAAAATATATATATAAAAAATAATATGGTCACGAGTCATGATGACTTAATGATGATATTGGGGGAAATCTGAAAACTACAAATCTAAAATGTAGTAAATGGCATGAAGGAGTCCGATTTGATGCTAATGAAGAACGTAAACAATTGCATGAAAAAAAATCTTCAAAGGTTGTAAACGTTGTTATTATTATTTTTTTTTAAACAAATCAAATATAATTTATTTTTCAGTCATTTTCTCCTCAGTTACTTTCATGCCATCAAAATATTCACAAAACTAAATCCAAATTTTCTAGTTATGATTATATACAAAAACAATAAAATGAGGACAAAACATGGAGCCATGAAGTCAAAGGTGAAAGGCTGTCAATTGTTTCTACTCTTAATTTCACTTTTCATGGATACGATAACATTATTCAAGATGTCTAAAATAATAAAACAGTTACTAAGTAGAAATATGAGCTTTGTGTATTGTTACCTGAATGGATGAAAGAAAGAAAACCAAAACATGGATATGAAGATTCAAATCATGGATATGAAGATCTTGCAGCAACTCGTGCTGATAATGTGTTGTAAAACAACGGTCTATTAGCAATCCATATACAACTATACTAAACATGAGAGAACAAGACTATAGAGAATAAGTGAATAGGAATTCTTTTTCCTTGAGATGTAAACATGCAATACAAAGAACTCTATATATAGTGTTCTTATATTAATACAAGGGACATAAAGAGATGGGAGTTAGAATGTGGATAATCACCATAATATAGTTTATTTATAACATAATTGACTTTCTTCTAATAATCTAATAATAATGATATGTAAATTTCCACTTGACCCAATCATTGTCAGTATCCACGTTCAAATAACATACCAAAAGAAATAATATAATTAGTTATGATTTGATTAACATACCAAAAAAAATTTTTTTTGATTAAAGAGTAAAATGCCATTTTCGTCTCTAAGATTTGAGCAGTTTTACGACATTCATCTAAAGGTTTTGTTTTTTCGCATCGGGATTTAAAGGTTTAAAATCTTGTCATTTTCTTCGGCTCGTTAACTCCATCTATTTTCCTCCGTTAATTTAAGGATATTTCCGTCTTTTTGGTTAACATAAAAGGCAATTCGGTTTTTTTTTCACTTTATGTACAAGCGTTTAGCATAATGTACAAGTATTCAAACAACCGAATTGCCTTTTAAGTCCACAAAAAAGACGAAAATACCCCTAACTTAACGAAGAAAAAAAGATGGGTTTAACGAGCAGAATGAAAATGGCAAGATTTCAAACCATTTGGATCCACATGCGAAAAAAACAAACCTTTAGACGAAAGTCGCAAAACTGGCCAAACCTCAGAGATGAAAATGACATTTTACTCTCGATTAAATTTACATTTACAATAATTACAAAAGGTAAATAAATCCCAACATATATATGTTCTCTTATGTAATAGAGTCACGGGTCGAATTTGTCAGCGTTCAGTGGCGGATCCGGGAACTTCTTTCAGTGGATTCGTTTTGGTAGATTCTCACTATTTTTTTTCAAATCGTACAAAGTTCTTACTATTTTTTTCCCAAACCAAGTGGGTTCATATGAGCCCACAAAACCGGGCTGGATCCACCACTGGTTGAGTAGTGTCACCAAGGATGGGAATGATGTCGTTGGCCTTAAGAATACAGAGAAACCGTTCAATTTTCGCAGCTTTGAACTGGTGATACGCATGCTCGCAGAAAGCATGATTCTGTACATTGAAATAAGGTTAGCACTTAGCATGCTCTTTCATAGAAGAATGTTGCTAAAAGGGTTATAAAAGAACAATAATAAGAAATAACAAATAGACAACAAGCATGACTTATGATTTACATATGCATGCATTCTGCTGGTTCACAACATGGACTACCTTCTTCTAAGCATAATCTTTTGTTTTTATATTATTGTATTAACATATGTATAATGTAATTCATTAGATTACGGGTATGTTTGGCAAAAGTAGCTGGTAGCTGGTAGCTGGTGGCTGGTGGCTGGAAGCTGCTAGCTGGTGGCTGGAAGTTGGTAGTGTTGGATCAGTTCTGTTTATACATGAAGGAAAACATGAAACATACCTTTGATTGCATCAGCATAAACCAGCAGAGAATCCAGTTAAGACGCAGCAATAATGTTTGACATGGTTGTCAGCTTGATCTGGTTCCTCCTTAGGGTGCTGACTGATGATGATGGCTAAGAAACCGAATAGGGGATTCGATTATGGAGATGGAGGTTTCGATTGATGTTATGCTAATATGGTTGTGTCTAATGTGTAACTGTGTAACCCTTTAACCTCCACATAATTCTCCTTATATAAGCACCCAGGAGGAAACCTAATTAGTTAATAAGGGTAATATGGTCCATCAACAATTACCAACTAATTATTAATAGGTTATAATATATTTTGATCTATATTATGTAAATGATTATAATGGCTACTAGATTAAATATTAAACATAATATATTTAATCTTACATTCTCCCACTTAGCCGAGTAATCATTTACTATGAGTATTAGATAAGCCTGATCAGGAGTTAACACTCATTTTAGCCTTAAACAAGTACTATAGCAGAGAAATACAGTCGTTGAATCATTATGCGACTCAGGACCCCCATTAATCATACTATAGCCTTAATTTAAAACCTAATCGTCATGATCAAAATACGCATAAGCCCTTTGTTTGATTTGTAACTATATTTGTCTATATGCCATTATGCTAGCTTGGCATATTCTTAGAGACATACAAAATCAAACTGATGAGGAAAATTAACTAATACTTAGTCATTCATAGTACGATATGCAGTTGCGCATGGCCATCAATTAATACCCGTCTCTGAGCTCTCTTAATAAGACTTATGGGTAATAGCCCTTCAGTTATAGGATCCCTAAGCATATCATGAATGTATTCGATACAAACTTAGTTTCCTCAATTCGTTCATAAACGAATAATTAATTGCGTATCGAAACTTAATGCAGCACCTCTTGAACTGTTACTGTTCAAGGAGTTATGGTAACTGACTTTATCACACTAGGTCTTCAAAACATTAATTATATGGAGTTAATCAACTTATGAGTCCACTGATAAATTTTCAACAACATTTAATGACTATATTATGTCGTTATAACTTAGGTTGTTAATATCAGTGCACTATGACTCCTCCATGAAATAGGTTTTGTCTGCTGACATAAAGATATACCCGAAATTACATTTTGTCATCTTTGAATATCTCAAAGTTAGAGTAATAAACCGGTTTTAATTCTCACTTCTTCTTCAAATTATAGCTTCTCGTTTCCTTTAAAGATATTGTAATACTCCATTAGATGCTTCACATTAATCTAGACATATCTAGTGTGTTGCAATGTGAGTAATATCTAAACGAGTGTAGACTTAAACTTACATAAGGCTTCTAATTAATGAAGCGTAAAAATAATCTCATTTACCATATTATCCTCTGAAGGAGAGCAATATTGATTGTTACATACGTAAGGACCCATTTAATGTTAAACTTATGGAACGGTACTAATATCCCATTGGGTCTATCTCAGTATGTTATGATATCAATCACGTAAGAGATATCTCTGAGATTTATTATATCAAAGTTTGTGTTAACAATGCTTTGACTTATGTAACATATACTTGTCAAAAGAATGTCATCTATATAGACAAGTTTATCTTAGTTGCTCCCACTCATTTTGAGGTAGGTACATTAATCCACTTGGTTGTTGATGAAAATAATTACGTTAGCTTTTCATCACATTATGAAGTTTGCATTAACCCATACATGGATATTATTGGCTTACAAATAAAGTGTTCTTTAACCTTCAGTTTGAAACTTTAGGTTGTTATCTAATGAACATGTAAATGTGTCAGCCATTTGTTATGGAAAATTGTTTATAATGTTCATCTAATGTAGCTTTAAAATATTATAAGCTACTAGAACAGTGATGATCCTCAAAGAAATCTTCTGTTAGATATGTAATAAAGATTCTTTGATAATTCATCTCTTTCTGAGTGTAACCTTTGACAATCAATCATGCTCCTTTGTGTCCCAAACGTTTATATTAGGATTTGGTTTAGTTATGAACACTCTTAGGTAATTCAATCAAATCCCAAACGTTATACAAACACATAAAATCAGTTTTACTAGAAAACTGTTTTATTCCATTTAAAAGAATATTGATTGACACTAATGGCTTAATTTTAAGAGATAGGACCAGTAAACTTTTCCAAAATCCAATTCAACTTCAGTTAGGGAGGTTATGTAATCATCAAAGTTAGTAGGCTTTTAAACCTAGATGACCTCCTGAGTTGATTATTGGGTTCATTAGAAGTTTCAATTTTATGGATTAGCTCTTGGTTAGGTTGCTATCATTTTCAGGATTCTAAGTTTGTAAGAGTTGGTGCAGTATGGTGTACAAGAGGTGTAATCGGAGTTAAATTCGGAGTGAAATTTAATGACACTCTTCCCCCCGCCTCTTGTATTCCTTGCAAATTATGATAAGGACTTTGACTGCTCCCACTAACCTTAGAAAACTTTAGGAACTCAGCATGCTTAGGGTCAATACTTAACGACCAACTAATTCTAATAGAGAAATAAGTTAATGACGTCAGTCGTTGTAGTTTCTCTTGTTGAGGATTAGGTTAGTTCAGGTAAGAAATCTAAGTGCGACCACAATTAGGCAACAATGAAACTTTTGTAAGAGTAGCATTAGATTTAAGGAGATAAGTTATGATAGAACAGTGTCATAATGGAGCAGTGTCTTGTACAAGAGGTGTAAATTGAAGTAATATAAAGTTTTCACTCCCCCACCTCTTGCAACTATAGCAAGTTATTATTAGGACACTTAATGCTCCCACTGATCTTTGATATCTCTAGAAATGCTACAAGAGAAGTTTCAATGAGCTACGTGACGTGGGAATCTATCATATATACGTTAGACTTTATTTGATTTCTTTAACGTCCAAATGTCATAAAAAACTTAAGGACATATTTAATAGAAATCTTAATAAGTAAACATATGAATAGATTTCTTCTAAGACTGTGGGCCATATGCGACAAAATTTAGATACAAGTAGATAGTCTTTAATTGATAAATGAATTATGTCTGAATATTCCATTTTGAATAAGTTCCACTAATGTCAATGAATGACTTATGATGGACCCATACTTATTCCTTAAGCCGAGTTATATTTTAGGGCTTTAATGTCATGATTTAAAATCACTTAGAATGAGATTAGATAAAAAATCATCCTCATTAACCATGTCATGATTTCTCATGAATTTCAGTTATAATGGATGAAATTTATAAGTCTCATTTTCCTTTTGTCAAATTCTCATTTGCATGATGACAAAAGTTGTGAAAGTGTAAGGTATCACCTATTTCCATCTTAGTAATGTTTCTATCCAGATATTTAGAACAAATAAGATGAGAGTTTAAGGTAAGTGTGACTTTATGTTGACTATGCAAACCTAAAAACCTTCATAACATTGCTTAATTATGATACTATATTATGATTAATCTTCAGAATATGTAAGGTATCGAAAAGCTTTGTTAAAAGATTGCTTATTATGGTTCTTATAGCCTTAACATCTAATTTTGTCACTAACTCTCATGTTAGTTATTTGTGGAGTTCTGGTAAGGAAACGTATGGAACTAGAGTCAACTAATCATGTGTTAATTGGAATATTAAAATTATCAGACTTAAATATCATTAGTAAGTGACTACCTAATTAACTTATCCAACTGTTCTTTATAATAATGGATAGTCTCGTTGCTTATGCCTAATCTAATGACATAATTATGCAGTGAGATTTTCCCTTGAAGAACCTTAAAGTTGGGATTTTGTACTTGTATTTTGTCTATGGACCTTAGAACAATCCTCTTTTAAACTATTAGTGGTTGTAAGGTGAATAACATCTTATTTTCCAGCTTTAAACATTTATTTCTTTGTACATATGTTGCTTATCAACACACTCATTATACTTTGGTATTTTTGAGTGTTATAGTTGATTTATAATGCATCAAATTGTACAAGTGAAAATCTTAGTATGTAATGTACTGGAAAAATGTACTTATTTTCACGCGTAAGCCCTTAACTTTATGGGTCATGGTATTGTACATTATTATGTATTCACATATACCACTTAGCTTTATAATTTATAATTTACAATTTACATGAAGGCATGCATCTTAGGAGTTCTAGTGATTAATCAACACATAACAGATTAGTCTTAGGAAAGACTTAATCTGGAATAACCTTTTAGTGACAGCACTTATTCTTGATTATCATAAGAGACATCATGTTCGATTTATCCTAATCATCATGCTCTACTTTTCTTCTGTAGTGCTTTATCAGAAGAGAGCAATAGGATTATCGTGATACTTAAGAGATAATCAAGGATTTAATTTTAAGAGCTAATTCTTCTAGAAACTTTAAGCAAAACATATAAGATTTAGGAATTAGAGTGGATGAGATATAGACTTATAGAAGAAAATGATAGTGAGTAAAATTATGGGTACTAAGAATAAGGCAGACGAAATGATCATAAAAAAATAATGAAGGATCACTAATATAAGGATCATTATTTGAAGAGGTTGTGATATGTCTATTACTAACATCAAAATAATAGACTTAGCTAAAAATTCAACTTAAACGAAGACAAAACAGCTTTGGCCAGAAGTGTAATCATTTAAGCATATGTGCAAAGTGGTTGTAACAAATCAGCTTTGGCCAGAATTGAGACAATCACTTTAGTTATGCACTTGTTGAGTATGCCATCTATGAATGAATTAAATCAGCTTTGGCCAGAAATTAAGACATTCATGCTTATGATGCACACACAACATAACTTTCATAATACTTGAACGATAAGTAGATGCATCAAATCAGCTTTGGCCAGAATTGATACATCAGAAGCTCATTCAAGTTAAGCCATTTTGGTTTTGTAAAAACATTATTTGATCCTCATTAATTAACTAAGTGATTACAAAACCAATTATTTAATAGTAAACCACCCGTTAGCGCGGATCGAACTCCGCGGTGAGTTCGCTGGGGGGTGCGGGGGGCAAGTCTTGTGCGATCAATAAGGCCCAAGTCTTGTGCGATCAATAAGGCCTTGTGCGATCAGTGAAGACTTGTGCGATCAGTAATGACTTGTGCGATCAGTGAGGCCCAAATCTTGTGCAATTAGTCAGGCCCAAGATTTGTGCGATCCATAAGTTCTTGTACGATTTCCCTTGTGTGATTGTCTTGTGCGATCAGATCATATCTGATCTGATCTTGTGCGACTAAAGGGACTTGTACGATTATGATGATAATTTCGAATCCACTCTTTAAGGCTGTTTATTGTGATAACAACTAAAAAATTCGAAAAATAAGAATTGTGATATAGTTTCCAATTATTAACATTGATCTATTTTTATCACTAAATTTCGAAATCATAATCTGTTTATCATTTAACAGATTTCGAAAATAACTTACTAGACAAAATTAGATCAAAATTAGGGAAACACTTAACAATTCAAATCATATTCCAAATCATAAAGGAAAATTTCGAATTTCTCATAAGAACATAAGAACATAAGATGAACCCTAAAAATAAAATATAATTCTGGAAACCCGAAACCTGAGTTTTAATGGTTTTGTGATGGATTTCGTGACAATAAGTTTAACCCTTTATGATTTCGAGTCAATTTATCAAACATATTTTTCGAAAACAGGGATTTCGGCTCATTAAACTCGAAAACAGTTTTGATTTGATGAACTTTTTAAGGCTTTAAAACTTTCTGTTTTCCAGATTTCTATCCCAGAATTAATGGATACGAAAAACAGAACCGACTAATCAACATATGCTCTGATACCACATGTTGGATCAGTTATGTTTATACATGAAGGAAAACATGAAACATACCTTTGATTGCATCAGCATAAACCAGCAGAGAATCCAGTTAAGACGCAGCAATAATGTTTGACATGGTTGTCAGCTTGATCTGGTTCCTCCTTAGGGTGCTGACTGATGATGATGGCTAAGAAACCGAATAGGGGATTCGATTATGGAGATGGAGGTTTCGATTGATGTTATGCTAATAGGGTTGTGTCTAATGTGTAACTGTGTAACCCTTTAACCTCCACATAATTCTCCTTATATAAGCACCCAGGAGGAAACCTAATTAGTTAATAAGGGTAATATGGTCCATCAACAATTACCAACTAATTATTAATAGGTTATAATATATTTTGATCTATATTATGTAAATAATTATAATGGCTACTAGATTAAATATTAAACATAATATATTTAATCTTACAGGTAGCTGTTAACTGTAGCTGGTAGCTAGTAGCTGTAGCTTTTTAGATATATTTAGTGTTTGGGCGAGTAGTTAGAGCTTTTAATAAAATGTATAAAATAACTAAAATGGACATAACTAAAAAATTTAAAAGTTTGTGCATTAAAAAGTTCATTATATTTCGAGGTTAAAATAGTCATTTTTTTTCTTCTTAAAAGCTTGTAGCTCCTTCTAAATGCTACTAGTAGGAGCGTTCAACCAAAAGCTTCAAGCTCCTAACCTAAAAGCTTCAAGCTTCTTCAACCAAACAAGGCTTTTTATTGAGTATGAGCTTTTTCTTAAAAGCTTAAAGCTCCTAAAAGCTCCATGTCAAACATACCCTACGACTACCCTTAAATTAAGGTAGTTTTGTTTTATAATCCACAGTTGTTATCTTACGGGCATGGTACAGGGCATTAGGGGTGTTAATGAAAAAATCGAAACCAAATAAAAACAGTAAATTGATCCGTAACCGAAAAAACCGATCCGAATAACTAATTTGAATTTTGGTTCCACTATTTTTTTTATTTGGATAACTGAATAAACCGTTAATTTAATTAATTATTAAATAAAAATAATAGTATTTAATGAACCATATAAAAATTATTAGATCAAATACTAAATCTAAAGCCGAACTCATAATAAAGCTGACTTGTAATGTAATTTAGTTGATGACGGCTCGAAACACGAACATGAATATAAATTACGAAAAATGTACCACTACTTAAGATCAATTCGGTTGAATTTGGTTTGTTTGGTTTTAACCGAAACCAAACCGAATTGAATTTGGTTGGATTTGGTTCGGTTTGCATATTCCTAATTTGGTTTTAGTTCATAGTACAAAATTTTAAAAACCTTATAAATCGAACCGAATAAACCGGTAAACTGAACCGATAAACACCCATACAATGCATAAGATAGACACTGACTCAGATTCTCAATAAAATAATCATATCCACATTTCCTAAGGGTCCATTGAGTTTGGAATACACATGAACTTCGTCGGTCAACGGTCAAAAACATTGCATTTAGTATATACGAGTTTTTTTTTTTCTCACAAGAACAATATATTAATCTAGAGGTGGAAATCATGTTGTGTTGGTAGTTTGTACTGAAGAAGCAAAAAGCTGTATTTATTTGTCTTATAAGTACATCAACTCTAACACATGAATAGAATTACAGGGGATAGTTTAAATGAAAATCATTTTTAACACAAAAAATTCGAAAACTAACTAAAAAAGCCTAAAAAACACATCAATTTCTTTTTTTTACAAATTTTTTTTTTAAAATCGCTAGTTTTTGTATATAGAAAAACCTTTTTTTCAAAAAATTGTAGTGCACATGTGTAATAATATACATGTGTAGTACACATACATACACATGTGTACTACAAATTTTTTTTTTTGAAAAAAAGTTTTTTTTATATACATAAAATAGCGAAAATTGGTAAAAAAAAATTGGTATGTTTTTTAGGCTTTATTAGTTAGTTTTCGAGTTTTTGCGTTAACTAGTGGTTTTCATTTGAACATTCCCCTACAATTATAATCGTGTAAATGGAACATGATTAATCTATCTATCTAAGCGAGTCAAACAAGTTGACTAATTATAAATAGGATGGCAGGTTGTGATAAATGAGGTTGTGCTCATTTGTGTTCATCAACGTTCAGTTCCGTTCGTTGCTTAAGATTAACAAACAAACACAAACCAACACAAACACGGACAAGTTTATTTCTTTAACAAACGAACACGAACATAAAATCTCGTTCGGTAAGTGTTCGTGAACACATATATTCTTTTAACAAACGAACACGAACAAGAACGAGGTCTCGTTCGTGTTCATTCGGTTCGTTTGCAACCCTATGTAAAACGTAGTTTTGATTAAAATACCTGAAAAATGAAATCTTAGTTCCCCTCTTACTTTTTCTTCGATCTTCACTAAAGCACGCTTCCTCCTTTTTACCCCTATATCTCCATTGAACTCAAGAAAATCTTTCATACATATTCATTCATCTAATATAATTTTATGCACTAATTATTTCACCTACATGTATGTGAAAATTGTTTGTTGAATTCGATAGAAAAAAAGGAAAAAAGAAACATAAATCAAAGAGAAAATAGAAGACGTAAAAAGGTGTGTTTGATTTAGTTTTAATATAAGACCATGCGTAGTGGGCAAGATTCATCTTTGGGCGTTTTGCATTATGTGGCAGCCCAGTTAGCAATGAGGTATTATGGGGCGTTTTCTAAAATGGGTGTAGTGGGGATGTGGGATTGTGGGGCATTATGTTTGTAATAAAATAAAATAAAATAAAAACATTTAAAAAATCTTATTGGCCAAAAAATGGAAGCTCAAATGTGATTGGACAAGATCTCCCCCCACCAGCGTGATTTATAAAACGCCCCAACAAAAAAAATGCCAAACACGCCCATGCGTAGTGAGTAGGGGGCGAGATTGGGCGTGATTGAGCATGAAAAACGCCCATTTGGGCAACCACTACGGATGGTCTAAGGAAGAAGCTTGGAGAAGAACGAGGAAAAAGAAAGAAGGTATCTAAAATTTATTTTTTAAGGTTTTAATCAAAACTCATATTCACTTTCCCTTTTATATAAAGAGTCAAGCTTCTTTTTCTATATATATATATATATATATATATATATATATATATATATATATTGGTGCACGCGCATCATAAGATTCGGTTTAAAGTATAAGTACCAACATACTTGTACCGAAACATTTTATATACTTTAGACCATTCGGTGTGGGGCGTGGAGAGGGGACAAGCCCTTTCACGCCTTGCCCACCATCACATCTACATTGAACAAGGGCGTTGCCCCTCAGCATTGGCAAAGGGTTGCTCAACATTGCCCCGTTTTCACTTTCACATCCATTTGACATTTTGCCTCTTTACCTTTGCTTCCTTGTCTTTCACCCACCCCTTTCATTTTGTAATGCGGAAGACAAAGCTCCCACTGTCTACATGGCACTACGTGGTAGAGCTTTACCCCCTTGCCTTTCACAGCTGTAGTCTTACCTCACTCCGAAAATATATATATCAACTAAGTGATGCTTCATTTTATCATTTTACATTTATCTTTAACTTAATAATAATAATACTTTGTCACTGAATGGATTTCAAATAGAAAAAATTACCCATCTCAAAACTAGTCGATGATATTCAACCTCAATTGTTCTCGTAGGTTCTAACACATCCGATATGCAAGATTTGTGTATGTCATATTACCTTACAATAAGCTGTTATAGGCCGACAACTCTGTTCTTGTTTTATTTTTATTTTTGGTTGTACTTCGTTCAATTCTCGATGGCTTCTTATTTTACTAATAAATTTACTGTTGCCGTAAGAAAACAAGGTTGTATACATTAAAACCGATTTAAAACGCGTGCTTGTAATAACTACATATTACATTACCATACATGATCATATGTCAATGTCACAACTGTCATATAAATCCAAAAGACGCTCAGGTTTGAATCGAGTTCACTTTAAGCTTGACTCATCTCAACTTTTTACCGATCCGATCTGCTAGTAGCTCCTGATCGGCTCAATCTGTTTACATCCTACATACTTATCGCAACAAGAATCAGGGGCGATGCTTTGAAGGGGCCGGGAGGGGCGCCCGCGCCCCGAACTTTTCGGCCAGTAGTGTTATATATGTAGTTTTCGTATAGAAATTTTTGGGTATATATGTTTTCGACCCCCCGGTTCTATAGAAATTTTTGAGTATATACGTTTTCGACCCCTCGTAAAAAATCTCAAAGCTTTGCCATTGTCAAGAATGGTAGACATGTTCTCTTACATGCATATCACGTGCACAATATCATATCGATCCCCTAGGCCCTAGCACATCAAGTATGAATGCTGGACATGTTCGCTTACATGCATATCACATGCACAATATTATATAGATGATCCAATATTATATGATCCGATAATAATAATAATAAATAAATAAATAAATAAAACATCAAAAATTGATATTGGCCAAACAAAAAAGATGCACGGTCATTGGCCAAATAATTAGAACTTCGGCGTGGAAAAAAGGACGCCTCTTGCATATTTTTGTGAAAAATGCCAAGGGGACGGTTGAATGGCGTCGTGGGGCGCTTTTTTTGGAAAAAAAAAAACGCCCAAAAAACCCCACTATAGATGGTCTAACCCAACAATCATATAGATGATTCAATATTATAATAATATATAGATGATCCAATATTATGTAATCCGATTATAATAATATAATAATAATAATAATTTTAACTAGGGATGAACATTTGGTACTTGGTACCGGTACCGAATTTCCTGTACCAATTTTTTTCGGTACCGGTATCAATTTTTTGGTATTTTTCGGTATCAGTACTTTTGATGCCGATAGAACAACGAATTTTACTTTCAAATACCGGTACCATACCGATCCCGACCAAATATTTTCATTACCGATACCAGTACCAGTTTTAACGAATTACAATCACGCTATTTTCAATACCGGGTACTAATACCACGCTTTCCCTAGTTTTAACACAACAATTTTGAAATTTGTTCCCTAGTTTTAACACAACAATTTTGAAAATTGGATTTAGAAAACAAAAAGAATCTTATTGGTGTACGCATCTTATGTACCTTTATGCCTCACCAGTCACCACAAAGAATCTACACCACTACAAAATTATCCACCCCAGCCCCATAGCCATAACCCCCATTCCCGTTCCTTCTTCCATTACCGCAACTACTTTTTCTCCAATTTTCTTACTACTCCTCTTCTTCTTCTTCTTCTGCTGCACTCGAAATCAATCACAATCACAATCAATCAACCTCTTGCATGTTCTTCAAATCTCACCAATCGATTCCTACCGTAACTCTTCATCCAACAGTTCGATTTCACCTCATTTGACGGTGATTGAAACTAGTTCGTCGTTCAATTGCATGCTACGTGTTCCGATTTAGCATCACCGGTTCCGATTTCGAAGTATCGATCGTTATCGTCATCAATTCGTCATCGATTTATCGTCGTTGTTGAAGTAGTGTGTGTAATTAGATCAGAATCCGTCCAATTGCATGTTACGTTTTTGATTTTGAAGAATCAATCGGTATTATCATCAATTTGTCATCGATTTACCGTCGTAGTTGAAGTAGTGTATGCAATTAGGTCAGAATCCGTCCAATTGGATGTTATATGTACCGATTTAGCAATCAACGGCTTAGGTTTTGAAGATTCGATCGTTATCGTCATCAATTCGTCATCGGTTTATCGTCGTTGTTGAAGTAGTGTGTGTAATTAGGTCAGAATCCGTCCAATTGCGTGTTATACGTACCGATTTAGCATTACCGGTTTAGGTTTTGAAGAGTTGATCGTTGTAATCGTCAGTTCGTCATCGATTGATCGTCGTTGTTGAAGTAGTGTGTGTGTGATTAGGTCAGAAATTCAGAATCCATCCAATTGCATTTTGGCAATCTCCGGTTTAGGTTTTGAAGAAGCGATCATAGTCATCAATTTATCGTCGTTGTTGAAGTAGTGCGTGTTATTAGTTCAGAATCCGTTCAATTGCATGCTACGTGTACCGATTTTGGAATCGATCATAATAATTATCAATTTGTCATCGATTGATCGTCGTTGTTGAAGCAGTGTATGTAATTAGGTCAGAATCTCTGATAGTTTGACAGATAGGAATCATGTCGGTACCTAAGGAGCCTGCGCAGGTGATGAAGCAACGAGATGGATCTGTGCTTGGAAAGAAGACGATTCTCAAGAGCGATCATTTTCCTGGATGTCAAAACAAGCGATTGTCGCCTCAAATTGACGGTGCCCCAAATTATCGTCAGGTAATCTGATTTTTTGTTCGTTGTTTTCAGTTTTTGATGGATTGCGGTTACACTCTGTTGAAATGTATGTTTTAGTGTTTGATTTCTAGTTGCACACTTTAATTAGATGTAATAAAACTGTAAATCTGATTGTTTGTTCATTTTCTTCAATTTTCGATGGATTATGCTTACAAACTGTTGAAATTTATGTTTAGTGTTTGATATTTCATTGTACAATTAAATTAGATGTAATGAAACAGTAAATCTTCAGTAAATGAGTCGTTGTTTGTAAACCTAGGGCTTCTCTGGTACACAATTTTGAAGTTTTTGGTGCCAAAAACTGAAATATTGTTATTAACTGATCGAAGAAAAGATACACGTATTACCCAATGGAATAGTGTTTCAATAGTATTAGTGGATATTTATATAGTGATCTATACATTATTTGTAATGTTTATAATTCATGGAATTATCAGGCTGAATCAATGCGGGTTCATGGTGTTGCGATCCCTACTATTGATGGGATCCGGAATGTTCTTACATATCTTGGGGCTCAAATGGAGGGGAAGCAAGCAAATGTACTTTGGATCAATCTTCGTGAGGAACCGGTAACATGCTTTTCTTTCTTTTTGGCTATAACCTTGAAGCATTGGCAAATGGTATTTTCTTTTTGTGCATGTGTATATATGCACATTTGTATAATCTGTCTGTATGTAATGTATACATGTATAAATATCAACATATAGATGCACACTATTGTATTGGTGTGTGTGCTTATGTTTATAAATACATACATGGGTAGACGTATATGGCTGCATATGTATATATCTGTGTGTGTGACAGTGCATTTCTTTTTGTTTCTTGGACCAGGTGGTTTATATCAATGGACGGCCATTTGTGTTGCGGGAGGTTGAAAGACCCTTCTCCAATCTTGAATACACGGTGTGCTTGTTCTTTCTCTTCTTTTGCTTAAACATCAGTTTGGACTTTACATTTTAAGAATGATCTTGTGCTTTCTATTTACTTAAGTTACACCATTTTGGTGTTTTGATGCATAGTTGCATACATTGGAGTTGGTCACAGTGTTAACACTATTTAGATATGAAACCAAGTTAAGTTGAACAAAATAAATTTGATTGTGAAACTAACCTTTAGTATTTTGTGAATATTGTTACCATATGTTTGATGATTAGGGTATCAATAGGGCACGGGTGGAGCAAATGGAAGACCGGCTAAAGGAAGACATATTGCTAGAAGCTGCTAGGTATTCATTTTTTATTTTTTTATTTTTTCTATGTATGTGTGTTTTGTATAGCCATCTTTCATCAGTAGTTCTCATATATCATATGAATGTCTAATTGACTAAACAGATATGGAAATAAGATCCTAGTAACTGATGAACTGCCAGATGGTCAAATGGTGGACCAATGGGAGTCTGTTACACCTGAGTCTGTGAAAACACCACTACAGGTTTACTAATACCACCTTTTCGCTAACACTATTTGAACAAAATGTAAATTTGACATAATTATTTTACATACATTTTTCTTATCTATGTAGGTATACATGGAGCTACAAACAAAACAATTCCTTGTTGACTATGAACGCATTCCAGTAACAGATGAAAAGTCACCCAAGGAACAAGATTTTGATACATTGGTATGTCTTATTTTCAGGTCTTGGTTTGATCTTTGTTAGAAATAATGATTCAGTTTTTTTAGTTTTCTAGTTTATCTGGTATTCTTCTCTAGTCTTTTATCCTATAAATAGAGGCCATGAAAAATAAAAGCAATTTTGTGTGCTGAAACTTGATTACACCCTGTCACCCTATAATTGGGTTCATCTTGCTACATATGAATAAAAAACAATTCTCAGTCTTCTGGCACTTTTTGCATATTTATTTTAGTTTTTGGCAGTATACAGCATAACATGAAATGCACTTATCTCTAGCTGATGTATAAAATGCTGGAAGTGCTTATGTAACATGTGGCTATTAAATGCTGAAAGTCCATTATGCCGTTTATACATCGTAGGGTACTCCCTTCCATACATTTAAAGATGGAAATATGTAATTTGGTTTCTATATGGTTTGTATTATCAGGTTGATCGAATTTCCAGAGCTGATTTAAAAACAGAGATCATATTTAATTGCCAAATGGGACGGGGACGGACTACCACCGGGATGGTGATCGCTACATTGATCTACTTTAACCGAATAGGAGCTTCTGGTACTTATTTTTTAAATATACTTTTATTGTCTCATGCTATTATTGTTTTGTGGTTGTAGACTTTAATTTTATTTATTTATGTGTCATTATTAGGCATCCCAAGGACAAATTCAATTGGAAAAGTTTCTGTTTATGGGTCAAATGCTAGTGACAATATGCTTAATACAGAGGAGGCACTCCTTAGAGGGGAATATACCGTCATAAGAAGCTTAATCCGTGTTTTAGAGGTATGCAGTGCTTACAGCAGATAAATTATCTTTAACTATTGGCAAGGACAGGTATTAAACGGGTTGTTTTTTTAAACTTCTTTCGCCCCAGAAAAGATCAATCTTTTTTTATGACCAGGACTGATTTCTGTCTCTTTCTTTTTTCCGTTTTCTTCAGTCCTTTTAGGACCGACAGTCCAGTTTCAGCCCAACTTTTAATGGCTGGGCCGGGCCGGGTCGGTCTTGTTAATTGTTATTACTCGGAGCCACTGTTTTTGTCTAAAAGTTAAAGTTTTTATCGTATTTTATAAAGCATCTATCATTTGTTACTTTGCAACACAGTAATTTATCAAGAACTTTCAACAAAATGTTATTATATTTTGACTAAAGTACACGGATGGTCCCTACGGTTTACCAAAATTTTGGATTAGGTCTCTAGCTTTCCAAAAGTACACAGATGGACCCTGTGGTTTGCACTTTGTAACGCATTTAGTCCCCAGCTTTTTTTATAAGTACATGGATGGTCCCTGTGGTTTGCATTTTGTAATGCATTTACTCCCTAACTTGGACATGCTAACCTTTAGATTTGTTGGCTGGGGACTAAATGCGTTACAAAGTGCAAACCACAGGGACAATCCATGTACTTTTGGAAAGCTAGGAACCAAATCCAAAATTTTGGTAAACCATAGGGACCATCCGTGTACTTTATTCAAATTTTTTACATAACTTGGAATATAGACAAAAGGTTCAAAATCTTGGAAATTAGTCGTGGGTGTCAGGTAAGGACCAAAAAAACCTAAAAAGGTATATTTTTGTTTTCTAAAACGCTAAAATAGCCAGGGAACTTTCTATAGGAGGAATTCCGGTTCGGTTTTGGACTGTTTTTGGTATTCACCTGTTTTGAGATTGATTTGGGCCAGTTTATAATCAGTCCTTGAACTGGGGGTATGATCGATTTTTTTACAACCAGTTACGGATCCGTTCAGGGCAGGTTTTGTTTTTGGACCGCTTTACCCACATCTATAGGACAGGTCTGAGTGATTTCTTCATGCTTTTAGGGTGGTGTTGAATGCAAAAGGCAAGTCGACAAAGTAATCGACAAGTGTTCCTCCATGCAGGTTTTTTCCGTTATTCCCTCATCTACTTTCACGATAAACTATTCTGACAGGGGTTGATTGTGAAAATTGAAATTAACAACCTAAGCATGCATTTTTGGGTGTGTAACAGAATCTACGTGAAGCAATTGCTACATATCGAAATAGTATTTTGAGACAACCTGATGAAATGAAGAGGGCAGCGTTGCTTTCGTTTTTTGTTGAATATCTTGAAAGATATTACTACCTTATTTGCTTTGCTGTTTATCTCCATACAGAGAAATCTTCTTCAAATTTCACCTTTTATCATTGGATGAAAGCTAGACCCGAACTCTACACCATCATTCGCAGGTAAGAAATTCTTTCTTCTACATGTTTACACACATTTCATAGTGTAGCTGAATATTTTTCATAATGTCCCACTTCGGTAATATACCTTTTTTATGTACTGTAAATAAGAATGACCAAATATGAGCAAAAAAATGGTGCACTTTGGTGTACTTTTTCTTTTTTGTTTAATGTAGGCTAATATGGCAATTATAGTGTAATAATAAGTCACTAAATAGGGGCAAAATATTGTCCACTTCGGTATAATACTATAATTCCCTCTTTATGTCCCAACCTGCTAATTAAAGTAGTCTAATATGTAATTATAGTGTTAATAATAATTACCAAATAGGGGCAAAAAAACTTTATTTACCAGATTGGCACATCTAAAAGTATAATCATCGAATTTAATTATTTTCAAAAGTATGTTGCTATTTATAAAATTTACCCAACTTCCATAAAAACTGGGTTGACTTTTATGTTCTTGAATCTGATAAAGGTTGTTAAGGCGGGACCCAATGGGTGCACTTGGTTATGCAAATATAAAACCATCGAACAAAATAAACAAATCTGGTGATGGTCACCACCCTTCTGAGATGGGCATAGTCGCAGTATCAAGAACCGGGGAGGTTTTGGGAAGTCAAACCGTTCTTAAAAGTGATCATTGTCCAGGCTGTCAACAACCGAATTTACCCGAGAGAGTAGAAGGTGCTCCTAATTTTAGAGAAATTCCTGGTTTTCCTGTTTATGGTGTTGCAAACCCAACTGTTGAAGGAATTAAATCTGTTATTCAAAGGATTGGTAGTTCCAAAAAGGGTAGACCTGTGTTTTGGCATAACATGAGAGAAGAGCCCGTTATCTACATTAATGGAAAACCCTTTGTGCTTCGTGAGGTTGAACGGCCTTACAAAAACATGCTTGAGTATACGGTATTCTGTTTATCTCTTTCACTAATATTTAATTAAAATAGTTATGAAATCGTCCATGTGCTTTGATCCCCCCACCCCCATGCGCAAAACGGTCCCTTGAGCTCTAATATTTCCTTTCTCGTCCCTAGATAGTTTGAATTGCACCCTATGAGTTTCTATTAATTTAGCATTAGAGAAAATAAAAGAGTATAGTACACGGATAGTCCCTGTGGTTTTCAATAATTTTGGATTTGGTCCCTAACTTTCCAAAAGTACACGGATGGTCCCTGTGGTTTTCCAAAATTTTGGATTTGGTCCCTAGCTTTCCTAAAGTACATGGATGGTCCTTGTGGTTTGCACTTTGTAACGCATTTAGTCCCCAGCCAACAAACCTAAAAGTTTTAGGAGGTCCAACTTGGAGGCTTAATGCGTTACAACGTGCAAAATCACAGGGACCGTCCATCTACTTTTGGCAAAAGTTGAGGACTAAAAGCGTTACAAAGTGCAAACCACTAGGACCATCCATGTAATTTTGAAAAGCTAGGGACCAACTCCAAAATTTTGAAAACCACAGGGACTATTCGTGCACTTTACTTAATAAAAATTCAAGAAAAAATAGCAGTTGAATATGATTGTCATATTAATCATTTGCTGGTCATAATAGATTTTGGACCAAAAGGGTCCAGCTGGAACCTATTTCGTGGGACCAGAAAAGCAAAATTAGAATTCAAGGGACCATATTCAGGAAAAAGGTCCGACAACATGCACCATCTTTTTAGTTAACTCTAAAATTCAAGGAGGTGGAATATACACACCAGAAAGTTATCCATACACAACTACCCTTTCATTTAGAACATATGTTTTTGGTCCTTTTATATGATTTTCAGGTTAAATTGTCAAATGATTATTATTTGTGGTGTAAAAGTCATGTCCCTTAATTTTAAATCACTTATTGGGACCGTGGTGAATAATGAATTTGATATTTAAAACATGTTACATGTAGGGAATTGATCGTGAAAGAGTAGAGAGAATGGAAGCCCGTTTAAAAGAAGATATTTTAAAAGAATCTGAACGTTATGGTGGCGATATTATGGTTATTCATGAAACCGAAGATGGAAAAATATATGATTCTTGGGAGCATGTTAGCAAAGATGTAGTCCAGACCCCATTAGAGGTTTTCAAGTCATTAGAAGCTGATGGGTTTCCCATTAAATATGCACGTGTACCCATAACTGATGGAAAAGCCCCCAAAAGTTCAGATTTTGACACAGTGGCCCTTAATATTTCATCTGCATCCAAAGATACGGCTTTTGTATTTAATTGTCAGGTATATATCTAACTTTAGGTAAATATAAGATACAAATATGTTGAGTGATAGTTGCAAGCTTCATAGGGTATAAGGGGTGAGCAATAACCGAACCGAAAACCAACGAAACCGAACCACAATTAACCGAAAACCGATTATCCGAAAAACGAATTAACCGAAAATTGGTTATCGGCTTTTTTTTACCCTTGGTTAACCGAAAAGAACCAAACCATTCATATTTTTCATATATTTCTAGCTTTTATACCTCCATTCATGTATTTCCTGTTTTATACCTTCATTTAATGTATTTATGCTTCTATTTCATTTATTTATGCCTTCATTTCATGTATTTATACATCTATTTCATGTACTTACACCTCCATTACTTGTATTTCTAGGCAAAAATTTATGCCCAAGTTTGGTTTCGGTTATTAACCGAAAAAACCAAACCGAAAACAAAATAACCAAATAAACCGAACTTATTAACCGAAACCGAACGATTAATAAAATAGACCAACCAATGACTTCGGTTTCGGTATATATGGACTTTCACATTTTTTGTCCTGAGAAAAAAAGAAGTAGAAGTCCATAGGGTTTTTTCGGTTTTTTATGATGAAAGTTGGAAGGATGTATATAATTGTTCGTTAAACAAACATACCCAGTAGGATCATGCTCAGTGTATTAATTGTTCTTTATGAAATCACAAATCTTTTTTCTTTTTACTTATTTGAATCTCCTTAGATGGGTAGAGGGAGGACAACTACCGGCACAGTAATAGCTTGCCTTGTGAAACTTCGGATCGATCACGGTCAACCAATCAGGATTCTCTTTGATGATGTGGCATGTGGAGGTGAGTCAGACAATGGGACATCAAGTGGTGATGAAAGTGGGCCCGATTATGTATCTAAAAGCAGAACACAAGCCAATGCAAGTCATGCATTTGGCATCAACGACATTCTTCTTTTATGGAAAATAACTAGCTTTTTTGACAACGGTGTTGAATGTCGAGAAGCATTAGATGCAGTTATTGACAGGTGTTCAGCACTTCAAAATATCCGCCAGGCTGTACTCCGATATAGAAAGTTATTTAATCAACAGCATGTTGAGCCAAGAGAAAGAAGGGTGGCATTGAATCGTGGTGCTGAGTATTTAGAACGGTATTTTCGATTGATTGCGTTTTCAGCATATCTTGGAAGTGAAGCGTTTGATGGGTTCTGTGAACAAGGGGAATCTAGGATTACTTTTAAAAGTTGGTTACATCAGCGACCTGAAGTTCAAGCTATGAAATGGTCCATTAGATTAAGACCTGGTCGGTTTTTTACTGTCCCTGTAAGTATTCTCTTCCGAACATCGCTTAGTAAATTATGTCATGGTCGATTTTTTCCTGGACCGAAACCCTGGCCTTTTTTCTTCTTATAGTAACCAAAATTCTATTATCCAACAATAATAATCTAAATATTTGAATAAAATGATCTTGGAGATTCGACGCATTAACCTTACACTTTGTGCTGAATTTCAACCCATTGGACCTGTTCTCTTTTATGTTAAGTTAAATTGATTCTACTAAATTGACCTGTTAAAGATAAAACGTGACCTGAATTGACCCGTTAGAAATATGGCCTCTTCATAAGTGAATACCTTGTCCAAAACGTTTAAACTTTTATAAATAATTCGGATAACATATCCGGAACCGGTTCCTACCCCCAACCCGCTGGTACAGACCAGTTCTAGACCCGGGTGTAACAAAAGGAACCGAACCGGACCCGATTCCCCCTCCACCCGGTCAAAACCCGGCCGAACCGGACAAAACCCAAAAAAAGAAAACTGACCAATCCGGTCATAACCCGGTCAAAAATCCGAACGTAGCTGTAACCGGTTCCTACCCTACCCGGTTCTTGACTTTGTTGACCAAACTCGGACCCGGTTCCTAACCGGTTTTAGGATCTTAAAAAAACCCGATTTGTGCATCTCTACACCCATATGTTGAAAATAGTTTATAGGGCACTCAAGTAACTAAGGTGGTGTTTGTTTTTTCCCCAGAAGCTCTTCTGGCCACTTATGTCTGCGCCGCGCAGACGCGCGCAGACGTTTGAGGTCTGCAGCTTGTTTGTTTTTCGGAAGATCTGCAGACCAAAAACCTCTGCCAAGCCTCTTCCCCACGCAGACTTGTTCCAACCTCTTCTAACCTCTGCAGACCTCTTCTCGGCTTCTCCCTCCAGCCGACACCACCTCCACCACCTCCACCTCCGACACCATCTCCATCATCATCATCATCACCTCCGACACCACCTCCACCACCTCCGACACCATCTCCATCATCATCATCGTCACCTCCGCCACCACTTCCACCATCTCCGCCAACACCCAAATCAAACCCTAATCGATCCCATCATCGAACATCATCGAACCCTAATCGTCACCTGCACCTGAACCATCTCCGCCAACACCCAAATCAAACCCTAATCGTCACCTGCACCTCCACCATCTCCGAAACCCCCAAATCGATCCCATCATCGAACATCATCGTCGTCATCTTCATCTATCATCATCATCTCATCAACATCTTCATCAATCATCGATCATCATCATCACCGACGCACCACCACTGCCGGCGGCGATACACCACCGTCTCTCTCTCCTCGTACTCTCTCTCTCATCGATCTGTTATCATCATCATCATCATCGAACGGTGGGGGCTGTGGTGTAGTGGTGACGGTGGTGGCGGTGGCGTCGTGGTGGCGGTGTGGTGGCAGTGATGAGGGTGGTGGCGGTGGTGAAAGCAGAGAGAGAGGGTGAAGAGTCTGAGATGATGTGTGTGTGTTGTGTGTGTTTTTTATGTGTGAAGAGGTTTATGTAGGAAAAAAAACAAACCCTCTTCCCCTTGCAGATTGCAGACATTTGGTCCACCTCTTCTCCTGCAGATGCCTGCAGATGTGGTCCGCAGACTGCAGACCTTTTCCCGCAGAAAAAACAAACACCACCTAAGTATGTGCACGCATCTATACTAGTACCAGCCAAAAATACGTCAAATGGTAAAAAATGTTCTTAAAATTAAACGGTTAGGAGATTTTACGCATTAGAAGTACACTTTGGACAACTTATAACCCATCGGACTTGTTTCCAGTTTCCTTCTATGCTAATTTAACAGATTTTACCTATTAGAACTTAAACATGACCCACATCTACCCATTTATAAGTAAGCATGCCAAAGTTTCCTTCTATTTCTTAGTACGCTTACCTTTTTGCATAAATGTGATATATTTTCTGTTTCAGGAAGAATTAAGAGCTCCACAAGAGTCCCAACATGGTGATGCAGTGATGGAATCTATTGTTAAAAAGCGTAGCGGTTCAGTTCTAGGGAAAGGGTCAATACTTAAGATGTACTTTTTTCCTGGTCAAAAGACTTCTAGTCATATACAAATCCATGGTGCTCCACATGTTTACAAGGTAATATGATATGTGACTTGATGTTTATAAAGAAATTGGAGTAATTAAATTCAAAACTAAATTTGAAACCACATAATTATGTAGTATGTCTAAGGTAGTCAGTTTTAACTTTGTTTGTGAAGGATGTAATCCCACTGTTCACTCTCTTATAGCGAGCAAAGCAGTGGCGGACACTGGATTCATCTTAATGATGAAAACAACGGTAAGATTTTTCTCCCTTGAGTCGAATTTTGACTTTTGGGAGTCAACTAGGTCACATTTAACCTCAAATTTGAAGCATTAATTTCTTCAAGGCAGTAAAAGCAACTAGTTGGTTTAATATCGGTTTTAGGTTTTTAAGTTGTTGATTTGTTGCTTTAACTAGGGTGTGACATCTACTTTAGGTAACATATGTAAATACCTTTTATTCTTTGTTCTATGAGCGTTATTTGTCTAATAAGAATAGTATAGTTAAACCTAAAATAAAAACATGATTGACTTCACTTGAATGACTTGATTTGGTTCTCTTGGCTCATTGGCTTCTGTATTGAGTTCTCTTGGTGACAAGATGGGTGGGTCGAGCGGGTTGTGTAATGGGTCAAAAAGGGTGAGGTTTTAGTGTGGGTTGAGTTGACTCGCAAACTTTATCTTTGTCAAATATATATATATATGTGTGGTGTGTGTGTATTTGCCAACTTTACTTTAACTGTGATTAATATTTGCCAAAACAATATCATTGCAATAATAATGCAAATCTTGGAATATATGATCTGGAAGGTAACATGCATTAAACAGACTTTGGGTGACTTTTAAATTTTAATCCATTTGACCCAAATCGACCCATTTACAAGTAATTTGGTCAAAAAATACCACGACTTGTTTTTTTGGACTTCCTTTGGATTCTTGAGTAGGCAAATATGCATTTACCCTTTTTTTCCATTTTTTCAGGTTGATGGTTATCCTGTGTATTGCATGGCAACTCCCACAATTGTGGGTGCCAAAGAGATGCTAACTTATTTAGGTGCCAAGCCCGGACCCACTACAGCAGGAAATAATGGTCCTCAAAAAGTAATTTTAACCGATTTGCGGGAAGAAGCTATTGTATACATCAATGGCACACCGTTCGTTCTTAGGGAACTAAATAAACCTGTAGACACACTCAAACACGTGGGAATCACTGGTTCAGTGGTTCGTTTTCTTTCTATTGTCGAACTTAAACTAAGAAAAAGTAGAGATAAGCCAGATTGGGTTTGACCGGTCAAATGGATTTGGGGTGAAGGTTGTTTTTTGTACAGGTCAAATGAGCCAGATTGGGTTGAAATTTTTCCTTTCTTGAAAATTTTAAAAATAGTTATTGCCATCAGTGGCGGATCTAGGATCCACGCCAAGCAGTAACGTTTTATAAGAAAAGCGGTAACGAAATCGAAAAAACGTCAAATTTTTCCAAAATTTACACTAAAAAGGTCAAATTTTTCCCCGCCTAGCGGTAGTGGGCGCTCCCCCGAGTAACCACATAGGTCCGCCCCTGATTGCCATAATTATGATTACCAGAACTAAATCTTTGAACATAAAGATTTCAAGATAGTCGCATGTGTTCAAGATATTATTTGGGTTAAAATCTAAACGGTCCAGTTTTTGAAGCACTATTTTTAGTACGGGTTGAACTAGCCGGATTGTGTCAGGTTTACCCACATGCACTTTCTTTCTTTTTTTTTTTTTTAAGAATTTGATAGTTAACGTGTTAATGACTATCATGAAAAACAATATTATTACAGTAATAATTTAAATTTTTCAATAAAACGATTTTGGAGGTTTTATACATTAAAAATAGACTGGGCGACTTTTAATCGGTTTGAAATAAAACAAAACAAAACCCAAATTCAACCCATTCTGCCACCTCTACAAAAATGAACTTAAATGAATCTGTTGTCAGCAATCAACATGCTTGTTTCTGAACTTTATGCAGGTAGAACACATGGAGGCTCGGTTAAAGGAGGATATTATATCAGAAATTAAAAAATGTGGTGGTAGAATGCTGTTACACCGTGAAGAATATAACCCTACGTTAAATCAAACGAGTGTAGTAGGATATTGGGAAAATATATTTATAGACGATGTAAAAACACCCACAGAAGTATATTCTGCTTTGAGAAATGATGGGTATGATATGGTGTACAAAAGGATACCGTTGACTAGAGAGAGGGAAGCCTTACCTTCTGATGTTGATGCAATTCAGAATTGTATGGACAAGTAAGTAAAGCTTTTTATTTTATTTTATTTAACCATGAGGTCATATAGAGAGATCTATGCAGTTAATATCTGTCCCCATGTAAAATATTGGTGTCAAATATCGTTACCGGCGATATTTCCAATATTTATCAGTACCTTTCTTCTTAGTTCTACCATTCATCTTTCTTCTTATTGCTACAATTGTTAATTCTCAGTGTTAAATGTTGGTGTTGTAAGTCTTAATCAGTTCCTACTTGTTACAATTGTTAGTGTTTTTGCAAGTTGCAAAAGGTTAATTTGTTAATGATTGGAGAGTATACTGAATTGTTGGTGTTAAATTGCTATATATATAAATTCTGTATGATATTAAAATTACTGATATCCCACCGCGATAACCTCTATCTCTAATATTGATCCTTGACCGAGGTTTAGGATCGAATACAAAAGCTCCTAAAAATAAGAAGTCGTACAAAGGGCATCAAACGAACTCCTATTGACCTCATTCAAGAGGCATTGGAATCGTCTCATCTCATCGAACTCTACGATGTGAGATTTTAGGTTTTCACTTTTGGATTTATAGGTTCTAGATTTTAGAGTTTTTGTTTATTATCATTGTGTTTTTTCTATATTTGCGTCATTGTTTTTTTTTTGCGACTCATTGTGTCTTTTTTCCTCGACCTTGTGTTATATTTTTCGGGATTGTGTTATATTTTGCTCGACATTGTGTCATCTTGTGCGATTAATTGTGTCTTTGTACACTTCTTATTTTTATAAGCTTTTGTAGAATAACTTAAGTTAACCCCCTTGACCGATATCCGATATTTACCGCATCAACTGCTTAGATAGAGATGCTATGTGCTGCTCGCTTTATATGGACATACACAACATACTTTTTAAGGGGAAATTTCACGAAATAGAAATAAAGTTTACCCCTTTTCCTGATTTTAGAAACCAACTTTAAGTTAGGTGTAAAATAAAAATCATCATGCACTTTTTTAGCGATTATAGCAAAAGTAGTTACGTTTTATTGCTAAATGTATCAACGAATGACCTGTTAAACCGATAGCACACCTTTTTTTTTGTTGATTTTACAAAAATCTTGTTTGTCATTTTAATGTATAATCTAATTCGATATTTAATTATTATTTTAACTGCAAACTAAAAAAGCTTTTTTTACTGAACTTGTAAGTAATTTGATTCATTTTTCGCTCAATTTTTCTTGCATATGATGTGGGTGTTGGCATTTAATGCAGCATACTTACTATTTCTTACCAAAGTATGCAACTTGTTGCAATAAATGGTTGCATAACTTGGTAAGAAATGGCAAGTATGTTGTATTAAAAGGTTAAAAACTGTACATTGCTTTTACTTTTTAGAATAAACTTTTGTAGCGCTAAAGTGGATTCTTGTGCAGCAGAGGTTCAGGGTCTTATCTGTTTGTGTCACACACGGGATTTGGGGGCGTTGCCTATGCGATGGCTATTATTTGTTTAAGACTTGAATCAGAAGGAAAATTAGCATCAGATAATCGATATTTGTTATCTTCTGATGGAAGTTCATATTTTGAAGCACGTGAAAGGGGTGATTACCGTGATATACTTAGCCTTACAAGAGTTTTATTGCGTGGGTCCGAGAGCAAATCAGATGTTGACATTATTATAGAAAGGTATGCCTCTTCCTCATGGGGTTCTAGGGTTTAATCATTTCAGTAATACATACATTTAAATTTCATATTTTTTTTTTCAAACGTGTAAATAACTTCATTTACAACTTTTTTCTTCTTACAGTTTTTTTTCTTTTGCATTTGTGACATCTGATGGGGCACATACATCATTTAGTGCCACATCAGCAATTTACGATAATTCAGTTAAAATGAGGGTAGTTGCTAAAATTGGCAATTAATTGTAAGTTGGTTGCTAAAGTTAGGAAAAAAATGAAGTTCATTTCTATTTTTGACCATTTATTTGGACAAATAGATTCTGATTCTCATTATTACAGTCAAATGTAGGTAGTTAAAGACTTAAAGTTAAAAGGCTTAGCAGTATCATTCCACAAATTTAATAAAAACCAATATTTTCTGCAATATTAATAGATACATAAAATAAAAAAGAATATTAGTAGCATTCCACAAATATCAGTTTCTTAAATAAACAGAATTCACCAAACACTTGAATAACTAAACATTTATTATTAGAACTTTAAACAGCAAAAGCACATCCAATGATCCAAAACACTATATTTTCTGCATCCAGTTTTGTTACAGCTAAATCATCTGATTTAAATGATCCAATATCACATAATTACTTTCAAAACACACACCAAACACTCCCTTAATGGATATTAGTATAGTATCATTAAAAAGCCTCTTGAAATATATAATAACATTATTTTACTGTCATACAGGTGTGCTGGAGCTGGGCATCTTCGAGACGACATTCTGTTCTATAGTAAGGAACTTGAGAAGTTTGAAGGCAATGATGATGAACATAAAGCATACATCATGGATATGGGTATCAAAGCATTGAGGTCAGTTGTAAATTTTAAGTATTATTATTTTTTTAAATCTTTCTTATGTTACAATTAAAGGCCATAATAGTTTTTTTGGATTATTTACAAGTATATCCTCTTAGAAGTTCAAATTCATATATGTCCTAAATTTCATTACATCATATCTGGCCCTTTCAAAACACTAAAATTGTCATTTTTCATTCCATAGTAGATAATTCATAATCAGTTAGTACTAAACTACTAATAACGTCATTGAATAAACAAATAGGAAAACAACGTTACGGTTTGTTGATCGTCTTAGCGCATAATGTTCTTTGTTTATTAGTGAAATAGATTATAATAAGTAACTGATTCTCTTTTACTTGCTGTGAAACTAATAAATATGATACTTTTCAGTGTTTTGAAAGGATGAATATGATTTTATTAAATTTGGATATATGAAATTATGAACTTTTTGGAACATGATTTTATTAAATTTGGATATATGAAATTATGAACTTTTTGGAACTATATGTATAATATTACTCCTTTCAAAGTACGTGTTCTTACATTTTATGCTATGTTTAAAGAAAAAAAATAAGAAAAATAAAATCCTGAATCCAGTGTGAGAAGGGCAGAATGATAACATCCCTCGTATTTTCATCTAAATCTACAAAACAGTTGGTTAACTATTTATATTGTGCATTTGCAGGCGTTATTTTCTACTAATCATGTTTAGATCCTATCTCTACTGTACTTCGGCTATGGAGACGAAATTCACAACTTGGATGGCAAGCAGGCCTGAACTCGGTCATCTTTGCAATAACCTCAGGATCGATAAATGATGTCGCATGTGTAAATGTCTACAACTCCCTTTATCTTGTTCCTGTATAGTCAGCCGTCTTCGTCTTAGTTTATTACAGTCCTGCTATTCTACCTACCGACACTCTGCCCGACCCTTAATATTTATGATGCTATCATTCCTTGGGATGCTATATGCTGATGATATTGTATCTAGTGGTGAAGTTAGGTAGGACTTTATGTAGATTTTTAGATTTGTAGGATAAAACTAGCGTAATGTGTTTTCAAGATTCTCGCTGATTTCCCGTTGTTGATTATGTTATATGCAACTTTTAGGATTATAATTTTTCAAGATTTATATTTCTATACAATTGTGGATTAAAGATTGACGCGTTACAGAAAAACGAATGTGCCATTTTCACCTTTTTTAGTTATAGGCTTATAGCAGTTGAATTGCATAAATTGGTGACATTATTAAAATAAGGGGCTGTTTGGTATGGTCATTAAGAGGCTATCTCTTAATGGAACCATTAAGAATTTTACCAATGAGAAGGTAAAAGAATGTGGCATGTGATGATTTACCATTCAGAGGTTACCTCTTAATCATTCAGACTTGAGGTTACCTCTTATTCATTCAGAGGTTTTAAACCATTAAGAGGCTACCAAACAACCCCTAACTTTTCTATGAAAGGATAAAAAAAAGTCGTTTGTTTCATGACAAAAACAATTGCGCCTGATTACCCTCTCGAAAATAAGGACTTTTGCCTCAAAATAAGGACTTTTGCCTCAAAATAAGGAAAGCCAAACATGCACTTAAAGTTGAGTGAATTGCACGAATTGTCCTTTATCTTTATGCCTCTTTGTATGCGGTGTCCTTTATGTTTAAAATTGACGAGTTTTGTCCTTTATGTTTAAAAATCAAGCACATTTTACCCTTTGGGCCTAACCCAGTTAGTTTTTTTCGTTAAATCTTGTTATGTGCCTTGCACATGAGGGCAATTTTGTCATTTTCGTTAAATTGGTGGTTATGGAGGCAGCAGGTTTCAGGTGGCGGTGGTTGTGGGGGTCGCTGCTTCGTTAAAATGACAAAATTGCCCTCATGTGTAAGGCACATGACAAGATTTAACGAAAAAAACTAACTGGGTTAGGCCCAAAGTGTAAAACGTGCTTGATTTTTAAACATAAATGACAAAACTCGTCAATTTTTAACATAAAGGACACCGCCTGAAAATAGGCATAAAGATAAAGGACAATTCTTGCAATTCACTCTTTAAAGTTACACGACAATTAAAAATTTCAGTTTCAAATAATATTTAAAGTTTTGAAGGTTGAAATTTTCAGTTCTAATTATTTTGAGAACAGTTTAGAAGGTTGTTTGCATAAACATACGTCTTGGATGTTTGACGCCCGTTTCCTTTGTAGAACCATCAAAACCGTCTGTTTAGGTGTACAACACTTAATAGTTATAACACAAGGTTGGAGAATTTGCTAGTCGCTAGTCAGCCGGTGAGGTGGGGACTAGCGACTATTCGAGATTAATAGGATCGGGTTTTTTATATGTAATTTTCAGTTTTATGTATACATATACACATTTTTTTTTGGGTAAACATATACACATTTGTATAGGTAAATATTTTAAGTATCTATGTTTTAACTCTTACAGAACTCATTTTTTTTAAGTATACAACTATACAAGATTAATTGTTGGAATTCACATAGTTTGGTTGAAACTGACCGGAATTTAGAGGTTTGAGCCGGAATATACAAGTTTTTTGCCGGAATTGCCAATTTTTGGCCGGCCAAGTAGGTCCGACTAGGCCCGACTAGCGATTAGTGGATTTATTAACGAAAAATTACTCAGTTACTGGCCGACTAGCGATTAATCACCGACTAGTCGCGATTTTTAAAACACTGTTATAACATATTATAAATATAAAAATATGATCATCACTGTCAAACACTAAAATATAATACACATAATTAAGAATATAGCATGTATGATGCTTTAAGCATCAATTAGCTAAACGAAATGGAGTCGTCCCTAAATTTATACTAGAGATGCATGACGTTAAAAAGGTTAGGGTTACACAAACAATTACCTCTTAAAAATTTGTTTGAACAGTTAAAAGTGAAATTGAATTTATATTTCTTTAATCCAATTAGTTCGACAAAACGAATTCCAGATCTCACGAGTCTAGCAAAAGAGTTAAAACATGCCGACAGAATGTGTAAACTTTACTAATATGTCTTTTAAACAAACACAGTTTCAAATATATTTAAGGCTAAAGGGTGTGGGGGTCATGGCTGGGACATGATTTGTCACCTAGGAACATGAATGGAAGACTACACCACCCCTTTGCTTGATCCACCATGGTTTGCATGGATTAAACCATGACAATCATGGTCCTCCTTTCCATTTTTCAACAAATCATTTCTTTTTTCTTTAGACAAAAATAAATTAAAATAAATAAGAGGCTAGTGGTTTGTGTCATGACCATACCATTAGGGTAGTGGTTTTGGATGGTGGATTAGAGGTGGGTTGCATGGCTTTGACGTTGTGGGTCATGGTGGTCATGAGGGTCATGACCACACCCTATAGCCTAATATAAGCATGACTAGGGCAAATTACATAAGGATAGCAGGTAGACGAGCAACAAACTGTGTCGTCATCCCCTTCTGAATAAAAACCCCTAATCTACTAAATAAAAGTTTCAAATTGAATTATTAAAAGTTTAAAAAGCAAAAAGTATATTAACTTTTTAATCAAAATGTTTAATTTGAAAGTTTAACTAAAAGCATCTAGAAACTTTAATTATTTTCATTGAAAGTTAACTAAAAGTTTATATAAACTTTAAAGGTCTATAAAATTTCCAAAGAAACTTTTATAAATATTCAAAGGCTGATATCTTTTTTTTATTAAAAGTAATAAAATAGTGAAGCACTAAAAAGGACCAATAAAATTAGTATTGAACGTTTATTCTATAGTATTGATAATATATTGATTGTAACAACGCATATAAACTACTTACAATGTTGCATATATCCTCGTCCTAAAATACATGTGTCACATCCTTCGTATGTTAAACAAAAATCACTTTATACATAAACCGACCCATATACATACCACAACTAACACCAATAAACCATCATTATTCGTTCACGAACAATGAGCCTCATATTTATGGTTCATCCATTTAAAAAATGTTAATTCATAATTTTATATCATTCTTACAATCAACAAAAATACAAATAGGAGAAATATCATAAAAAAACTTTTCCTATAAAAGTCTCTTAACAATTTTTTGAATGTAAAAAATAACATACATTCTGTTTAGTCTCACAGAAGTTTCTCAACAATTTTTTAAACATTAAAGTCTCTTCACATGTTAAATTTGAAAAAAAAATATGACAAAAATAATTTAAACAACTTGAAACTATTAGAGGTGTCCATCGGTTCTTTTCGGTTTATTCGATTATTTGGTTCCTTTTATTTAGTTTAATTTTTTTCGGTTGGACCAAAAATCGAACCAAACTAAATGGAATTTTAGTACTTCAAAACTAAATTACAAACCGTATTTGAATTTAGTTTGGTGTTTGGTTTCAACCGAATACAATGAATCCATATAATTGGGTTTATTTGACTAAATATAAAGTATGGTTACTTTGGTTACTCGGTTCATTGGGCTACATATAAGCCGAACTCATTTGATTTGGTTCAAGTTTTACCGTTTTTTGTTCAATTTTTGTTTTTAACTGTTTTTGGTTTTGTAGCAATGACCTATGAATTTTCAAACATAGCAAGTTTAAAAAAAGTTTTTGTCATAATTTTGTTCAAACTTAACATGTGAAGAAACTTTAATGTTTAAAAAAAATTGTTAAGTGACTTTTGTGAGACAAAACAAAAAAAAATGTTGAGAGACTTTTAGAGCATTCTCATCCAAACCACCAAAATCTGTGTTGGGGGTTTTTAAAATATAAGAAGTATAAAAAGTGGTTGTGAGTGGAGGAGAGAGAAAATGTTACTGTTCATCTGTATATTTGGGGGATACTGTTCACCCCATATACTTTTTTAATATATATTGAAAGTGGTTGTGAGTGGAGGAGAGAGAAAATGTAATATATATTGAAAATGAGAGAGAAAAAGTATTTGTTTTTAGTGGAAATATATTGATATATAAGTTGTTTTTTAGTGGAATATATATATATTTTTAGTGGATTGGATGTGAATGCTCTTATAAGATAAATTAAAAAGTATATTGATTTTTTATCGTATTTGCTGGCCCTACAAGATAACATAAAGCTCCTAAAATTCTAACCCAGACAGTAGACAGTAGGGAATAAAAGAAATTTGCCGTTAAAAAAAAACTAAACTTTTTGACCATAATTTAAAAATATGTAAAAAGTCAAGGGGCTCATATGCTCATCATTACAATCCCATTTCATTATCAACTCAAAATTCAAAATTTACAAAAGGAGCCACTCGCGTGACTCGACCGTTTGAAGCCATTGCAGTCAATTTCTGTAATTTCAAACTAAATCCACACTCCTTTTACGGTTTACACAACTCTATCTGCTCAATTAATCAAAATTAAACTGATTTTTCACCTCAAATTTCATCACTTAGGGTTTAATTTTGCGTTTTTGTGTACCTAGGGTTTGAATCGAACAATCATGAAGCGGAGACATGGATGGCAACGGCCACTACATCCTCTACAGGTTTTGATTTTATAATTTAGGTTTTTAGTTGCTGCTTGTTGTTGATTTATGTGAATTTTGCAATAATTTGACCTAGATTGTTGATTTTTTTTACAGGTTTTGATTTTAAAATTTAGGTTTTTAGTTGCTGCTTGTTGTTGATTTATGTGAATTTTTCAATAATTTGACCTAGATTGTTGATTTTTTTACAGGTTTTGATTTTAAAATTTAGGTTTTTAGTTGCTGCTTGTTGTTGATTTATGTGAATTTTGCAATAATTTCACCTAGATTGTTGATTTTTTTACAGGTTTTGATTTTATAATTTAGGTTTTTAGTTGCTGCTTGTTGTTGATTTATGTGAATTTTGCAATAATTTGACCTAGATTGTTTATTTTTTTTTTGTTACAGATAGTTGGAATGTCGATTTATGGTGTTTTAGTTGTGGCGTTTTATACGTTTCTAGGGCTTTTCGTTGGTAGCAGAGTTGCTGTGATTGTTGTCACCTCGATCTTCTCTTTTACGGTATGGAAATTGATGATTTCATTGTTATGATTTGTAAGATAATTGGATTTTTGATAATCTACACGCATGGGTTGATAATAATTCATACCGATAATGTGACCGCTCATAACTAGGGGTGTAAACGAGTGGAGTGGAGCCCGGGCTCTAACTTGTTTAACTTAGGAGAGCTCAAGCTCGAGCTCGCCTCGTTTCAAGTTGTGTTTATGAAACTCGAGCTCGGCTCTTGAGCAGTTTTTTCAAGCTCGGGGTTGGCTCGTATATTATTCAGTATTTGATGTTTATATATTGAGAATTGTTATACATATAATTATAGTTTTTTATATATTAACATAATATATATTATTTAGTATGTTAGTTATTTTCATTTTAATTTATATACATTTATAATAGGCTCGTTTAGGCTTGTTAGCTGACTAGAGCTTGATAAGTGAAGGTTGATAATTATTATACATATAATTATAGTTTTTATAATATAACATAATATACATTATCTAGTCTCTTAGTTATTTTTATCTTAAGTTACATACATTTATAATAGGCTCGTTTAGGTTTGTTAGCTGACCCGAGCTTGATACGAAGCTCATGCTTTGGCTCGTTTATTAAACAAACTTATGTTTAAGCTCGGCTCGATTTGAGCTTTTAGCGAGCCGATCTCAATATGCTCATGAGCAGCTTGGCTTGATTACACCCCTACTCATAACTTTCACTTGCATTAACAGAAAAGTAACCATGTGTGCCATTAATGAACAACTGACTGATTTTTGTACAAATATAATGTTGTAAATTATTTGTCTTCAAATTATGTTAATTGAAAAGTTGTTTTTTAATTTCAGGCACTTGCAGTCATGTTTCTGTTTGTTCGGTGCACTGCAATTAATCCCACTGATAAAACCAACTCCAGAAAGAAGAGGAAGAAGGAAAACAGTTCAAAGCAGCTTAATTATGGTTCTATATTAGGTCACATTATTATGAGTTTTTTCACTAGGATTGAACGCAAGATTCTCAAGAGATTCACAAGGCAAAAGTACCTCTATCCTTTGACCACCACAGCGCAAATGGAACCTTTGCTTCCGTTCCCGCTTGTCATCAAGGATGATTCAGTTTCACCGGGCCCGCTACAAGATGATATCTCATTTTGTGTCCTCTGTGATTCTCAGGTTAATTGACTTTTTGTCCAAATTCAAAATCATAAGGGTGTTTCAGTTTTCGTGTAGCAGATAATTAGTTTCTAGTGTTTGTGTACAGAGGATATAAGTTTAATTGTTCGTGATTGTTTATTAAGAAAATATGTGTTCACGAAATGTTCATGAACACTTCACGAAAAAGATTTTCTATTTGTGTTCATCTGGGTTTGTTTGTTAATTTTAGGTACCGAACGCAAACGAACGTTCATGAACATAGACTAATGTTCATGAACACAAATAAACACAAACAAGCGTTCATAAACAACACTAATACTTATTAAATATTTTATTTGTCGAAATTGTGAAGTATTTAAATAAAAATATAAAAATTAAAAACACTAATGAACTATTGAACACAAACGAACATAAGCGAACACGTTACCGAACATTCACAAACATAAATGAACGAGCGCGGCTCTGTTCATGTTCGTTCATTTAACTAAACGAATGAACACAAACGTTCTTCCCGCCGAAAAGGTTCACAAACTGTTCTCTGAAAGTTCGATTCGTTTGCAGCCCTAAGTGATTAGATAAGCAATTAGGAGTAGTTGCCACAAAACTGATTCTGATTATTTGATTATTTAATGGTCATTTTCATGTAAATCCGCAATTAATTAGTATATGCCAAATTTCATACAAATGTATATCTGACTATCACAACTCCAAACAACAGAAGCACATCAAGACACTCTCGCTGATTCTCTGAGTCTGATTATGATGAATGTCTGTTTTGACAGGTTAAAAAGCATAGCAAGCACTGCAGGACCTGCAATCGTTGTGTTGAAGGGTTTGATCACCACTGCAGGGCAAGTATACATACATACATACATACACACACATACACATATATATAGGGTAGGGTTCATGCGAGAACCACCTTTATTGCGAGAACCGCGAGAACCAATGTGAACACAAAAAAATAACCCACTACACCACCAAAAACCTATTAAAGGGTGGTTAACATTGGTTTTTTAAAATATATTAAAAAAGAAATATGTGTGTTTCTTAGATTTTTTTAGGTATTTAAGTATTTTTGGTTGTGTTCACATTGGTTCTCTCGGTTCTCGCAATAAAGGTGGTTCCTAACGGATCCTTCTCCTATATATATAGATACACTCACATGTGTATTTCTTCATTACAATATCTTGTGTATCCTAACAAATTGACAGTTGTGTATCCTAACAAATTGACAGTGATTTCTGGTTTCAGTGGTTAAACAATTGTGTTGGGAAAAAGAACTATAGGACGTTTATTCTTCTCCTAATCTTTGTCTTGTTAATGGTTAGTCACTGCTTTTACCATTTTTTTTCGTTGACCAGAACACGTGTTGCTGACCATAATCTTTTTTATAATCCAGCTTATGATAGAAGGAGGGACTGCGGTTGCCATATTTGTTAGGTGCTTTACGGATGCAAAAGGATTAAACAGGGAGCTTGTAGATAAACTCCATTTTCATTTTCCAAGAGGACTTCTTGCAGCCATTTGTGTAAGTCTTTCATAAGCGGTTTTCGAATTGAGGGTTTGGGAATTATGGGAATGGAAATGGAAATGAACACATGTCCCGTTCGTTCCGTTAAAGTTCGTTTATGGTTGGATATTGTTCTGTACTTTTATTTGGTGCCTGTTTGTATTCGTTTAGAATATTTGTCAACGAACAGGCTCATTTTCTCATCGAACAAAAAACAAACAAAAAAACCTGTTCGTTTAAGTGTTGGTGTTCGTGCGGTTCGTTTACAAGCGTAATTAAAAGTCAAAACCATACATAGGGTTGCAAACGAGCTGAGCCCGAGCTCGAGCTCGATTAACTTATGAGAGCTCGAGCTCGGCTCGGTTCGAGCTTTGTTTTCATAGCTCGAGCTCGACTTGTTGGTAGTTTCTCAAGCTAGAGCTCGGCTCGGGCTCGGGCTCAGCTCGTTTATTATCTATTAGTTAAATCATATAAAGAATGGACTTGTTTAGGCTCGCGGGCTTGATAAGTGAAGCTCGGGCTTGGGTTCGGCTCGTAAACAAGTTTAAATAAGCTCGGCTTGGCTCGTTTACTAGACAACTTTAAATAAGGGGTAAATGTTATTTAAAATATTAATAAAAACTAATATTATATTATTACATTGAGGCTCGACGAGCCTGACAAGCTTCCCATGCCAGGCTTGTGCTCTGGCTCGATAAATAAACGAGCTTTATTTTAGGCTCAAGCTCGGCTCGGGCTCGATAAGACTCGGGTCGTTTCGAGCTTTTTCTCAAGCCGATCGCGAGCGGCTCGGCTCGCTTGCACCCCTAACCATACCCATTGGGATTCCTAGCTGAAAACCTGATGACCCGAAAAAAACGGTCTGATTGATTGTGATATCAATGTAACAGGTTTTGCTGGTTCTAGTGACCGCTTACGGTTCAGCAGCTCTAGGGCAACTTTTTTTCTTTCATGTTGTTCTCATCCGAAAGGTATTGTTGATATCAAATCCGCCATTAATTTGTATGCATTTCCACATATAATATTAACTAATAATCATATCTCACAAATTTACAGGGAATGAGAACTTATGATTACATTATGGCAATGAAGGAAGAAAATGAGTTACTAGAACAAGAATTATCCGAAGAAGAAGATTCAGATTATTCTTCAGACGAAAGCATAGAGTTGGATTCCCCTGAAAAAACAAGATTCAGAATATGCAGAGAGAGAATACCAGAGGTATATTATATGTATATCATATATTTTTATATTTGTAGTGTTTGCTGGGAAAATGTTAGGGGTGCAAACGGGCCGAACCGACCCAAACTCAAGCAGGCTCTAGCTCGAGCCCAATTAACTTATGAGAGCTCGAGCTCGGCTCGTTGGTAGTTTCTCAAGCTCGGGCTCGGCTCGTTTATTATTTATTAATTAATATATTAAATAAAAATAAGCTCGCGAGCTCGATAAGTGAAGCTCGGGCTCGTTTACTAAATAAGCTTATTTAGGTTCAGGCTCGACTCATAAACAAGTTTAAATAAGCTCGGCTCGTCTCGTTTACTAGAAAACTTAAAATAAGGAGTAAATATTATTAAATATTAATAAAAAACTTAAATTACACTTACACTTAATACTCGATAAGGCTCGACGAGCCTGGCGAGCTTCACATGCCAGGCTCGAGCTCGGGCTCGATAAATAAACGAGCTTTATTTTAGGCTCAAACTCAGCTCGGGCTTGATAAGGCTTTGCTCATTTCAAGCTTTTTCTCTAGCCGATCTCGAGCCGTTCGGCTCAAACATGTGTCATGTGCTGCATATGCCTCATGTGGTGTGCCAATTGTATGCTAAGAGTTTTCCTGCGAGTTGACGATTGTGTAAACCGATGATGTGGCACATCAACAAGAGTAACTAACTGTTTATGCCATGTCAGCATTTTTACACAGTTGGCATGTAACATCAGCTATTTTACACAACTGACACAATAAATACTGAATTTCTTGTAAATTTTCAGACCCAACAAACACTTTCTGTAAGAATCGATAAAGAACCCGAATCAACAAAGAAACCCGGGGGTTTTCGCGCAAGTATAAGTCCATGGAAGCTTATCAAAATGAGCCGTGAAAAGGCTCAATTAGCTGCAGACAAAGCCCGTGAAAGGTTCATGAGACAAAAAACAATCAATGAACACGACGAAGATGATGATTCGCTTAAACCGCTACCACTGGAGACAAAAAATGGTCCATCATTAAAGACATCAAACATGGATAACAACAAAGGTATTGGTGTTACTCCACTTGTTGTAAAAGGAATGCTTTCAAGTCCGAGAAGACGGTTTTCGGTTTCTCCATCAGCAGCATCAAAACAAAAGTACAAGAATAACTTTGATCTTAAGTTAACAGAGGTATCGAGAGAGCTTGATACGTATATTTCAAGGCAGGTATTGTGTTCTGTTATTAAGAAGGATGAACCGTCTCCGAGATGATGTTTTCTCAGTCTTTGAGAAACATATGTATTTGATTATTGGGTTATTAGATTTTATCACCCACAACTATTGGCTATTGGCCGCTGCCACCCTTAACTATCACTTTGACGCCTGTCACCCCCAACTTAACACTTAGTGTGTTCTGTCACGACGTCGTTAACTGATTACTAACTTTTGATCCTGTTACTACAGTTTTTGGGGTGTCATAGGGATCTTGGGAAGGTTTTAGGTATCTTAGGACACCTCCAAAAGTATAGCAACAGGATCAAAAGTTAGTGATCTGGTGACAGAACACACTAATTGTTAAGTTGGGGGTGGCGGGTGTCAAAGTGATAGTTGGGGGTGGCAGCGGCCAATAGTTAAGGGTGATAAAATCCAATAACCCTTGATTATTGTGTATGTATTTTGATTTTCGACGAGTTTATTTATTCACAATGTAATGTTCATAACTCGACACATCACACATGTCACCTTACCAGCCATTGACCCGTTAAGAAACAAAATACAAAATGTAGAAACTAGAATAAGCAAAATAAAGGCGGTTCAACTGGCCAACGTCATAACTAGCCAGCCCAAATAAAGGTGGTTTATACATCACACATGTCACCTTACCAGCCATTGCGGTTTACTTCAGTGATGAAGTTAGCCATTTACCATACAATGTCGCTATGAGATAACGCTAATTTTGTTTGCGTACCTCGGTACATGCTCTTGTTCACACAATATATTATACATCACCTTTTATGTTGATAGTGTAAAAAAACAGGAATAATTGTTACATGAATAGTAAAGTTTTTATTTATACTCGCCTTTCCATTAAAATCATCTTTTCAACTGCCCCGTCGATCATGATACGCGACTATCAAGTCATGTATCCTATTTTCATTCGCGTGTTCCATTTCCTAGTTGTGTAGATGCTGGATGCAGTAGTTTAATTTCCAACTCGAGTTTTTGTTAACTTGTCACTTTCATTTTTTGTTTTTGTAATTTCAACTTTCCATTGAGATGCTGAAGGAATCTTTAATAACTTTGGTTGATAGAATTTGATGGATTTTAAAGATGTTCTCCAATTCCAGTAACTTTCACAAACAAGACATGCCTTAAGTGTAACTACTGACTCGTCGCTTTGGGCCCGTAAAACTTCTGCTGAAACTTTACTGGGAGTAGAGATGGGCATAATCGGGTATTTTTAAAACCCGGAACCGGTTCCTACCCGTACCCGGTCCCACTCAAAGTTGACAGTACCCGGTTCCTCTCAAACCCGGTTCCGGTTCATACCCGGGTATTTGCCCAAAAAACCATAACCGGTTGTACCCGGTTACGGGTAGTATGGAACCGGTTCGGGTCGGGTCGGAACCGGTTCTGTCCTATATGTGTAGAAAAAGCAGACATGGGTGCATGGAACCTGATTCTTCTGCATGTCAAGTCAAATCACTCATAAAGGCATGTTGGAATTCGAAATTAAATAGTGGAACTTGTCGTATATAACCGGTTTCTTTATTTAACTCAATGTTTCGATTTCATTTTTTAAAACTCTACCAAATTCAAAGTTTAAACTTTCATTTTCATACTTCTTTCAACTTTCATTTTCCTACTTGGTGGCTGCTGCTAAGGACTAAAGATATGGCATGCAACGATGAAGTAGTTATGGTGTTGGAAACAAAAAGGAACCCGGCAATATGGAAAAACTTGTTATATTCTGTTGTGGGGCTGTGGGCTATGGCTGAATTGTTGTGGGCTTTCCTTGTTATATTCTGTTGTGGGGCTGTGGGCTTTGCTTCAAGCCCAACGTTATTAAATTAAACTTTGCTTTAATTATTAAAGTGGCACGGGTAGGCATGCAAACCGGGTACGGGCATGAACCGGGTACGGGTAGGAACCGGGTACGGGTAGGCATGCAAACCGGGTACGGGTAGGAACCGGGTACGGGTTGGAACCGGGTATGGAACTTATTTTTTTTTTAAAATGTGGAACCGGGTAGGAACCATCGGGTTTTTTAAACCCGGAACCGGGTATGCTTTATACCGGGTTGGGACTGGAACCGGTTCCGGGTAGGTTCTAACGGGTCGGGTTTGGAACCGGTTATTATGCCCATCTCTAACTGGGAGAGAGTGTGTGTGTGTGGTTTTTTTTTGTGGTAAAATGGTGTTATTTGGGTGATGGTGTAGGTTGGAAATCAACTTGGTTGATGATTGTTACGCTTGTAGTACAAGTGCAATGTCAGAGATTTGGTCTATTCCGCTTGTGCTACAAGCGGATTGTGTTTAAATCGAATCAGTCAGCCGGAAAAGGTAACCAGGTGCCGGAGAAGACGCCAGACAATTTTCAAGTTCACCGGAGTTGCATGTATCTCCGTAGCATGCCGGAGAAGATGACTGGTATTGTTCTTTGTATTGAGGTTGTTGAGAACTAGCGTGTCCAAGTTCCAAGAAATTCAAACTGCCGTTAGTGTTGCCGTGTTGGATTCTTATAGAATTTGGACTTTATTAACCTGCTTGTTGAACAAAGTCCAAATTCCACAAGAATCCAACACTAACGTCTTGGAACTTGGACACGCTAATTCAACAAGCGCAATACAAAGAACAATACGGGTCATCTTCTCCGGCATATGGTGATCTTGAAAATTGTCTGACAGCACCTGTGGCTGATTCGGTTTAAACACAACCCTCTTGTAGTACAAGCGGAATAGACCAAACCTCTGACATTACGCTTGTACTACAAGCGTAACCACCATTAACCAAATTGATTTCCAACCTACACCATCAACCAAAACCAACACCCAAATAACACCATTTTACCAAAAAAAACTCACCGTGAAGCTCTTGTCCCGTTCACAACCAAAAGTGTCTAAAATACATTAATGGTATTCAAAGTTCGACATTGTCATAAACTATTTGTTTCCCGGATTCCGGATCACATCATCGAATAAGGCCTTTGCCTTCTTTTCACTGGGGATGTCTCGGTCAATCTTTGAATCCTGATAAAACATCTCTCAGTTCAGGACCGGATCGACCCACCAAGTCAGGTCTTATGACTTGTAGAATGAGTAGATTACATTAAAAGTAGTATATTTCACTTTAGCATGCAAACATAAGCAGAACATGTGACAAAAAACAATACAAATTAATCATATTAATAACATAATCCCCCACTCACATGACAGCATTTAAAATTACCCTCGAAACATATGTGATTATGACCTTTATATATAAAGGTTAATTAGTATACATCTTGCAACAATTAGTTACTCGTCCAAACCGTGTGCTTGAACTAATGATAAAAAAATATAAGTTAACAGTAACTTACACTCATGATTATAATTTGTAAAACCCAAAACCGGAGTATCTCCATTTGGAGATCTCATCAATCTTCATCTTCTTCGGGGATATGAAATTCAAGGTCAAGTTTTCTCTTTAAATGGGTTCTGTCAGCACTGCAGGGTTAAAAGTAAAACAAAAATTCCGTAAATATTAACAATAAAATAACCTGCAAATATTCTTGTAAATACTAAAAAGCCCTAACGATGGTTGTTCATAAATTAATGATCAGACAACAAGCTTAAATACCTGATTAAAGCAGTAATCATCTATGACAAGTTATTGTTCAAATATGGGTGGCTAAAATGAAAAAAATTGAATACATTATCCCTAAATATAACGTTCCACAAACCATGGTCTAGTATTGTGCAAGCTAAAATTATGATCCCAAAGTAAAGAGTAAAATGTCATTTTCGTCCCTGAGGTTTGGCCAGTTTTGCGACTTTCGTCCAAAGGTTTGTTTTTCAGCATCTGGATTCAAAAGGTTTGAAATCTTGCCATTTTCATTCGGCTAGTTAACTCCATCCGTTTTTCTCCGTTAAGTCAGGGGTATTTTCATCTTTTTGGTTAACTTAAAGGGCAATTCGGTCTTCTTCACTTTATGTACAAGCATTTAGCATAACGTAAAAGTATTCAAAACCCTTTAAGTTAACAAAAAGGATGGAAACATCCCTGACTTAACCGAAAAAAAAATGGATGGAGTTAACAAGCCAGATTAAAATGGCAAGCTTTCAAACCTTTTGGATCCAGATGCGTCTGGAAAAACAAACCTTTGGACAAAAGTCGGAATACTAGCCAAACCTCAGGGCCGAAAATGGCATTTTACTCGAAAGTAAAACGAACTCAAATAGCACTGATGCATATATGCAATTTACCTGTTAATTGTTGGTCTAGCTGGAGGCCTTGCGTCAAAAACTGAAAAATCTAGAGACATTGGTGCGGGTCCACTTCTTTCATTGCCAATGCCATGGTCATCAAATTTTGCTTGTTGTAATAAATTACCATCATACCCTTCAGGGTGGGGCATCACTCGTCTTGACTTTCGTGTAGGTGATAACACAGTTGGACCAAAATCCGAGGGCTTTGACTCGATAGACTCCTTTTTTGGTGGTGGTCTTGGAAGCAAAGCTGGTTCAGTAGGTGGAGGTCCAGAAGAAAAGTACCTAACACGCAACCACCGTATATAATCGCTAGAAGTTTATAAAGAATTTGTCAAAATATTAACCAACTAGATACAGGTGGCAATTTCGACCCACTTACTTTATGAATGAGTCGATCTGGGTAATGTGAACGAACCGAACACGAACAAGAACAAGACCATGTTCGTGTCCGTTTGTTAAGGAAATATGTGTTCACGAATTGTTCATGGACACTTACCGAACGAGATTTTCTGTTTGTGTTCGTTCGTTATGGAAATGAATGTGTTCGTGTTCGTGTTCGTGTTCGTTTGTTAATTTTAGGTAACGAATGTTCATGAACAAAAACGAACACAAACTAATGTTCATGAACACAAATGAAAACAAAGAAGCGTTCATGAACAGAATATAGAATTAACAGAATATATAATACACCGATACTTATTAAATATTTTATTTGTCGGAATTTTGAAGTATTTAAATAAAATATAAAAACTGAAAACACTAATGAGCACTATCTAACACGAAAGAACACGTTACTGAACGCTCATGAACATAAATGAACGAATGTGGGCTTTCTTCATGTTCGTTCATTTAACTAAACTAACAAAACTTGTTCGTGTTCGTTCATTTATTAAAGGACCGAACACAAACGAACTTCCCGCCGAACGAAGTGAATTTATCAAATTGGTAAAACAGGTTGAAAGTCAACCGAAGTGATTATGTTTAAATATGAGAATGAGATAATTATCATAGAAGTGTTATAATCAAAATTTTGGATACATGATATATATTTATAAAAGTGAATTGGACAAAAAGTGTTTTTGCAAAACCCAATTTGTTCGACCCGTACCAAATAACTTACCATATTGACCCGAACAAGCGAACACCACCCATTTAACCACCTCTACCAACAATCAACAATTACCTATGCTCTAAAGCTTGTTGTGCTGAAATTCTAGCCTTTGGATCGTATGCAAACATCTTGGATAACAGATCTAACGCATCATCACTGGCCATTGGAAACAATGTTTTAAGAGACTGCCCGGGAACAAATTGGTACTCAACATAATCGGGAAGATAAATCATATCTGGCCATTGGGAAGCTTTTGGAGTCCCAAATGCAGCAAAAATTTTGCCCAATTGATCGATGTCACTGCTACCCTATAAATATTTCCAATCAACTATTAACTGTATTTTCAATATTAAAAACAAGCTGCATAAAACTTATTTAATTTTATGTGAGTTAACTATCTGCACCAGAGCCTTAAAGAAACACTACAACAGATATATGATTTGCACACTTTTTGTACATAGGTTTTGAAAAATGTGTAGAAAAAATTGTTTCATGCATATAACTGTAGAAAAAAAAATTCATGCATATAACTCCAATTCACATTTTTAAACTAGTAAGAAAGGTTCATATTTATAAGCATGAGAAAGAAGAGGAAAGAGAATTTTCATGCATATAACAGTAGAAAAAATTGTTCGCGCTTATAAGCGTGCGGAAACAGAGAAATTTTTGACAATTTTTAAAATGTTCGACAATTTCCTCATGCAAGAGAAAACGTGATGAAATTTGGCGTAACTAATAAAGCTCTACGCTTTAACGTGTGCACAAGTTTTACATTTTTGAGTGCAAACATATCGTGTAGAAAGTGTGATTATGTGCAGTTGACAAAAATCTACACACTTTCCTAAATCGTGTAGAAAGAATTGCAAGCAAATCATATACTAATTGTAGTAAAATCAGCACAGGTTAATAAAGTCAAAATCTAGAAGTTCTGTGACAGACAGGAGTCACATGGGTTTACTGCAAGTTGCATAAAATCAAACAATCTAAAGTAGTCAATCATCTCTTATAAAACAATGTGCACTCACCTGCAGAAAAGGGCGGCGTAGAAGGAGCTCAGCAAATATGCAAGCTGCTGCCCAAACATCAACCCCAGGACCATACTGTTTTGCTCCAAATAATAGTTCAGGTGCTCTATACCATCGAGCAAAGACCTATGAACAAACTTTGTCAAGATGATGTGCAAAATTACCACATGTATTGATACTTCAGATAAAAAGATATTAATCATATATGCTACGATACAAAGGGTTGGGGCTAAACAGGTTAGGGTCGACATTGCAGATAAACTTTGTAATCAGAATTGTATTAGATTGTAATTGTGTGATTAGGGTTACTTGAGGTGAGTGTTTATAAACTTTATATAGAGCACCATATTACACATCTAGTCCCTATACTATAATACTCTGTCTCATAATTGCTAACCCATTTAATATTGCCATTCTTATTGAACAACTTAGCAATTCAAAAAAATACCTTTAGCCTCTGGTAACATTTAACATATATATCAACTGAATTACCAGATGTCAAGTTTGTTCTCCAAAATTATGTTGAAAAGCAAAGTTTATGAGTGTATCACACTTAATGATTAGATACGGAATGAAAAGAATACCTGGTGAGTGAACCTCCTATCTGGACTACCAAATATGCGTGCCAGACCAAAATCTGCAAGTTTTAGTTGTCCACGAGGTCCTATCAAAAGATTATTTGGTTTCATATCCCTGCCAGAAAAAAATTTCAAGTAATTAAGACACAAAAGTAATGTAAGCATCAAAAGGGAAGCAAATTACTGCCAAGAAAACTTTCAAGCAATTAAGAAGACACAAAAATAGTGTAACCAACAAGAAGGAAGCAAATTACTTTTGTAAGATCATGCTTCACACTTTGTAATTTGTATTAAAGAAACATTTATTTGATACAACCCGAAGAAAATCCCCAAATATTGCCATGTACAAAAGGTATTTGTTTGCAAAAGGGCAATGCCAAATTTCAAAAAGTCATTCCAAAAAATAATGATATCATATTTGCACTTTGAAAATAATAAATATATCACACTGATCCACTCCATAGTTAATAAAATTAAATCATTACTCACAACAATTTGTTTCACTAAATTAACAAAGTAAACACTGCATCCAGATGATGCATAGTAATAACCTTAATTTTTTTTACTTCAGGCTAATACAAATAATTGATCATATTTTATCTACTATAAATTGGTGATGAAATTTAAAAGTATTATGAATTTAAACTTTTAGAAGAACATATATTATATTAATCCTTGTTGTAAAGATAAAAATCAAGTACTACGGACTACGGTTGCCAATGTTTATATTTTACAAGTATAAGGTTTTTTTTTTTAAATTTCCGACTACAATGATTGTTTTGAATTTTGATACAAAGAGTCAAGTATATTGGTTAAAAAGGTAATTCACACTCACAAAAAGGTGATGTCTTGGTGCCAACTTACCTGTGCAAAACCCATTTCTTATGGCAAAAGGCAAGTCCTTTTAATGTCATTTGAAGGTAGGACTTTATATCAGTGGGTGAAAGAACGATGTTTCTATCTCGAATAACAGCCTCAAGATCAGTCTCCATAAACTCAAAAACAAGATGCAAGTTTCCTTTATGAGGAAATGCATCAATCAGCTCTATGATATTTGGATCCTTGAGCTCTTTCAATAACTTAATTTCTCTAAGGGCGGTAAAATTCACCCCTTCCTTCTGCTTTCCAAGCCGGATTTTCTTTATAGCAACCGTTTGTCCTGTCTGTTCCAGAAGCCAATAGTTAATAGCATATCATGTAAACTAACGTAAAAAAAAATAACAAGTGTCCCACCAAAGTTAAGTGTCTAATTCCTTTTATTTAACAACAAAATAGCTTTGAAACCGTGTTTGTGTTAACAATTCATGATTTAAACACCCTTTTATCAGTAAAATAGTAGACAGAATCACGAAAAGGTATCAGTCATTATCCGTACATCAAAGTTCTCTAAACATCACTATTGTATAACCAGAGATTAAAAAGTGTATACAAAACACATCACCGTTCAATTACTTTACTTATTAATAGTTTCATATATATCAGACATAAAAGAGTTTAGCTTCAACTACAGGGTAGGTACATAGAAAAACATAAGAGATTGCTTATATAAACCGTTTATCTGCTTATTGCATGCTTTTGAATGTCTGGATGAAGAAAAGTGGCCATGCTTATAGAGTTATATGCTTGTTTTAAATATCTCAAATGGATTCTTCTCGTTGGATTCAAAATTACACGTTTACCCTGCAATAAACTCAAAATATGCATCTTCTTTTAGCATAAGCTGTTTATATAAGCAATCCCAACACCCCTTAAGTACATGAACCCTAATTTTAGAATGGTCACATAGACAAATCATATAAAATAGTAAAATACAAGTATACGATACAGTATAATCATACCTTAGTATCAATGGCTTTGTAAACAACTCCATATGTACCTTCTCCAAGTACTTCACGTTTCAGGTATCGATCAGCTACTTTTTTAGCTAATAACTGATCCAAATCTGCCATATCTTTTCCTCAACTCTTAATCCTTTATGCCGATGAACAGACTACGTCAATTACGTGCTTGTTTCGTTATCAACAAATTAGTAATCACACCAACAGCGATTTCGACGAATGAAAAACAGTGATTAATGTCTTATACCGTCTTCACCTTTCAAAATTCCAACCCTAGAAACTAACTTTGAGCAGATAGAGTAACTAAAACCTAAATTAGTAACCAACATACGCCAAATTCTTCAAAATTACACCCCAAACCCTAACGACAGACGAAAAATAGAGCTTAAAATCTTATATCTTCTTCAGATTTGAAAATTCTAACCCTAGAATGTAATTTTAAGCTGAGAGTAACCTCAAAACCTAATTAGCAATCACGGTATGCCGATATCTTCATAATTACACCCAAAACCCTAGCTACTGGTGAAAAAAACGGCTTAATGTCTTATATTCTCTTCAGATTTCAAAATTCTAACCCTAGAAACTAATATTGAGCAGATAAGAGAAGCAAAAACCTAAATTAGGAACAAAATTATGGATAAAGGTGTACACAGACCTCTTTAAACGTGATTTGTGAAGATATCCATAGCCGATTCACCAGTGAAGAAGAAATTGTTGCTGGAATCACACAATATTTGATCGTAATCGCTTCGAACTGGATCGTGATACGAATATATGTACCTGAAAATCGACTATCGATAAGCAAGCAGTGCTGTAGAGTGTAGAGAGAGAGAGTGAGTGCAGTACAGGGTGAATCGGTGATGAGCTATGGGTAGGTTTAGAATTTAGACACGTTGGTTTTGACTTGAAAGGAGGAGGTTTTATAAACTTTGAGTTAATTTTTTTTTCTTTTTTTTTTTTCGGTAAAATTCTATGATTAATAGAACACACTTGGTCCCAGTGTTTGTAATTTTTATACTCAGGTGATCATTATTATTAGAGTAAACTGTCATTTTGGTCCTTGTGGTTTGGTCACTTTTGCCACTTTAGTCCAAAACTCAAACATTTTGCATCTGGGTCCCTGTGGTTTCAGTTTTATTGCCATTTTGGTCCAAAAATGAAATCAGATCATATTTGTCTTATAAAATCCTGCTATTTTGTCCTTTTTCACAAGGGCAAAATGGTCATTTATTTTTTATAAATAAATACCAAATTTTATAAGAAAAATATGACCTGATTTGTCCCTGAGGAAAAAGACAAAATTGCAGGATTTTATAAGACAAATATGAGCTGATTTCATATTTGGATCAAAATGGCAATAAATCTGAAACCACAGGGACCCAGATGTAAAAGGTTTGAGTTTTGGACTAAAGTGGCAAAAGTGACCAAACCTCAGGGACCAAAATGGCAGTTTACTCTTATTATTAACCTAAGTTAGATTTTTTTAGTTAAGTGTATGTGAAATGACATATTTGCCCCTTAACGATTAAGAAAACTAAAATTATATAAATTATAATTATTAATAAATTCAAGTGGATCCCATTTGGTATTCGGCTTGGCTGGTGGACTTGTGGCTGTTGTTGTGACATCTTTTTTTTGGGAGCCTACTTTTGGTGGAATAGGAAGAGGAAAAGGGAAAAGATTGACGAATCGCGTATCGGTGAATTCGAATCGGGAAGGGTTGGGGTCGTTCACAAGGGCGTGTTACCTGACGGATTGGTTGTTGCGGTTAAGAAGATTATAGAATCGGAGTTTGAAGGGAACAATGAGTTCTGTAGTGAAGTTGAAATTATTAGCAATTTGAGGCATAGGAATCTTGTTCCGCTAAAAGGGTGTTGTATTCATGGTGAGAGAGACATAGAGAAATAGATGGAGAAGAATATGAGGGGTGTGTTGACGGGCGGTGGAAGTGAGACAGTGGTGGTGGAGGTTATATTGTCAATTGAAAATGGGTGGTTATGGTGGTTTCAGGAGAATTTGAGGAGGAGGAGATGGGGGTTGGGGTTGGGGTTGGGGTTGGGGTGGGGGAGGGTCATGGGTAGGAAATGGCACCATTTGAATTTATTAATAATTATAAATTATATATTTTTAGTTTTTTTAACTGTTGAGGGGCAAATATATCATTTCACATACACTTAACTGAATAATCTAACTTTGGTTAATGATAAGGACCACCCGAGTGCAAAAATTACAAACACTGGGACCAAGTGCGTAGTTATTAAACCACTAGGACCAAGTCTGCAATATTTGCAAACCACAGGGACCAACCAGGCATTTAACTCATAAACTTTCTATGAAATTTTTTTATATATATATTTTGTTAATACTTATTAATCCTTTTTTAAGAGTAAACTGCCATTTTGGTCCCTGATGTTTGGTCACTTTTGTCACTATAGTCTAAATTTAAAACCTTTTACATTTGGGTCTCTGTGGTTTCATTTTTTTTTTTTGTCATTTTGGTCCAAAAATGAAATCAGCTCATATTTCGTAAATTAAATTATGTTTTTTGTACTTTTCCTCAGGGGCAAAATAGTCATTATAAGTTTTATTATAACAAATTATTAAATAAAATAATTAAATTAATAAATCCTTTGACCTTATAAAAGAAGCACAGACCCCATTCTCACCACCACCACTCTCTCCTCCCCCCTTCTCACCACCGCCACCACTACCTTCTCACCACCGCCACCACCACCTCCTTCTCACCAAAGCCACTGTTCCCCTCCTCAACACCACCACCTCCTTCTCACCACAGCCACCATCTCCTTCTTCTCACCACAGCCAACTGCATCTCATATCTGCCGCTATTCTCGGTCTTGACGGTACCCTTTGGCGTTATTTCATCAAACGTCTTCCCCTGAGCAGACCACTGTCTCCGTCTTCTCCACGACACACCTAACACTATTACAAACCCTAAATATCATCACATCATTCCATTTATGTTGTTCCAGACTCTCAGGTTGTAGAAATGTGTAATCTAGGGTTTCTATTTGACAGAGATTTCATCGAATCGTTCTTCGCCGGACGGAATCATTACCGACGCCGTCATCTGGTTCACGATCTCATACGTAACATAGTTAGAAACTCTGAGTGTCATTGCAACATTCAATTTTTGTTGTTTCAGACGTTTAGGTTTCCGAAATCTGTGAGTTGGGGTTTCTAAATTGATGTTCTCAGTTGGGTTTGGAGAAGATGATGGTTGGGTTTGTGCTTTTTTTATAAGGTAAAATGATTAATTAATTTAATTATTTTAATTAATAATTTGTTAAAATAATACTTGTGATGACCAAATTACCCCTGAGGAAAATGACAAAATATCAGGATTTAATTTGAGGAATTTGAGATGATTTCACTTTTGGACCAAATTGCCAACAAAACTGAAACCACAGGGACCCAAATGCAAAACGTTTAAGATTTGGACTAAAGTGGCAAAATTGCCCAAACCTCAGGGACCAAAATGGCAGTTTACTCTTTTTTTTTTAAATATAAAGATCTAGAAAATATGGCAACTATGTTAAAGTTTGAAAGATCTGGTGAGAGTACTTGTTGAAGCATTGGTTGTTGGGGTTGGTTTATGGACTCATACGGACTGAATTTGAGAGCAGGGTTTCAGGATCACCCTCTAATAGTTAGATACTCAGGTATTCGATATATTAAATGTATAGTGTATGTGTATGTATGTACAAGATATCTAGAGAGCTCTAGGGATTAGGTACTTAGCCATCCTTATATAGGACTATAGGAGGTGTTGCCCACCATGTTGAACTCTAGGGACCAGATCTCATATGGGTGTAAACCCAAATATTAAGGTTGATCTGGACATACGCCATTGGTTGTCAGCTATCGCTATGTGTCCCAAGAGGAGATGGAAAGTGGAAGAGAAAGGAAGACGCCATGGTGGATGGGGTTTGTTGGTTGAAGGGCTGGTTTTTGTTTGTTAACATTGTCTCTTGCTTCCAAGTTTTATAATGACATGAAAGTTAACTTTAAGTTAAATCTTTATGTAAAAGACTGAGTTTTCTACAAAATAGTGCTACAAAACTGTCGCGGCATCAACTCATTCCATGTCAACAATTAACATGTAAAATTTAGGTAGCCGTAATTACGGTGAAAATGTAAGCTAGTTGCTAATATAGGTCGACTTTAAAGTTGTCTTATCTAATCTAATCTAATACTAATTAAAGAGTCCACCTAATGTTTTATGACATTCTCTCGTAATAAAGGATTCCACCAAAATGCCATGTGGCAATTTCTCATGATATTTCAACCATAATAAATAATAAGTAAATTAATATAAGGATAAAAGAAATGAAGAATTACTTTATCTCTTGAAATTGTTCACCTTAATAAATAATTTTAAATAAACCTCCTCTCGCACAAAAGAAATTGATATACCATGATGCTTGGGTTAATAAATTATACTATACGATATAGAGATAAAAATATAAAAATTACTTTATCTCTTGAATATACCGATTTTACATATTAGTGATCAAAATTATCTTCGCTTCTATGACATACGATAAAGGGTCATTATATTTTTATTAATATGTTTGTATTTAATATGAATATCCTTTAAAATCAAAAGTCTTTTAATCGTTAGTTTATTATTATCTATAAAACTATTATTATTATTATTTTATTATTATGATTAATATCTCCACTTTAATTATGTATGCATTATTGTAACAACTTTATTTGGTAATATAACACCTCATTAAGATTAACCACATATATTTCTAAAATCAAATAATTTAAACTATTAATTATTGATAAAGATGATAAAGTTACAAATAAAATATCAAATCTAATTTAACTTTTAATACATGATTCCAATTATTGTCACGTGCCACTCTCTCATTCAACCTTACAATTTAGACTTATATTTTATTTTAAAATATTTTTATATTCTTTATCCTTACTAATATAATAAATTTAATTTAAATATGTTACTAACCATAATAGGATATGTAGGATCGAATTCGGACCCAAACGAGTCGTTCAGAAGAGATTTATCAGTTTCAGAGGCGGAAACTAAGAAACCGATTGTCGAAACAGCTTGCGTATCACTTTAACTACTGATTGTATTGATCTACTGTCGTTTACAATCAATTCTCACACCGACAGCACCTCGGTATGATTTTCAGAATCTGTTACAAATGAAAGCACCTCTAGCCTATTTATACTAGATAAGGTTTCGCTTGGAAACACTTCAAGCGAAATCCTTATAATGACATTTGAAGCGAAAACATACAAATCCATCATTCTTGTTTCAAGCGAAACTTTCTGAATTCAATAATTGTTTTGTCTTTTATGTGATGATGTCATGAGTGTGATATCACTTATGATGTCACATGATGATGTCATTAGTGGTGTCACTTGATCAGATCTGCAACGCAACCAGAAACTCGACATAGGACGAAGACGACAGATGAATGCACCAACAGACTCCCCATCAGATGTTGACGAGTCTTAAATGTCGAGTATTCTCAATCTTCAGTCTTTATCAGTCTCTTTTCTTTCTTAGCATATACCAGAATCTTCTCTTTGGCTCTAACCTCGTCAGACTCCCCCTCTCAACATGATGGGATCGCTGTCTGGAATTAGCTATCACCTTGAGATCAATCCCTGGTTTCATCTCTTGTTCAGCACATCACCTACACACTTCTCAACACAACATAAGTTTTCACTTAAACCAATAAGAAAAACTTACTAGAAATAGTTACATCAAGTTCAAATTAATGACCCTGATTAACTAAACTCAAAGTTTTCTTTCTTAAAATCAGTTTCTTCTTTTAAACGCACGTTCCCAAACCAGTTCATCCTGTTCAGCACTTGGAATTTTGAATATCAGTTCTCCAACATCAGTTGTCGAAAATCTTTTGGATTTTTCAAAATATGAAACATAAATGCAATAACAGAAATTAACTGCAGAAATAAGATATGTACAAACATATTTTTGTGAGTTCGTGCAAGAGGATCATATCAGTTTTTTTAGACACATCACAAGCACCGTTAAGCTTTAAACATTTTAAGCTCTAAACGATTCACGTTGATTGACGATATTGTTGTCCACTTAAACTCAATCTAAAAACTTTCGAAATGCTTACCGATACGTTAAGGTATATTTAGATAGCACTAAGTTCTTATGGACCCCACGATCTCAGCATATTCCCTCATCATGCAATACACTGACTCAAGTAATGCCTTTAAACTTTTATCAACTGTGATTTGTGCGAAAATAAAGCAGAATGTTTAAACATTAACAATCAGGTCGATACTTCCGTATACGCAGAGAAAGTCCAATGTTTAAACAAAATAAGAAAATAAAAATAAGTTGAAGTTGTTTAGGCTTTAACCACCAGGTCGATACTCCCGTATACGCAGAGGAGGTCCAAAGCTTAAACGAAACACCAAAGAAAATAAAGCAGAACGTTTAGGCAACAACATCCAGGTCGATACTCACGTATACGCAGAGGATGTCCGATGCTTAAACAAAATAAAGAAATAAAACAAGTTTAAATCTTTGCAAAATAAAATGCACAATCACAGCGACTTTTCAGCAAAGTTGTGAAAGTTCACAAACTTAACCAGTTTTATGCTTTTTGGCATTCAGCGATTACTGAGCAGGCACACAATCAAGAAGGACAAAACTAAGTACTATGCTTTCGACCATGTTTCCCACTAGAACTAGGCTTTTTCATTTAAGTTTGTATCGTTATCACAAATCTACTAGTCTAGCTGAGCCTACCGTCACATCTTTAGTAAGATCGTTTATCACATTTTAACTCTCCATTTCTTTAGCATGCTGTGACAGTCCAACTGATTTACTATCATTTCCTCTTTTATACAACAAAAACTCATTTTTAATTTTTCAATGTTTTTGACTTTTTCAAATTTTCTAATTTTTTTAAAATTTTTACTCCCCCTAAAATCTAAAATATGTTTCAATTTTCGATTTTCTGGGAAAAAATTTGAAATCAAACTGTACAAACTTGACAACTTGATGAGAATCACTTCAATTCTCCATCCACCTGGCATAAACAATCAGAACTCCCCCTCACAACAAAACATTTTCCCATTGTGATCTCAAAACACTTAAGTTTGTTTTAATCAAAATGGTTTTTCCGGAAAATTAGTTTTGTTGATTTTACCACTTGTAGGTTAGGGGTTTCATCACATTGTTGCTCAATCATTTGTAGAAAATCAGATACAATTTAATGTCCCTGATTTACCACTTGTACAAACAACATAATCAAATACAAAGAATGATGCCGATTCCTGATCCACGATTACCAACTTGGGATCTCCGGCAAGTCAGGTTTTTCATTTAAACAGATTCACCCAAGCCTGACCGTTCTTGGGTGTTTTTGAGTTCTTGTTCAACAACGATGGAAAATTTTCATCATCCATTGTTAAACTAGAATTCTCAGTCTTTACCTCAACAACTGGCTCTTCTGGCTTTACCACACCAGATTCATTGCCTGAATGTGGCTTGTCTGACTTTGATGAGTCAGATTCATCGCCGACATGTGGCTCCTTTGTTTCCAAAGAAACAGATTCATTGCCAACAACTTTCTTCTTCTTTTCCTCTTTCTTTTCTGTCCTCAGATTTGTATCTGATGAATTCGTTTTGCTTGATTTGTCATTCTTTGGCGAGCAAGACGATTTATCAGAACTTTTATCTGTTTTACCAGTTGTATCCGAGGAAAAAATCCTTTCCAGATACTCTCTGGCCTTCTTTCTCTTCTTCCTCAGTCTGTCTTTTTGCCCTTGAGAAAGCTTTACTTTCGGTTCTTGAACTTTCAGTTCTTGAACTTTACGTTCTTGAACTTTCTGTTCTTTGGGCTTGACAGAGACTGGGATCTTTACCTGCTTCTGAGATTCAACCCTCAATCTTCTCATTGATCTCATTGAGCAATCTCTAGCAATGTGGCCAATGATATTACAATTAAAGCATCTCCTTGATTCAAACCTCCAACTCTGGCAGTTAACAGCAATGTGTCCTTGATAGCCGCATCGGTAACACACTCTGTTATCGTACCAATCACCATTTTCAGTCCAAACATTCAAATCGAAGCACTGTTTGGCTTGGTGATAATCTTCTCTCTTCCTGTAAGCTTGATTTGGCCTTGAAGCACTGTGGCCCGACCTGCACCACTTTTCACCAACTATTTTTGAATTTTCATTTTTGAATTTTTGTGGTTTTTGATTGCGATTGGATGATCGATCTGATGAGCTGTTATTTTCTTTTTGAACATTTTTCAAATTTTTAATTTTTTGTTTCTGTTCCACTTTCTTCTTTAAAGGTTTTTGCTTAGAACATTCTCCCTTTTCGGTTGATTGTGGAACAGTTTTTTGAAATTTTTCTTTTAACTTCAAATGTAAATTCTTTTTGTTAATTTTTACTTTTTCATCATCAGATTTTTCATCGCAATCTTCAACTTTGACATTGTCAAAGTTTGTGACATCGTCACTTATTAGAACATAATTAACAGGTTTTGGGCAGGGAATAGCTGAAGTATTAACAAAAACCTTCAACTTTTCTTCCCATTCCCTGATTTTACCTTCTAACTCTTTGATTTTCTTTTGAGCACACTCTGCTTCCTTTTCAAGTCGAATAATCTTTTCAAGATGAGCATTAATTGCAATTTGTTTTTCAAGGTTGTCTTTACCAAACAAATCTCTCTCATCTTCTAAAATTTTTATTTGACTTTGAAAATCTTTCTCTTTTTGTTTTTCCAAATTGTGAATTTGATTTTTCAAAACATTTTCTGATTTTTTAAGATTGTTGTTTTCTAATGACAAACTCTCAACATCCTTCAAGAGTTTGTCATTAACAAATGTCAACATCTCACAATTTTTCAGCAAAACAAGAATATGTTTATCATCAACTTTTGTCTCAACCATTAAAGCTGAGATATTTTCAACCTGTTTCTTCTCCTCATGAACACTTTCATCCTTACTCTCTTCTTCTGGTGAATGATCAAAGATAGGTGCGTCTTCTGCAACCTCTTTCTTTAACTCTGGTTCAGGATTCACAGATACACGTTTTTCAGATTCTACTTTCTCAATCTTGACAGCTGGAATTTGTTCAACCTGCCTTTTCACACTAGATTTGATTTGTTCTTCAGCTGTTGTTGTTTTCACATCTTTCTCAGATTTGATCTCTTCGTTAACCATTGCTGCCTTTTGATTCTTCCTTTTTGCAACTTGTTTTTCTTTCAATTTTTCAATTTTATCTGCATAAAATAACTTTCCACTACGTTGATCAGATGGAAGTTGTTGTTTAAGTTTTTCAAGTCTTTGAATTTCTTCTTCATAATTGTCACCCTCTTCATCGGACGAATGATAAAAAACCGTAACTTTTTCAACAACTTCTTTTGCTAAGACTGTTTCTTCTTCTTTCTTTATCGGAAAATACTGCTGAGATTCATAATGCACATATGCCAATAATTCCTCAAACTCCATGTTTCAATGTCAAATGTTCACTTTGTAAAATACTAATGATTTTCTGTGCGGACTGAAAGTTGACCAACTGTGCGGACTTCTAGGACCCGAATTGAATTCAAATGACTTGACCTTTTTGACACCTTTTGCGAATTTTTTTAACAAACCTTGCAACCTGAAGCAATCTCAAAACAAATTGACCACTTTATACAATCTGACACATGTTTCACACAACCCTATGACTTTTGATACTATCTTTAATTAAAAAAAAAACGATATCTTCAATTAAAACCTAGCCGACAACTTGATTCTTTCTAAACACTTTGATTGGACCAAAAAATTTGTATAGTGGGCTAATAACTCGGTATGGGCCAACAAAGTTTAATACTCAAACCAAATTGATTGGACCTTTTAATCACATAACCGACAAATACTAGTATCAATTCAGTTTGAAAGTATCGATATTAAAACCTCACGTGCACACTGATTTAATTCACATGATCACTGATATCCATCGAATTTTAAACCTATTGTTTTTTTTAATTAGACCTTTCAATTTAGTCTGACACAATAACACGTGATTTCTTGTCTCAACCCACTAACAACTTTGTTTAATGATAAACACAACTCGATGCATGAAGAATCGGTTCACACAATTCAATAAGCTTTCACGTGATTAACTAAACCATTTTCAAACAATGTGTCAGTTTCAAACAGTTGCTGTTTTAAAGTGAGATGTCAAATTCAAACACGTATGTCGAGCAAATGTTGAATTCAAGCAGAATCAGACACGTATGCAGAAAACGAGATTCAAACAGATTCAAATTGTTGTTCAAGCGAGACCTAAAAATTTTTTTTTTAAAAAAAAAAATGGTTTCGCTTCAAACTACATAATTTTTTTAAGCGAATTCTTCAATTTCGCTTCAAACTCTAACTTTTTCAAGCGAAATCCAGTCACAAATCGTGATTTCAAGCGAAATCTGATGATGTCAGCAAATGACGAACGAACTTCAAGCGAAAACACATTTTTTACCAGTTTTAGGCTGAATTAGTTTCTGAAACTTTCCAGGAACTGTTAAAACATGATTACGCGTGATATGTGAGAATTTTAGCCGTTTTTAACCGTGAAAATTTTTCGATTTTGAAAGAAGGTGTAGAAAATCAGAAAAAGTGACGTAAAACGAGCTGTTTTGGCGAGATCTCTTCCTCCTGAGCTCTGATACCAATTGTAGGATCGGTTTGCGACCCGAACGAGTCGTTCAGAAGAGATTTATCAGTTTCAGAGGTGGAAACTAAGAAACCGATTGTCGAAACAGCTTGCGTATCACTTTAACTACTGATTGTATTGATCTACTGTCGTTTACAATCAATTCTCACACCGACAGCACCTCGGTATGATTTTCAGAATCTGTTACAAATGAAAGCACCTCTAGCCTATTTATACTAGATAAGGTTTCGCTTGGAAACACTTCAAGCGAAATCCTTATAATGACATTTGAAGCGAAAACATACAAATCCATCATTCTTGTTTCAAGCGAAACTTTCTGAATTCAATAATTGTTTTGTCTTTTATGTGATGATGTCATGAGTGTGATATCACTTATGATGTCACATGATGATGTCATTAGTGATGTCACTTGATCAGATCTGCAACGCAACCAGAAACTCGACATAAGACGAAGACGACAGATGAATGCACCAACAGGATACACTATTTAATTAATATTATTAGATAAATACAATGTATTCTATTAAATATTATCATAAAATTAAAAAAATACAATAATTAGATTTTTTTACTAAACCATCCTTATATTAATACTAATCGGAAAAAAAATAAAAATTAGAGTTAATTACATAGTTAGTCCCTGTGGTTTGCACAAAATAACATACTTAGGTACCAATAGTTTAAAATCACCTTCTAGGGTATTAACTTTTCATTTTGTAACGTTTGGAGGTATTAACTTCTAAGGTAATAACATAGGTAGTCCCTGTGGTTTGCACAAAATAAATTACTTAGGTACTAACAGAATGTGATTTTAAGCCTACAAATAAGCTTAATACCCCCAAACGTTACAAAATGAAAAGTTAATACCCTAGAATGTTATTTCAAACTATTAGTACCTAAGTATGTTACTTTGTGCAAACCACAGGGACTAACTATGTAATTAATTACATTATACTAGAGTTAATTACATAGTTAGTCTCTGTGGTTTGCACAAAGTAACACTCTAAGGTATTAATAGTTTAAAATCACTTTCTGGGTATTAACTTTCCATTTTGTAACGTTTGAGGGTATTAACGTTAATTGTCTGTTAAAACTTAACCCTGACACCCTCATGTTAAAAAAACATGAGGGTATTTTCGTCATTACATGCTGTAAGTGTTTTCCCCTCATTTTACAATATCCAGAACTTCACAGTTGATTATTATAAACAACAAAAAACAATACCAAATACACATACATACAAACATTTAAATTACGATGAATATAACTGTAACTTCAGCCAATAATCAAAACAATTGCAGTAGTTAGCAAATTTAACCAAAACGAATTAACAAGAATCGCATACATACAAGTGATTATGAATAATCCAACAATCGAAACCACCAGAACATCTGTCAACGAACTTCTAAGCTAGCATCTCCTCAAAAGCTCTTTAAAACCGTAACAATTAACACACGTAAAGTGGAGCGATTGCTGGTGAGTGAAACCCTAGCCGATGCCGGATGAAAGTGCGACGAATCGGCCATGAAAAGTGGAGCGATTGCTGGTGAGTTTTAGAGAGAGTGAGAGAGAGGAGAGTGATCGTTGCACCATCATCACTTAAGATTTGAACCGAACCAAGCCATCGTTGCATCACCACTTCGATTGAGGCACCACCACTGCGATATGAACAAGATCAAAACCGGTTTTGAACTAAACCAAACCACTGTTGCACCACAACTGCGATCAGACCCAGATCTGAGATGAACCAAACATAGCCCCTTGTTGTGATCGATGCCGGAATCGTTGATGGTGGGTGGGCACCTCACCGCACTTCACTTCACTTTTGTTGTGATCGATGTCAAAACCAAACCACCGTTGCACCCCACTTAAATCAGTGATGCGGCACCATGGTTAAGGGCATGTTTGGCTAAGCTTTTTGAAACAACTTATTGACTTATTGGCTTTTTGAAAAGTCATAAGCTCCAAAATGATGTTTGGCAATGAGGGTGTATGTGAGAGGAAAAAGCCAACAAGCCAATAAGTCACTCCATACTGACTTTTCAAAAAAGGCAATAAGTCAATAAGTTGTTTCAAAAAGCTTAACCAAACATGCCCTAAGTTTAGGGTTTGAATTGGGGATTTTGAAAAAGGTTTGAAAGATGCTGAAGAGAGAATGGAGTCTTGTTTGTTACTATTATCCATTATATTATCATTATTTAAACAATGACGAAAATACCCACATGTTTTTTGAACATGAGAGTGGCATGGTTAAGTTTTAACAGACAGTTAACGTTAATACCCTCAAACGTTACAAAATGGAAAGTTAATACCCTAGAAAGTGATTTTAAACTATTAGTACCTTAGAGTGTTACTTTGTGTAAACCACATGGACTAACTATGTAAGTAACTCCATTATACTATTATTACACTTTTTTAACTATGCGATCAAGATTATATAGAAGTATGATTTACATTTGTTTTGATGTTTTACGTGTGTAATACATGAGTTTGTAACACTTATAAATTAAAATATTATTCAATCTAAGTTTTTTTTTTTTATTTAATTCGTGTAATACACATGTTTATAAGCTAGTTGAATTAATAAAGTGAGGTGAAGAAATTTGCTCATCATAACCTCACTTTAGTACATGTTGCAACAATGACTCGATCACAAGTGAATACATTGATTATAGTTAATAATTCCACAAGAATTAAGAGAGGAAGAGTAAGAGAGGGAGTGTGTAGTTTATAGTTTATAGTTTAAAGTTTAGGGTTCTCACTAGGGTCGTCGAATTAGTCGTCTTATGAGTCCATTGGTCGAATCGAGCCATCTTTCAAAAACTAGGTGGCCGGTGGCGTAACAAATAATATAATTAAATTTTTTAAGTATTTATACAACTAATTTAAGACATAATGAGACTACTTCATCTTTTGTGTGGTGGATTTGCAATGTTGATAAAATATGGAAATTAAAGTAATAAATAATAAATTTTGAAAAAGTTCGCCGATACAGCCGCTCTATGCACTAGCCCAAATGAACACAGAGTACTCAATCGGGTCGGTTGTGCATACAATTTTTTAACCGATTTACCTGTCTGATTCAATTTTCAGTTATAAAAACATTGGGATATGATAAAAGCTTCCACTACACATAAATCATAATCATGGATTTCAAAAAGAAAGAAAAAAACATATTGAAACACATTAACATTCATTTGCCAAAGGAAAATCTGACCGGTCAACAGTGGTCGTCGCTCACCATTGTAACTAAAGTTCACACTTATATAATACATAACACATAGATAAACTTGCTGACTTGTATAATCTACCAAAGGAAAAGGTGGTATAGCTAATTTGAAGAACTTACATGAAGTGCAACTAAAGATGCATAGAAACCATCATTGATACTGATTAGTTCTTCATGCTTTCCTTTCTCAACTATCACTCCATTTTTTACAACTGCGATGACATCAGCGCCCTTAATTGTCGACAACCGGTGAGCCACGACCACTGTTGACCGGTCAACCATGACCCTATCCAATGCGTCTTGAACCACTCTTTCTGATTCAGCGTCTAGTGCACTTGTGGCCTCATCTAGCAGTAGTATCTTCGGACTTTTTACAATGGCTCTAGCAATTGCTACTCTTTGTTTCTGGCCACCCGACATTTGTATTCCTCTTTCCCCTACCATTGTATTGTAACCCTGCGAATTTACACGTCATTCAGTTCGTTGTTACTAGTTATTGAATCTTTATCAATGGAGGTGGTAGCTATATGTTAACTTATAAAAAAGTTTATTTGAGTTATGTTTTATATCAAATGTGTCAAAATCAAAATATTATAGCTAAAAGTAAAACATTGGATGAGTTACATATATATTAATGTTACAGATATATTAACACATACAAATTTCTAAAGATCACTTTTATTTTCATGGGTTTTGTTTATTATTGTTTTTGTTATCATACTCGGTATATAACTATTAAGTTGATTTGAGTTGTGTTTTATATTGAACAAGTTGAAAGTTACATATATTACTATATTAGTAAACTCATACAAACATCTAGATGTCACTTTATTTTTGTTGATTTTAAGTATTATTGTTTTTTTTTATCATGTTCAATACAAATTGTTATCAAGGAATGTCAAGGAACTTTCGAATGTGACAATATGTATTTGCGGGTGAACCCAACCCAGAGGAATGGAGTGAAACTCATACAAAATATATTTTATGAATATCATCTTAGATTGTATTTATTCAAATATTTAGATTATTGTTGTAATAGTGGTTTTTGTAATCATTATATAAACATCATCTACTAAGTGTCTGGGGCGTACAGCGGGGACCAATTCGGTGACCACATCCACCGATCGGGAACACCGCCGCCATCGGTGCGGGGACCCGAATCGGGGAGTGGATTCGGTGTGGAGGCACCGCGTTGAATGGCACGAATGTTGAGGAACGGTCGAGTTGGCAACGGTCGGATTTAAAAAAAAAATCACTTATTTTTTAAAACATATATAAATAACCACACCATTCACTCATTTTTTATACTCACCAAACCACAACAATTTCACACATTTTTTATACTCTCAAACCACACCCACTTCACTAATTTTTTATACTCTCAAACCACACCTACTTCAAACCGAGCAATGGAGAACCAACCCCGCGAAGCCAAGAAAAAAACTAAGGGACGGGGCAAGCAACCGTCTCGTGGTGGTTCGAGCGGTGCAAGTGCACAATCACAACCCCCTTTCGGATATACTCCACAACCCACGTTTTTTTCCAACAACCTTCACACCCCTCCTTTTACAACACTCAAGCAACCAACCTTCAACCCAATTTCGGCTATGGTTTTCAAAATTTGTTATCAATGGATGCTCCTCCTCAATCCCCCGCCTTCGACCCATATGGTTTTCGTTCCCCACAAGTTCCATCGGTCCAAGAAAATGTTGAACGTCCTCTACCTATTTGGGACGACGAGGACGATGAGGTAGTGCCCGAAACTCAAAATTTGGGCGACGAGGACGATGAATATAATGTGGATGAAGACGCGGGCAACGAAGAAGATGACGCTCGGGATAAAAAGGGAAAAATGACGAGTGAAAAATGGACAATGGTCCAAGAAGAGGCGTTGGCGAAGGCGTGGGTACATTGCTCTACCAACAAAAAGAAGGGCAATCAACAAAACCGCGATAGTTTTTGGCGTAAGATTTTAAATCATTTTAACGCCACCGTCGGTGGAAGTAACCGGACCGTGCATCAAGTACGGTCTAAATGGGGCCCGATGCACACGAAAATAAACTTTTTCAACGGCCTATACCAACAAGCGGTAAAAATTATATTTTTTAACATTGTATATTTTTTAACTTTCTTTACTAAGTTCATATTTTTTTAACACTTATTATTTTATAATATGTAGGATCGCACACGAGGAAGCGGAGTCAAGGATCTCGACGTGATGAAAGTCGCTTTAACAGAATTTAAAGAGAGATTTCGGAACGGTTTTCAACATGTCGAGGCGTGGGAGGTCCTTCGAAAACACGACAAATGGGCCCAAGTCCCATTGTTGGGTGAGGAAGGGGAAGGTTCGGGACATAAAAGAAAGCCCGTTGAGGTGGACCCTTCCATACCCGATATGAACGAAGACCCCTCGCCACAAAGAGCACAACGGCGAGACAAGCGTCAAGCGACATCGTCCGAGGGAAGCTCGGCCGAGTTGGCGGCACAATTCAAAGAGTACACCGCCATGAAAGAAAAGAAGCACGCGATTGAATTGGAGGCGGTTGAATTGAGGAAGAAAAGAGAGGCGCAGGCTCTCGAGCTCATATCGGAACAATGCGAGACGATGAAAAACTACAATTACGATCGAGATATGGAAACATTCATCAAGCCGCACGAGGATGCTCCGCCAAATATGTTGCCGTTCATCCTCGCCCGAAAACGCGACATCGCTAACAAGTACGGGTGGCCATGCGATTTCTAAAATTATTATTTTCTAGTTTTAATGTAATTTTTATTTTCTAGTTTGAATGTAATTTTAATTTTCTAGTTTGAATTTAATTTTTATTTTTATTTTTATTTTCTACTTTGAAATGTCTTTTGTTAAATTTTATTTAATTTTTATTAGTATTTTTTTTATAAACATGCATAAACAACAAATAAAAAAAAAAAAAAAAAAAAAAAACCAAGTCCCCTAAAGAGGGGAGTGCCGCCATCAAAATGGGGTGTTAGGGGAGTTTAAGAGGGGAGTTGACGTGGCACTAGCTGGTTGGTGGTGTGTAAGAGAGGGGACTCCCCTCTTAGGGGAGTGCCCCTCTCACATACATTTCAATAAAGTAAAAAAAATGAAGATTGATTTGACACAACCAAATCTGGCCGCAAAAATGGTTACTTTCACTCCGTAAAATTTTATCTAGAAGATAAACGAGTCGAAGAAGTTGAAAGTTACCCAAACTTCCATAGTCTATGTTTAATATAAATAAATCATAAACGATGAACCAAACAAAAGTTTTGAGGACCAAGCCGCTCATATTCTTATTAGTTTATATATATTTATAAGACAAACATAGTTATAAAATCGTAATTTACTTATTGGTAATATGAGATAGACAAACCTGGTGCAACCCGCTGATGAAGTTATGGGCATTGGCCAACTCGGAAGCGGCTAAGATTTCGGCCTCGGTTGCATCAACGTCCTTTCCATACGCAATATTGGCTCGAATGGTGTCATTGAACAACACGGGCTCTTGGCTAACTAGACCCATTTGCAACCTTAGCCACTTGAGTTGAAATTTGTGTAACTCGGTTCCATCTAATGTGATACAACCCGAATCCGGGTTATAGAATCTTTGTAAGAGTTGGATAACCGTTGATTTCCCACTTCCACTCTCACCAACCAATGCCACTGTCTGGAGAAAGAATGAATAGATATTAACATTCTATAACCTAATTTAAAATACTTTTATTTTCATTTCACAAACCAATATATTTGAAAGAAAATGTTATTTTTTGTCAGTTTAACTAATATATTGGTTAATAATACCCACACCCAAATATCATTTTTGAATAAACACTTATCCAAACACCTAATAAGTAAAAGAGTAAATTACACGGATGGTCCATATGCTAAGTCGAAATTTCAATTTTAATTCCAACTTCAAAGAACTAAAGTAAACATATGATCTCAACTTTAACATGCTTGGTCCTTAAAGTGAATGTCAGTCTTTTTTTAGGGTAAATTGCATTTTACGTCCTTTAAGTTTCAGCAAATTTTTAGGCGCTATCGAAATTACAATAGATGTCCATCATGCTGTAATATCTTTATAGCAGATGTCCTTTATGTTTCAATTTTTTTACGGTGGATGTCCTTTATTTTCGTAATCTTTTTAAGGAGAAAGGCTGTAAAGAAATCAGAACATAAAGGACATCCGCTGTAATTTCATTAGTTAAAGGACAACGCCTGAAATTTAAAACTTAAAGCACGTAAAATGCAATTTACCCTTTTTTACGTTAAATTAAAAAGAGACATATTTACCCATTTACGTCAAATCAAAAGTGAAATTTCGACTAATTTAAAGTCCATACATGAAATTTACTATATAGAAAATAATGTTAAAAAAAGAAGGGAAGTTACCTTGCCACTATGGATGGTTAAGCATAAATCACAAAATATCTCAACATCAGGTCGTGTAGGATATTTAAAAGACAAAATTGCAGAAAACAACCTTTATGTATACCCCAAACTGCACTTTATACCTTTCACTATGAAATCCGCCAAAACCAACCTTTACGTTCATGTTTTGCTACAAATTCAACCTTTAACACAAACTCTGTTAATATTCTTGGTTAAATCACCTCACATGCTTTGCATGTGAGGGTATTATTGTCATTTCAACCTTGTTTTTTTTGTTTATTAATAAATTATATAATTACACATGTCCCCACCATAAAACTCTTCTTGTTCATCTCTCATAGCTTCTTTCTAAAAGATATTTCTATGTCTGTAATTTTTTTCTTTTGAAGGTGGCTTAATTGGATCATCTTGGTTTGTGTTTATGCATGTATTGAATATTAGAACTGGTTATATGTTTATTGAATTTATACAACAAAATGCACCTTTTATTTTTAAATTATTCATCTAAAGTGTTATCTGATTGTTTACAAGTAAAATAAATAATATTATATAGGCTTGTTCAAAACTGTCTGGAGGATTTCTATCAAACAGTTTGTGTTCACTACAAAGTTATTTGTGTTTGTTCTTTAGAAGCTCATAGGGGTTGTATAATGGAAAATTTCTATCAAATCTCTCTGTGAGTAGACACGCCTGTAGCCGGGGAGTTTACTGGAATGTAGCTGTTCATTGGGTTCCCATGTATCGCAAAAACTTCTACTTTAATGTAGATGTTGAACAGTTAGTTTCTATTACTATGGGATACTTAGTTAATATAATTTTAATCTTTTTAAGTGTGTAGGGCTTATATTACTTGATCAGGGAGGCTTAATGGTCACGCATACTGTCACCAACTGAAGAATTCGCCGTGTCCCCATCATTAAGTTTAGTATCACAAAGTGCTTTATATGCATAAATGAACATACTTGTCGAGTTATTTAGGAAAATTATGGGGGTGTTTGGGTTAGCTTATTTTGGAGCAACTTATGACTTATTAACTTATAAAAGTTAATAAGTTGTTTTTAGAGTGTTTGGGTTAGCTTATTTTAGAGGATTTTGTGAGTGTGAGAAGTCATTTTTGAGAAGTCAGGATTTCTGACTTCTCACTTATGACTTTTATAAGTTAATAAGTCATTTTGAGAAGGAATGCCAAACACCACCTATGTGTCAAGATGAAATGACTAGTGTGCTATGTTCATACCCAAAAACATGATACTGGGTTTTATCTTAAATGGGTCTTCTCCTAACTTCCATGTTTTAAATGATTGATTGTGAGAAAAACATTAATGTAGAGTTATGTAAGAAATCTGGGTTTACTTTGAGTGCATGATGTAGTGTTTTCATGGTGGGTACAACTGCCTATGCGCAAGGTACAACCTGGTCAAGCATTTCATGTTTCTAAGTAATGACTTCCATTAAGTTTTGAACATTCGAAATGATAATCACCGTTAGTTTACTATATGTTTTAAGAAAAGAATGATGCTTCGTGTTCATAATCTGGTTGAGATAAATTGTTATGAAAATGTTCATGGCTTTGTTGGTATGAATTAATGAGCTGGGTTTTCATCTCAATTGCTTGAAGATGAATTTTCATAAATTGTACAAGTAGTTATACATACGGTACAACTCGCATGAATGTTTTGTGATTTGACATTGTGTGTGAATGTTTTGTCTTATTCGTTAGATCCTAGGATATGAGTGATGATTGGGTCATGTGTAATTATATAATTTATTAATAAACAAAAAAAACAAGGTTGAAATGACAATAATACCCTCACATGCAAAGCATGTGAGGTGATTTAACCAAGAATATTAACAGAGTTTGTGTTAAAGGTTGAATTTGTAGCAAAACATGAACGTAAAGGTTGGTTTTGGCGGATTTCATAGTGAAAGGTATAAAGTGCAGTTTGGGGTATACATAAAGGTTGTTTTCTGCAATTTTGTCTATTTAAAACTAACATGACGAATCTCGATTTCCCCTTTGACTGTTTCCAAAGTCAAACCCGATACATCACTCGGGTCAATTTCGGACTCTCGGTCAAGAATTGCAAAAACCGAGGCCGCAGAGCTTTTAGCTTTAGTTGTATCAGGTGCAAGTGAGCTCGATTGAAACACTCCTATTGCAGCGAACATTAGAGCAAAGAATACCCTAAACACATTTTCAAAATTTGTGTTTCCGGTTTCAACAAACCGCGCTCCAGCGTAGAAACTGGCTGCATACATACAATAAACTAAAAATAACGTAACCCCGAACCCGATCCCGCTGATTAAACCTTGTTTAATCCCAGTTTTCTTCGGCCGCTCACATTTTTGTCTATAAAGCTCCATGACTCTCTCTTCTGCGCAAAAAGACGCTACTGTCCTTATACTTCCGACTGCATCATTCGCCACCTGACTTGCTTCCTCGTACATACATTTAGCATTACTAAACCCTTTCAAGTATTGCATCTGAACATATGCGTTAACACTCATTATCGGAACCAGTGCAAGAATTACGAAAGCTAACTGCCAGCAAGCCGCAAAAGCGATTACTAAACCGGCAGCCGCAGACGATGCGTCTTGGACAATTTGAGCAAGCGTATCACCGATCAACCCACGAACATTGGCGGCATCCGCCGACAGCCGTGCACCGATAGCACCACTAGAGTTTTCTGGCTTGTCGAACCAACCGACCTCCATGTTCACTACTTTTTCGAAGCATAATGATCTGATCCTTTTTATAAGTTTAGATCCGGCAACAGCGAATAGATAAGACCTCCCTGGATACGCTACAAACGCCACTACTCCCAGGATTACGAACATTAAAGCCCAATATTTCGAGTCTGATTTCATTTTATTCGGTGGTTCATAAAATGTTTTGATCATCCTGGAAAGCAGTATGCCGAAAGTCGGGTATACTGCACCATTTATAATAGAAACTATTGAACCGATTATGAGAACTGGCATTTCTGGTTTGTTTAGATATGCAAGTCGTCGGAGTGGCACTTTTGGCGGGTGTTTTAAGGGTTCATCGACGTCTTTCTTCATGGATTCTGGTGGTGGGTCGTTGCTTTGCGGCGACAAATCAAATGACCGAGACTTTGATATATTTGTGAGTTCTTTTTCGGTTTCTGACTTATCTTGGTCTTCTGAGTTATGATGTTCTGAACCACTATTAACTTCCTGTAATTTTATAAGTCGAGAGTATGCTCCTTCAGGATCTTGGACTAGCTCTGAATGCGATCCTGATCAAAATTTTAATTTACAAATTGTTAAAAAGTTTTGATTTTGAGAGGGAACGTTAAAAAAATGATATAGGTCCTGATAGAAAACCGAAACTTGAAACATTTGGGATGTGATAAAAAAAAAATTCACGGGCTTAAGACATATATGATATGCGGTGACACCCGCGTGATTGCCTGAAACCATTCTCTTACCCATTTACCAGCATCGAACTGAATACGTTAATACGATATATAATTTCAAAAAATATAATGAATAATATTTAGATGTTGTTATAAACTTGAAATTTTTAAAAAATATAGAAATATTAGAAGTGTATTTAAGTACTCAATATTTCAATATTTCAAGTTGGTTGTTTGGTGTGAGTGTAAGATCTGGTTATTAGAATGTGGGCCCATAGTCTAATACTGGTTTCAATTTCAAGTAATGAGAATTTCATAAGATCATAACCGTGTATACCCGATACCCGCGAACCCGACGAGTATATGGCTGGGATTATTAAACGAGTATACCTTTCTCAACCATCTTTCCCTTGTGAATAACTGCAATCATGTCAGCATTTCTGACTGTGCTTAAACGATGTGCAACGATGACGGTTGTTCTATTGACCATGATCCTGTCCAAAGCCTCCTGCACAACCCTCTCGGACTCTGCATCGAGAGCACTTGTTGCTTCATCCAGAAGAAGGATTCTGGGATCTTTAAGAATGGCTCTGGCAATAGCAATTCTTTGCTTCTGTCCGCCGGAGAGTTGTGTTCCATGCTCACCAACCATGGTGTCCAATCCCTAAATGTTTACAAACCAACCAACAATTTGATGAAAATCAGCAAATAATGTATGTAAGAGGTTACTATGACTGTCCAAATGCCTCAACCTTGCTATATAAAGGTCAAAACTGGCCCATTTTGTAAGCGAGCCAAATTGAGCCACGCTAAGCCACACTGAGCCATTTTCTTTAACCAAGTTGAGCTCAAGCTCAAGTTTTCAGCTCGGTTTAAAATTCGAGCCAAGCCGTGAACAGCCCTAGAGGTTACCAAAGTATTAACCCTTTTTTTTCCAAAATGTTACAATTTTCATCTGTATACGGTTTCGTTTATACTAGATCCTACAAAAGCCATGCCAAATATTATAAATTTTATAATCCCCTAAGTTTTTTTACCTCAAAATGTTTGGCAGACAGATACAAGGGTATATTGTCTTTTCCAATACATTAAATGCATTTCCATTGATAGTCATTTATTATTTTTTGCTATTGTTGGTTTAAGTGAAAGCGGGTACATAAACCGTTGATCAATAAAGTATAGTTTTAATATACATGTGACCTGCCAATGATCTCTAGATCAAGTGGTGGAAGACATGCATTTCTCTTGGGAGATGTAGGTTCAACTCCTACTTGGTGCAGAGTGAGGCACTGGTGGGCAATGATAGGAGACCCAGGGAAACCTGGGTTCAATCCTTGAGTCAAACAGGTTTTACTGGCAATTTCACTGTCGTGCCTACGGGCGGGTGGGTTACCGGGTTTTCCCCGGAATTGGTGGTGGACTCAGCTTACTCTCGGAGTACTCCGTTTAGTCTAGGGGGTGCCCCGAGAGTGCTCGGGATTGATTCTGTTGGCCGTTAAAAAAAAAAAAAATACGTGTGACCTTAATCTTTAGTGGTGTTTGAGAATTGAGATTGCTTACTTAAATATCTGTTTATATCTGATTGAAAGTAGCAGTTTGGAATAAGCAATTTCAAATTACTTAATTCAAACAGTTAACTTCACTATCAAATAATCATATAAACTATTCACGTAATCAATTTCTAAACACCCTCTAAACAGATTATGTTACATCAAAAAACACAATAAGTAAATTATAAATTGAGTAAAGTACACGGATCGTTCCTGGGTTTACTAATATTTTGGATTTGGTTCCGCTTACCAAAAGTACACAATGGTCCCTATGGTTTGTACTTTGTAACACATTTAGTCCAAGTCCAAGTTAAGGACTAAATGTGTTACAACGTGCAAACGACAAGGCCCATCCGTGTACGTTTAGAAAAAAACCGGGGACTAAATGGGTTACAAAATGCAAACCATAGGGACCATTCGTGTACTTTTGGAAAGCCAGGGACCAAATCCAAAATTTTGGTAAACCACAGGGACCATCTGTGTACTTTACTCTTACAAGTTTTAGTAAGTTACAAAACCTGAGGTAGTTTATCAATGAACTTGGCAGCATTTGCGAGCTCGGCCGCAACTCTAATTTCATCCATAGACGCGCCATCTTTCCCGTACAAAATATTATCCTTAATGCTGGATGTAAACAGAACCGGTTCTTGGCTAACAAGACCAATTTTCTCTCTAATCCATTTTAGTTGAAAATCTTTTAAATTAATATTATCAATAAGAACTTCCCCTTGTTGAGGATCGTAAAATCTCTCTATTAGGCTAATCACCGTTGACTTACCGCTACCACTTTGACCAACCAAAGCTGCAGTTGTTCCACTGGAGATATAGAGTGAAAACCCACTAAATATTTCTTCATTTGGTCTTGCTGGATAGCTAAAATACACATCTTTTAATTCTATGTCACCGCGGATATCGTTTAATACTTTCCCTTTTTTGTCATACGCGTCTATTTCAGGCTTTCGATTTATAGTTTCAAACATCTTGAATGCTGCTGCCCGACCCGCAGCAAATGCACTCAAACAGGGAGATGTTTGCCCGAGTGACCTAGAAAACACAATTGTATGAATACAGATAGATGAGTTATGTTAGAGGTGACAAAATGAGCGTGTCAACACGTGTAAAATTAGTATGGACGGTTTGGGTTGGTTACTTGGTTTGACCATAAACTTATTGTTCCCAATAAAGATTTAAGTTTTTTTTATATGTAGTTTGTGCGTGTCAGTTATTGATCACAAAAAGCTATGTTGTTTCAGTACTATAATAGTTTCTTGAATAAAATGGTTTAGGGGGATCAATCGTGTCGGGTTCGCGGGTTGAATTGTTCAACCTGAACACGACCTATTTTCTTATTCATGTCAAAAAATCAACCCCCCCCCCCCCCCCCCCCCACACACACACACACATTTAAAATCATGTAAAACTAACACGGCTCGTTTAACCCATTTATCTAAGAGTGTCAAACGGTTGGCGGGTAGTTATCATGTTGTAAACATGCTAATCGAGTTGGTGGGTTGTAAAAACTGAGTTAAACGGGTTATCGGGTCGACATGTTTAGTTAAACATGTTAAATAGGTCAGCCTGAACATGACCCATTTAATTAAACAGGTCAACCAAACATGACCAGTTTAATTAAACAGGTCAACCCAAACAGGACCTATTTAGGCTTTTATTAAACATATAAGATATGACAGCCATAAACCTGACTTTTTTTTCATTTTATGTTTTGGGTCATGTTGGAAATTGGCATCCCTATATATACGTTCAAAATGCATCTTGGATGCCTTTCTGCCCGTTGGACCTTTTAAATCAATTTACCCGTTACCTTTAAATCAAGTCGGGGGTCTCACTGGAAGCAGCCTCTCTATTCCTACGGGGTAGAGGTAAGGTTGTCTACATCTTACCCTCCTCAGACCCTACCTTAGCTTTACTATTGGTGGGATTTAGTGAGTATGATGATGATGATGACAACCCGTTTCCTTTAAAGCTCTTATTTTTCACTCCTTGGAGATAAAACAAGATTCGGCCCGACCCACATCTAGTTGGGTAAAGAAAGAAAAAATATGTGCTTACATGGATCCAGTCAGCACAGAAAATATTACAGTAAGCACATCCCCACCAGTGTATCCCCTTTCAAGTATCATCTTTGCACCAAACCAAACAGCCAATGCGTAACTACAGAACAGAATAAAAGTCATCGATCCAAGACCAACGCCAGCGACGAGGCCTTCATGAACACTAGAACTGTAAGCAACAACAAGTGATTTATTGTAATCTGCAACTGCTTTTTTCTCCCCCGTGAAAGATGCAACCTAGAAGAAAAAAAAGTGATCCGTAAACGATATTAATCATAATTGGTGTAGAACTTCAGATATTTTTGTTTGATTGCAATTTCATGTATATCATTCTAAAAGTTTAAAATATTATCATAATATAATACTTGCCCTTTAAAACAGTAAAAATAACATGTTTGCCGATTTCAAAGTAAATAAAACAAAACTCATATTTATAACAGCTTGTTTCAGTTAAAAGTTAAAACGAAGAGAACATGAGGTGCTGATATCATGTAATTACAGTGTGTTACTATTCATTTATTATGTGAAATACACTGTTATACGTTAATACTTTTTAATAGTGTTTTGAACGGAACAAATATACTACTATAAAATTTAGAATGATACATCATATCTACCCTTTCAAAATAATAAAGATATCAAATTTGCCAATTTCATGTTACTTTTGTTTCACTGAATAAAAGAAGAGAACAATGTGCGCTGATATGATTCAGTGAAACAAACTTATATATGCAACTGAATTTATATATCTATGACACAATAGATTAGTATGATGTCTTTAGTGTTTTGAAAGGATAAATGTGTATAACATTTAGAACGATATGCATGAAGTTTTGAACCTTTTAAAAGCACATATACCAATTTAATCCTTTACCGTCCTGATTGAGCCAATTGTCTGCTCGACTACAGTGGCTGCTTTAGCATAAGCAGTTTGGCCTTGTGATGCCATCTTCGCTATCACTACCGACATCGCCGAAGCAGAAATTACCATCGGAGGAATAGCGGTTAACATGACAAGTGTAAGAAACCATCCCCTGACAAATGCTACCGCAAAACCTCCCACGAATGTTGATAATAGTTGTGAGAATTTTCCAACCTGGAATATATGATATCTTATTGGTTGTCTGCAAATATTTTATAGCTTTTGAAAAGTGTAAAGTACACGGATGGTCCCTCTGGTTTACGAAATTTTTGGATTTGGTCCCTAGCTTTTCAAAAATACACAGATGGTCCCTGTGGTTTGCACTTTGTAACGCATTTAGTCCCCAACTTTTTCCAAAAGTACATGGATGGCCCATGTGGTTTGGACTTTGTAGCGCATTTAGTCCCTAACTTGGACATGCTAAAACCTTTAGATTTGTTGGTTGGGGACTCCATGCGTTACAAAGTGACAAAATGCAAACCACAGGGACCATTCGTGTACTTTTGAAATGCTAGGGACCAAATCCAAAATTTTGGTAAACCAAAGGGACCATCTGTGTACTTTACTCCTTTTGAAAATAATGAAAATTGAAATATGAAAACCTTTTCCCCCATGGCTTCTTGTATGCGAATGGTGTCACCTGACATTCTGCCAATAACTCTCCCGTATTTGTTTCTTTGTCAAAGAAGGATATATCTTGACGTAATATGTTTTTTAGATACAAACTCCTTATTCTTGCAGCTTGTCTTTCTCCCGTTATCGTCCACGATGAAACCTCTACAAAAAGATAAACACTTATTAGAACAATTAGAGGGTGGTACATTGGTAATTAGGGGCTGTTTATAAGATTCGTTGAAATAGATCAAACCCAAGCAAGTCGCTTGGTTTGAAATTTATAAGGTTCGGTTTTGGCAGTTTGGTGTTTAAAGGTCTCAGTTTTGGTTTGAAACTTGTAACTAGAGGTGTTCATTATTCGTGTCAGACTCGAAGAAACCGAAATTTGAGTTGAACCAAATTCAAATTATGATTTTGAGTTCTGAATTCGGTTTTCAACTCGTACTGATCCCACCTGAATGACCGAATTGAAAATATATACATATACACATATACATATATTTTTGTATCATTACTTTTATTGATTTCTTATTTTTATCTCATAGTTCGGTTTAATTGGATAGAACCAAATTCGAATGTGAATCAGTTTCTTGAATTCTAATTCGAATTCCCTATAACAAAATTCAATACAAACTAATATTCTTCCACTAATAAAAAAAGTTGTTCAAACCATCAAAACTGAACTGTTGAATCGCTAAAACCAAACCTTTTTTCCCCGAACATCGTGTTAGCAGCCCGGCCCATAATTTATCGTCTAAACCGACTGAACCAGATCATGAACACCAATAGTTGTTTAAAAGTGCACTTTGAAAGTGATCATATGATGTGGAATAATATAGAAGTTTGATAATAATTTGTAAGTAATTAACTTTGTTTGATCAATTTCATAACCCAATGCCAAAAATAAATATAGAAGGTTGCTAAGATTTGTACTTACGGAGGAATGATGCAACACCACACCCAACAGCCAGATAAACAAATTTCATCGTTACCTGTATATGGCCCATTCAGTTGATTCATCAATAAGACTTTGGATAATAAATAATTTAAGTAAATATAATAATTTGAAGATTATATACACGAGAAGATCATGAAAATATACTGGTTGACCATCAAAGGTTCCAAATTAACCATTGTTTTTTTTTCCAAGTAATTCAAATTCAAATCCAATAATAAAATGTAACGTGTCAATTTTAGGATATCTATGCAGTGTCGCTTTGGCGCAGGAGACATAGCAGCATAAGATCGATGCTCTTGCACCATGCAACAACCAATGAGGTGCACAAAATAACCGGTTAATTAACCGTAACCGGTTATTAACCGAAACCGTAACCGGTTAATAACCGATTTAGGAATAACCGGTCCAGCCGGTTATTTAACCGTAGGTTAGTAACCGGTTACAAGTTTTTAGTATAATAACCGGTTATTAACCGGTTTTTTAAAACCGGTTTTTTAACCGATAGACTGGTTAACCGAAAAAATAACCGAAAAATTCAAAAAAAAGGCAAAAAAACCGGTTTTTAACCGAAAATAACCGGTTAAATAACCGAACCGGTTAAAGTAATTAACCGGACCAGTTAAAAAAATAACCGGTTAAAGTAATAACCGGTTAAAGCATTAACCGGTTAAAGTCAAAAAGTCAAATTAACCGGTATAACCGGTTAACCGATCCGGTTATTAAAATTAACCGGTTTGTGCATTATGAGGCTATGACACGTATGCTCTTACGTAAGTGTGTAAATGAGCCGAGTGCCCGAGTCCCTTGTAAGCTACTCGAGATCGGCTTGTTAAAAGCTCAAATCAAACCGAGCTTAAACGAGCCCAGACTCTAGCTTAAAATATGCTCGTTTAATAAGCGAGCTTCATATATCGAGCTTGGGTTTGGGTATGCTTGCTACCTAAGCGAGCCACTTATTTATAAATATATATTAATTTATACTTAATATAATAAATACATATCACATAATAAAAATAATTATATATATAGTTAATATATATTGTGCTAGGGTAAGGATAGTGTAAAAAGGGCCTAAAGTGTGAGAAGTGTGAGAAGTGTATTATAACACTATATATAATATTATATAACACCGTATAAACACCGTATAACAATATGTAACACCATATAATACCATATAACACTATGTAACACTATATAACAAATATAACACTATACATCTATCATAGACATGTTATCAGACAACCTATAGTGTTATATTGTTATATAATGATATATAGTGTTACATAGTGTTATATGGTATTATATGGTGTTACTTATTGTTATACGGTGTTTATATGGTGTTATATAGTATTATATATAGTGTTATAATACACTTCTCACACTTCTCACACTTTTTACAGGATCCTCTACCTATTGTGCTATGTATAAAAATAATTATATAGTTAAATAAATAAATAATTAACAAATAATCAACGAGCCGAGCTTGAAAAGTATTTCACGAGCTAAGCTCAAGCTCTAGCCCTGTTAAGCTAAACGGGCCCGGGCTTCATATATCAAGTTTGGGCATGCTCACGAGGCTCTCATTTACATGAATAATAATTTATATATAATATACATTCTCATAAAAACAATTATATATATAATTACAATAAAATAACTAACATATATTATACTATACATATTCAAATAACTAACAAGCTGAGCCTAAGCAGAGTTCAATTTTTTCTACAACTCCTCTAATTCTTGCATAGGAGGGCTATGGAAAGAGCAACACCGCACTGGTGGTCATTTTAGCTTTGACCAAGAATTTTTTTTTTAACTTTTGTTTTTGCCAACACATTATTAATAGTTTTATGTTACATTTTAGTTTTTTTTTCAAATAAAAAAAACTAGAGTTAAGTGCCATATACGTCCCTGTCGTTTGTCCACTTTTGTCATTTCAGACCAAATTTTAAAATTGTACCATTTTCCTCCCAGACATTATCGAAACCTGCTATTTCAGTCCAAAAAACTAACCCCAATTAAAAAAACTCAGTTAGTTCAGCGACAAAAATGGCATATTATTCTAGTTTTTTTAACCTGAAATGACACGTTTTGAGAATGTCAAGGAGGAAAATTGTACAATTTTGAAATTTGGTCTGAAATGGCAAAAGTGGACAAACCACAGGTACGTAAATGATAGTGAACTCAAAAAACTATGTCAATGCCTCAATCACAATGGCATATTGGTATAACTTATTCGTAATTTTAATTTCATGAATATTCCTATATATAAAACACATACCTTAGAAACAACTTCGACAATGTAATTAGTATTACTCTGTGTCTGTCCAAAAGAATTAATAAGGTCCCCCAAAAGTAAATTCATTAGAGGCATTGATAGTCCATTAGCCATAGCACTAACACTACCAATCATCATTAACATGTAATCAGTAACATCAGCGAAAGCAAACAGCTTATAAAACGGCACCGTATCAGTCCTCTCTTTCCCCTTCTCCTTCTCCTTCCCCAATTCCGACTCTTCTTCAACACCGTAGTTCATCTAACCCGACTTATCCACCGATTTATTGATTACTAAATTTGTAAATTTGCACCTGAATAACGAAAACAATGAAATTAAGATCCAAATTCTGTAAATGTGATCATTAATTGTATATAAAGCGAACAGGAATCCGAAAAATGAACATGCAATGAATCAATTAGATAATTTTAGGTAGGGGTGAGCAATAACCAAACCGTTAACCGTAACCGAACCGAAATTAACCGAAACCGAAAATCGGTTATCGAATATTTTTTATACCATCGGTTAACCGAAATTAACCAACAACAACAACCATACCCAGTAAAATCCCACAAATAGCAAAGCTACCTATAGGGTCTGGTTAACCGAAACTAACCGAATCATTTAAATCTTCATATATTTCTAGCTGATATACTTCCATTTCTTGTTTTATACTCCCATCTTATGTGTTTATATTTATACACTAAATTCATGTATTTATATATCTATTTCATGTATTTGACCTCAATTACATGTATTTCTAAACAAAAATTTTAGCCGAGTGTTTGGTTTGGTTATTAACCGAAATTGACCGCACCAAACCGAAAACCGACAAGTTAACCAAAAAAAAAAAACGAGCCGATTCGATGACTTCGGTTACAGATACGGATAATGCTAATAACCGAACCGTGGCTCAGATGTTGCGTAAACCCTACGGATCACGAACCGGTCAACAAACTCGAGTCGAATAATAATTATTTCCAAATTTCAATCAAACACTCACATAATCAGTTGAAAAAATGCATAAAATCTAAACAGAGCTTGTTAATCCTTCTGTTACTATTAAACTAACGCAATCAAATATGAAGATGGCATCATACATGAAAATAAGAAATTTAGAACTCACAATTTACTGTATGTGTACAACGAACATGCATCTGATGATGAAAACGCAATTTAACGAAGAATTGAAGAGAGTAGATTAGACGATTTTAGGGCTCAGAAGTTGCGTAAACGTAACGAATCATGAACATGCAATGAATCAAATTATGCAAAATCTATAAATAGTAGATTGGATGATGAGCAGATACTCAGTAAAAAGTGAGAAGAGATTGAGAATTCATATTCATAGCTTACTTGTAATGTAACAATGGCGGTATGATCGAAGAACACTACTGTGCAGTGCAGAGACTGAAGAAGTTGAAATTGTAGTTGACAATCATAAAGGAGAAAAATGGATACGTGCTATGTATGTATGTGTATATATATACACACGTGTATGCATATGATATCAGCACTTGGGAATAGTGAGAGTTGTGGTGACGTGGGACCCACATCTTTTGAAATGGCTAAAGTTGTTTTTTTAGTAAATTGTCATTTTAGTCCCTGAGTTTTGATCCAAATTGCAATTTTAGTTTAAATAGTTTTTTTTTTCTCCTATGGGTTTCTGACTTTTTCATTTTCTTGTCATTTTGATCACATTGCCTAACCCAGTCTAAAAATCTGGTTATAACAAGGGGTATTTTTGGCATAACTGTTGTGTAGTGATAACCAGGGGTAGTTTACAACATAATTTATAAACCTCATAATAATTTAATGCCAAAAATACCCCTGATTATAACCTGGTTTTTAGACTAAGTTAGGCAATGTGATCAAAATGACAAGAAAATGGAAAAGTCAAGGATCCAGAGGAGAAAAAAAACTATTTGGACTAAAATGACAATTTGGACAAAAACTCAGGAACTAAAATGCCAATTTACTCTTGTTTTTTTAATTTTAACCCAAATCTTTTTTATTATTTGGAGTTTAACCTCACAACTTTTTACTTTCAACTTTGGTCTATTATACTTTTCATCTTTCCCAAGTTACCGTCTTACATTTCGTTCTAAATTTTACAAGTTGACATGCGTAACGTGCTTGTGTGGTTTAGCGTTTTTATGTTTCGTTTAAAATTTTGCGAGTTAACACGGGCCAACGTACATGTGTTCAATGTTTTTATGTCTATTTTTTCCTGTTTGACAAGTTCGTCGCGACACACGGGGTTCTAGATCGACTTAGTGTTGGTGGTCGAAGACGGTGGTGTGGCATTAGTGCTATTTGGCATGGTTTTACGCATCCACCGGGGGGGGGGGGGGGGGGTTAATTCTAGTTAGTATGCTATTTTGTCTGACAATACTCCTTGAACTTTAGTTAGTTTTAGTTTAAACACTTGCAGTTTAGTTAGGGTTTTTTTTTTTTTTTTAACATATTAACATTGTGTAAGGTCCAATTTTTTTTTTTTTTTTTAACATATTAACATTGTGTAAGGTCCAAATTATTGATTTATGTATCGAGTTTAGTCGTTCACAGGTTAATGGGCTTAGGAGGGTTTGTCGTATGGGCCATTTAGGCCGTGTGGGGGTCGTGGGAGGCCTTGTGGGCTGATGTTAGCCAAGTTATAACTAACTAGTATTTTGCCTGCCGCGCGTGACGGGTGAAAACTTGCAGTATGACAACACACGATTCGTAAAATGCATTGTGTAAAAGATAGTTACTAAAAAAGTGTAAAACATGCGTAAAAGATAAATACGAAAAAAATATAAAACACAAAGATAGACACGAAGTGTAAAACACAATGCATTGGCAATTGCAGAAGTAGGAGTAGTATTTTAGAAGTTAAGATTGCAAGTTTTTAAAGTAAGAGTAGTAGTCCCGCCGTGTATTGCGGGCGGCACGCGACGGGTGAAAACGATGTAGCAAGACAAATAGCATAAATCACAATGCGTTAAAAAAGATAAAAAGTTATGAGCGAAAAATATAGATTACAAAAGCATGAGCAAAAAATGTAAATTTCAAAAGTATTAGTAAGAAATGGAAAATGTAAAAGATGAGGGGGCCAAAAATATAGATTACATTTAGTTGGGCCAAAAATGTAAATTATTAGTTGGGCCTAGTAAGGCCAGAATGTGAGTGGATAAATTAAAAAGAATATGAGAAAAGAAAGGGGTGTCGAGAGTTTGTTGAGTTGGAGATGGGCAAACCACTACAGCAGCTTTACATTTAGGAGATTTTTACGCAAACAAATATTATATACAAACAAAGGCGGCGGCTATGATTTGACAGCCACCGACTTTCTTCTTTAAGATAGTATACAATATAATATGTAAGTTAGTTGCTAATGTGCATCGATTTTAGAGCTGTCTCAATTTATCAAGAGAAACAAAAAAATTTACTCACCACAACTCACTTTAATGCATGTTGTAACAAGAAGCTAATCAAAAGTTAATACCCTAATCATAATGTTAATAATTTAACAAGTATTAAGAGAGAAAGAGAGAGTGCATAGTGTATTCTTTAGGTTTTGCTTAAGGTCTTGCTTAGGGTCATGGAATCGATGGTCTTACCTCTCTTCTGGTCGACACACTAGCCCAAGTGAACACACTTTAAGAGTACTCAATAGGACTAGTTAGGCTGTCCTTATACTCATCACTCAGGTGCCACGCAACCTAGCGGGGTCCGATATGGCAAGGAGAAGTGTCAAATATCGCACCACTAGGTGTCCCTATGCAAGGTTAAAGCATCACTACATGATGAAGAACAACAAAGAACAAAGGCCTTTGCGGGGCTGTGAAACACCATGCCCCACCCCTCGGGGTTGGAAGGTGAGGGGCATGTAGTGAATGCATACCCAAGGTCTTATACAAATAGTTTATGATGTCCAATTCAGTTTTGAGAATACTGAAATATGGTAAAAGCTCCCAATACACATAAATCATGATCTTAGGATTTTAAAATGTGTAACATGTTCAAACACATTAACATTCATTTGCCATTGATATTTAACAAAAGTTCACACTTTCATAATACAAACATATAAATAAACTTGTTGACGTGTACAATTTAATATCTAAAACTAAACAATAAAAGGAAAAAATGGTAACTAATTTGAAGAGCTATGAAGTGCGACTAAAGATGCATATAATCCATCCTTAATATTAATTAATTCATCATGCTTTCCTGTCTCAACGATTACTCCATTTTTTAAAACAGCGATGACATCAGCGCCCTTAATTGTAGACAACCGATGAGCCACCACTACTGTGGTCCGGTTAACCATAACACCATCCAACGCGTCTTGAACCACTCTTTCTGACTCGGCGTCTAGTGCACTTGTGGCCTCATCTAACAATAATATCTTGGGACTTTTTACAATGGCTCTAGCAATTGCTATTCTTTGTTTTTGGCCACCCGACATTTGTACTCCTCTTTCCCCTACCATTGTATTGTAACCCTGCAAGTTTACACGTTATATGGTTCGTTGTTACCTATCATTTATGTTATCAATGATGTTGGACAGTTTGATCCGTTAACTTATACGTAAATTGATTTGAGTTGTGTTATATGAATCAAACGTGTCAAATTCAAAATATTATAGCTAAAAGTGAATGCATTGGATGGGTTTGTTAGTCAAACTTCTAAAAGTATCTTTATTTTTCATCGATTAAATTAATAGTGTATAATATTACTGTTAATATCATACTCATTACATTAACTATTAATATTAACTATAAATAAGAAATATTCAATATTCAATTGAGACAATAAAAAAAATGATCAGTTTCACCTCATTTTTTTTGTAATATTTAGATTACTGTTGTATTGTAATAGTAGTGTTATACTATCATTAATAAAAAAATTATTTATTAATAAGTTTACAAATGTAAAAAATAAAATGTGTTTGTAAATGGACGCAAGCAAACCCGACCGCAAAAGTGGTTACTTTCATATTGGAATAAAAAAACTTTATCTAAATGGGGAAATAGATAAAGGATTAAAAAGTTACTAAGATTAATTTTTCTTAAAAAGATACTTTTTTTTCAAAGGCGACGAAACAAATGAAAATTTGATTGAGTATATAATAGATAAACATAATTGTAAAACCGTAATTTACTTATTAGTAATGTAACGTAGACATACCTCGTACAAACCACTAATGAAGTTGTGGGCATTGGCCAGCTCGGAAGCAACGAATATTTCAGCTTCGGTTGCATCACCGTCCTTTCCATAAGCAATATTGGCTCGAATGGTGTCATTGAACAACACGGGTTCTTGGCTAACCAGACCCATTTGTAACCTTAGCCACTTGAGTTGAAATTTGTGTAACTCAGTTCCATCCAATGTGATACAACCCGAATTCGGGTTATAGAATCTTTGTAAAAGTTGGATAACCGTTGATTTGCCACTTCCACTCTCACCAACCAATGCCACTGTCTGTGGGAAGAATCAATAGTTTTACGGACTGAGTATTGTGACTTAAGGTTGCAATATTTTCATATAACAAGTTTTAAACCTAATTTGGATGCTTTTATTTTCATTTCACAAACAAATTTTTTTTTCACAAAATGTTACATCTAGTCATCTTAATTATTAATTTTTAAATTATAATCATACCCAAATATTATATCTAAACGTGAATGGTCTTTGATGTGGATGTCAGCAGCAACTGTAACATATTTGGTCATTTGATCCTTGTAAATGTAAGTTGTTTAAGGGGGTAGGGGTGGTCATCACTCACCACCCATTTATCACTCACAACATCCAATCAAGTTCCGCCATGTCATCAACCATTATTCCATCACTTACAACTTTTTTTAGTGGAAATGCCCATCACTCACCACCACACCCAACAATTTCCCCCACAACCAACAATTTCCCTTACCACCCAATACCCCATAACGCGTTAAAAAATAACGCGTTTTAAAATCGACGCGTGATAGACGGAGGTGGCGGTGGTGTTTGGAAGTTGTATAACGCTTGATATCATCCATCACGTTTCCACCCTGGGTCCCCTAATACGTCATATATGTTAATACCAATTTTACCCTTTAAATTACCCAACCCCTACCCCCATCATACACCATCTCGCCCCCACCTCAGGTAAAAGCATCTCCAATGCACCCCTCTAGTCCATTTCTAAACCCGCCGCCTCAGCACGCCACATCATTCCGAACCTCTACCCTAAAAAAGTTATTTTTTCCTCCAACGTTAAACCAATTCAAACCTCCAACTCACACCTCACTTTTATATGAAAAAAACATATTATATAATAATGTGTGTGTGTGGGCCCCCATTTGTGCATCCGGATTGCGTCGAATGGTGAAATCCGGATTCCGGACACTCTTCGGAAATGAGCGTTGTGGATTCTCTAATCATCCCCAAATTCATGGCAAGTTTGTCTCTCATCATTAGGTTATGGGTTAAGCAAACAGTTAAGAACATATGCATAACTTCTTATAGGTCTAAAGTAAATATTTTGACTAAGCATAAGACTCTTCATATATTTACTCCAAATATAAGAATGTTGTAAAAAGAGGAAAGTTACCTTGCCACTATGAATAGTTAAGCATAAATCACGAAATATCTCAACATCGGGTCGGGTAGGATATCTAAAACTAACATGACGAATCTCGATTTCCCCTCTGACTGTATCCAAAGTCAAACCCGACTCATCACTCGGGTCAATTTCCGACTCTCGGTCAAGAATCGCGAAAACCGAGACCGCAGAGCTTTTAGCTTTAGTTGTATCGGGTGCAACCGAGCTCGATTGAGACACTGCTAACGCCGCCATCATTAGACCAAAGAAAACTCTAAAAACATCCTCAAAATTTGTTATTCCGGATTCGATAAACCGGGCCCCTATGTAAAAACTGGCTGCATACATACACAAAAGAAAAAGAAACGAAACCCCAAAGCCGATCCCGGTTATTATACCCTGTTTAATCCCTGTTTTTCTCGGGCCCTCGCATTTGTTTCTATAAAGTTGCATAACTTTCTCTTCTGCGCAAAAAGACGCTACTGTCCTTATACTCCCGACAGCATCATTCGCCACCTGGCTTGCTTCCTCGTACATTAATTTAGCATCAGCACTCAACCCTTTCATAAACTGCATCTGAACATATGCATTAGCACTCATTAACGGTATCAGAGCAAGAATTATGAGAGCTAACTGCCAGCAAGCTGCAAAAGCGATTACTAAACCGGCTGCAGCAGACGCTGAGTCTTGAACAATTTGAGCAAGCGCGTCACCAACCAACCCGCGCACACTGGCTGCATCCATGGACAGTCGTGCACCGATAGCACCACTAGAGTTTTCAGGCTGATCGAACCAACTAACCTCCATGTTCACCACTTTCTCAAAGCATAGTGATCTGATCCTTTTTATAAGTTTAGCCCCGGCCACAGCGAACAGATACGATCTACCTGGATAAGCTATAAACGAAACTAGCCCGAGGATTACGAACATTACAGCCCAGAATTTCGAGTCTGATTTCATTATATGTGGTGGCTCGTAAAATGTTTTGATCATGCTGGAAAGTAGTAGGCTAAAAATGGGGTATATTGTACCGTTGATAATAGCGGCTATTGAACCGATTATGAGAACTGGTGTTTCTGGTTTGTTAAGATATGCTAGGCGTCGGAGTGGCACTTTTGGTCGGTTTTTTGAGGTTTTTTCTGTTTCTTTTTCCAAGGATTCCGGTGGCGGGTCGTCAATGTGTAGCGGCGAACCAAACGACTTGGACTTTGAGTGGCGGCGGCTGCTTGAAAACCGACGATCCTCTGAGTTATGATGTTCTGAATCACCATCAACTTCCTGTAGTTTTATAAGTTGAGAGTATGCTCCTTCAGGATCTTGTACTAGCTCTGAATGTGATCCTGATGATTTTTCAGTGTACAAATTTGTTAAAGTTTTGATCCTGTACTAACTCTGAATGTAATTATCACTCACAAAGGGTAATTAGATATAGGGACAGTCTCCGAACTTTTCGCTCAGTAGTGTTATGTATGTAGCTTTCGTATAGAAATTTTTGGGTATATACGTTTTCGACCCCCCCCCCCCCCCCCCCCGGTCGGAAATCTCAAGCTTCGCCACTGCTGTGATATACAAAAACTTTTGATTTGGTCTCTAGCTTTCCAAAAGTACACAAATGGTCCATGTGGTTTGCACTTTGTAACACATTTAGTCCCTAGCTTTTTCCAAAAGTACATGGATGGTCCCTGTTGTTTGCACTTTGTAACGCATTTAGCCCCTAACTTGGACCTGCTAAAACCTTTAGATTTGTTGGCTAGGGACTAAATTTGTTACAAAGTATAAACCAAAGGGACCATCCGTGTACTTTTGGAAAGCTGGGGACCAAATCCAAAATTTTGGTTAACCGTAGGGACCATCCATGTACTTTACTCTATATTCAAATAAGATGATCAAACTTGAAATATTAAGAGTGTATTTGAGCATTTTGATATTTAAAGCTGTTTTTTTGGGTGAGTTGAAGATGGTTTCGGATAGTGAGAATTCTATCGAGTAATTTTAACAACATAAGATGATCAAATGGGTATACTTGATACCCATGGGAAACCCGCGAACCCAATAATGGGGTTAGAGAGTACAAAATGCTCCAATAAGCTTAAAGAGTACCTTTTTCAACCATCTTTCCCCTATGAATAACAGCAATCATGTCGGCATTTCTGACTGTGCTTAAACGATGTGCAACAATGACGGTTGTTCTATTGACCATGATCCTGTCCAAAGCCTCCTGCACAACCCTCTCGGACTCTGCATCGAGAGCACTTGTTGCTTCATCCAGAAGAAGGATTCTGGGGTCTTTAAGAATGGCTCTGGCAATAGCAATTCTTTGTTTCTGTCCGCCGGAGAGTTGTGTTCCATGCTCACCGACCATGGTGTCCAATCCCTAAACGTTCATAAACCAACCAAATTTCACTTTCAAACAATCAGATAAACTATTCACTTCAACAATCCTAAACTGCTAAACAGCATTACATCAAAAACACAATAAGCAAATAAGATGTTTTAATAGGTTAGAAACCTTAGGTAGTTTATCGATGAACTTAGCAGCATTTGCGAGCTCGACCGCAACTCTAATCTCGTCCATAGACGCGTCATCTTTCCCGTACAAAATATTATCCTTAATGCTGGACGTAAACAGAACTGGTTCTTGGCTAACAAGACCAATTTTCTCTCTAATCCATTTTAGCTGAAATTCTTTTAAATTAATATTATCAATAAGAATTTCACCTTGTTGAGGATCATAAAATCTCTCTATTAGGCTAATCACTGTTGACTTTCCGCTTCCACTTTGACCAACCAAAGCTGCAGTTGTCCCACTAGAGATGCAAAGTGAAAATCCACTAAATATTTCTTCATCTGGTCTTGCTGGATATGTAAAATACACATCTTTTAATTCTATGTCACCGCGAATATCGTCTAATACTTTCCCCTTTGTGTCATATGCGTCTATTTCAGGCTTTCGGTTTATAGTTTCGAACATCTTGAATGCTGCTGCCCGACCCGTAGCAAATGCACTCAAACAGGGAGATGCCTGCCCAAGTGACCTGGATAAAACAAAATGGGCAAGTTGGGTAATCGGTCAAAATGTGTAATTATTATTTGTGCGGGTCGAAATGGGTTGGGTTGGCTTGACCAGAAACATTTTGTTCCCCGTAAAAGCTAAGTTTTCTTTTGAGTAAATGACACAGATGGTCCCTGTGGTTTACCAAAATTTTGGATTTGGTCCCTAGCTTTCAAAAGTACATGGATGGTCCAGCTGGTTTGCACTTTGTAACGCATTTTGTCCCCAACTTTGCCAAAAGTCACATGGATGGTCCCTGTGGTTTGCACTTTGTAACACCTTTAGTCCCTAACTTGGACATGCTGAAACCTTTAGATTTGTTGGCTAGGGACTAAATGCGTTACAAAGTGCAAACCACATGGACCATCCGTGTACTTTACTCTTTTTTTCATAAATTTGTGTGTTAAATATTAAATCAAAAAATTTTTGTTTGAGTAATTACATACTTAGCTGAACAAAATGGTTTAAAATGTTCTATCTTACTTTCTACCTGTTGGACCTTTCCTAACCAATTGACCCATTCCCTTAAAGCTAACTTTTACCTGTTGACGATATGACCCGACCCGACCTGACCCACATCTAGTTAATTAGGTAAAGAGAGGAAGAAGAAAAACAAATTTTGCTTACATGGATCCAGTCACCACAGCAAAAACTATAGTAATCACATCCCCACCAGTGTACCCCCTTTCTAGTATCAACTTTGCACCAAACCAAACAGCCAATGCATAACTACAGAACATAATAAAAACCATTGATCCAATGCCGAAGCCAGTAACCAGGCCTTCATGAACACTAGAATTGTACGCATCAACAAGTGATTTATTGTAATCTGTAACCGCTTTTTTCTCCCCTGTGAAAGATGCAACCTATAAGAAAAAGAAAATGATGATCCTTAAACAATCTTTATCAAATAAGAACATTGTTTTCTTATTTGTTTACAGAGTGAAATAGACTGTTATAAGTAGTGGAAGGGTTAGCATTTTAAAAAAATAAACACAATGTTGTCAAGTTTAAAACAATAAAGGTGTCTTATTTGCCAATTTCATGTTACCTTGGTTTCACCAAATGAACAACGAGAAAATTATGTGCTGATTAAATGCAGTGTGTTAAGGTTGTTTTTCTATTTGTCTATTTAGTGAAACAGACTTTTATATGTAACTGAACTTGTCTATTACCGTCCTGATTGATCCAATTGTCTGTTCGACTAAAGTGGCAGCTTTAGCATACGTGGTTTGGCCATGCGACGCCATCTTGGCTACCATAATTGACATAACCGAACCAGAAACTACTATCGGAGGAATTGAGGTTAACATTACAAGTGTAAGAAGCCATCCTTGGACAAACGCTACCACAAAACTTCCCACAAATGTTGAAGATAGTTGTATGAATTTTCCAACCTGTAAAATATAAAATATGTTATTAGTTTTCTAACTATTTTTGTAAGTTATGACAATAGATAATGAAAATATACAAACTTTTTCCCCCATCGCATCTTGTATGCGTACGGTGTCACCTGATATCCTGCCAACAACTTCCCCTGTATTTGTTTCTTTGTCAAAGAAGGATATATCTTGTCGTAATATGTTTTTTAGATACAAACTCCTTATTCTTGCAGCCTGTCGTTCTCCCGTTATCATCCACGATGAAACCTCTACAAACAGACAAACGCGTATTAAAACAATCAGAGGGTGGTCAACCGGCAACTTAGGATTGTTTATAAGATTCCTTGAAATTATCAACTAGCCGTTCAACATTTTTTTTTTATTTAGATTTTTGGAATATGCACTGACGTGTGTGTGCATATATGTATCATATTCATAAACCATATCTATCATGTTAAAAACTATACTACAAACTATTCAAACCACCAAAAAAAACAACCAACTGCTAAAACCGAACAGTTTTGTTTGTTTTTTTTCCTGAAAACACAGTTAACCGCTTGGGATAGAGTTATCGTCAAAACGTGCCAAACTGGACCGAGAAGGTTTTTTGAAAGTACATTTTTAAAGTGATTATATGGTACTCTAATACAAGATAGCATCTGTACTTACGGAGGAATGATACAAGACCACACCCAACAGCAAGGTAAGCAAATTTCAACGACACCTATAGCCCAAATCAGTTTATTAATCAACAAGATTTTGTGGATAATAATTAATCAAAAAACACTTGAAGTAAATATTCTAATTTGCAGATTCAAAGGAACATATATAATATACGTACCTTGGAAACAGCGTTGACAACACGATGAAGATTATTCTGGTTGTGACCAAAAGCATTAATAACTTCGCCCAAAAGAAGAGACATTAGAGGCAGGCATATTCCATTAGCGATAGCACTAACAGTACCAGTGATCATTAGTATGTGATCAGTAAGATCAGAGAAAGCAAATAACTTATAAAACGGCACCGTATCAGTGATACTCTCCTTTTTCTTTGTGTTTCCCATTAACAACATTTCAACACTGTCACCGGTGCCGGAGGTGCATGCATCCCTCTTCTCTTCACCACCACCCTTCATCTTACCTATTAGACAGGATATATTAGTTAGAGTTTATTGTTATATCGTTGCCTCGTTGGAATCTAATTATCAGAGGAATCTAATTATTAGTGAAACAATTGTTGGCGGTAATTCCCGACTCATCACAAGTCGGTGTGGGAAAGGGTGGCAAAGGAGTTCAAGTCACAAGTCAGTGAACTTGAGGGATCAATGTTGACAAGTTGGTCATAATTGGTTAAATTTCATAATTATGTTATAATTATATTTGGTAATGTCTTGGTCACCAAGTTTGGGTTAGCGTATATAAATCATGTTAGGGTTAGACATTATTAAGAGACAAGACTAGAGAGACCGAGTTATGGTTTAAGAGTCTGAAATAAGTTTTGAGTTATTTTCTGATTAATATATTGGAGAGTTATTCCGTTCGTATTCTTCGGTTTGTTTGTCGAATGGGACTTGAACAATAATATAATCAGTTTTAGAGTGAGAGTTTCAGAAAAATAATCTCATGGCAGAAAGTTTTAATATCATAACAGAAAGTTATCTCAGGGTAAAAAGTTCAAATATCATAACAGAATGTTTAAAACATTTGAGCTGCCCGAAGGTCTCATAGATCTAAATCATGAATATGCAATGAATCAAAAACTGAAAAGAGTATATTATTAGATGATTTTAGGGCTCAGATGTTGCGTTACTTGCGTAAACCCTACGGATCATGAAACCGATGACAAACTGGACTCAATCAAGAAGAACTATTTCCAAATTCCAATCAAACACACACATAACAGTTGAAAATATGCAGAATATCTGCAAAGAGCTTGTTAATTCCTCTGATACAACTAAATTAACGTAATCAAATATGAAAGATGATTGTGACAGTAAAACTATTACATCATACATGTAAACAGGATACAAATTTAGAGCTCACAACTTACTTTAAACAATGGCGGTGTGATGATTAAGTATACATACAATACAATGAACCGGAATCGTAATTATGAAAACACAATTAACGAAAAATCGAAGAGATCGTAGATTAATCAAGGCGAGGCGATTATACAAGTTTAGCTCTCAGATGTTGCATAAACCTAACAAATCATGAACATGCAATGAATTCAAGTTAATAAGTAAATATGATACATTAGTTGTATTTTTCGTGTTATGAATTTACATCGAGATAGTTGGTAACGGGCAACAAGCTGCGCCGCTACCCCTTTTTAAATAGCAAAACTAAGTCTTTTAAAAACTACGTCCGTATACTCGAAGTCATAACATTACTATGCATGACCTTTTGAACTCGATTAAGTAGGTCCACAGCCTCTGGCGCCAGAAAACCAAAAGTATCAAAAACTTAAAAGAGTAGATTATATTTATTTAGGGCTCAGATGCTGTGTCACTTGCATAAACCTACCGATTCATACGCATCAAAATCCAGATCCGAAACGGAAGACGAACTGGAATTATTTTTATTTCCAGATTCCGATCAAATAAACACTACACGCATGCAAGGGCGTAGCTTTCAAGGGGCCGGGAGGGGCGTCCGACACTCCGACCCCCCGAACTTTTCGCTCAGTAGTGTTATGTATGTACGTTTCGTGTAGAATTTTTTAGGTATATACGTTTTCGACCCCCCCGGTTTTATAATTTTTTTTACTTATATAGAAATTTTAGGTTCGGTGACTTCCGACCCCCGGTGAAAATTTTCAAGCTTCGCCACTGGACGCATGCATACACATAATCAAATATGAAAAATGTTTGTAACAGTAAAACTATAATATCATCTATAAGAATTTGAAAGAGATTGAAAACGCATAGCTTACTTGTAACAATGGCCGTTTAATTTACTCCAGAGAAATGAATCTGTGCTATATATATAGTGAGGTTGACGGTGAAAGAGAGGGAGATAGTTATTTGAATTTAATTTAGTAATAAGAATAATAATAATGGAAAAGCGGTTAAACAAGAAAGACATAGAGCAACAAAACAACCAGCTGTACAATATAGCGTTGACAACCAAGAGTCGATACAATTTGTGGGAAAATAACTAACTTAGGTCAATGTCTCCAAGTGTTGACTTTTTGACTCACCTTAACATTATCGTCCCCAAAGTAAATAAGTCCTTATCAGACAGTTGTTGATGCCATAGTATCCCATTATGTCTTCAACAAGGAGAATAACGGCCAAAGAAACAACACACCTTTTCTTAGAATTCAACACTTGAGCCACGCCCAGACAGTTATCAGACAGTTGATGATGTCATGATGATGTCACATATGTAAATAGAACTTTGCATGGAAGTCACGAAGCACATGGTAGTCAGGAAGAATGCATGTTCTAGAAATTCTAAGGGGGCGTTTGGTTCGCATGAATTCAATGGAATTTAATGGAATTGGAATCTGAATTCCATCTCTTCATATGTTTGGTTCACAGAATTTGATGGAGTTGAAATCTCAATTCCAATCTTCATGTGTTTGGTTGACAATGGAATTGGATTGGAATTAGGCATGAATTCCTTTAAATTCCTTTAACTAAAGGAATTCAAAATCCTTCCTATACGTGAAGGAATTAAAGTAAATTCATTAGAATCTTCGACCGTTTTGACCCGCACCGTTTCGACCCAAACCGTCCCGACCCGTACCGTTTCGATCCAAACCATTTCGACACGTATCGGTTTCGATACGTACCGGTTTCGATTCGAACCGTTTCGACCCGTATCGTTTCGACCTGTACCGTTTCGACCTGTCCGTACCGTTTCTACGCGAACCGTTTCGAACCGTTTCGACCTGTCCGTACCGCTTCGACCCGTATCGTTTCTACGCGAACCGTTTCGAACCGAACACCGTTTCGACGCGAACCGTTTCGACCCGTACCGTTTCGAATCGAACCGTTTTGCCCCGTACTGTTTCATCGCGAACGGTTTCGACCCGAACCATTTCGAATCGAACCGTTTCGACACGAACCGATTCGACGCGAATCATTTCGACCTATACCGTATCGACCCGAACTGTTTCGACGTACTGTTTCGAACCAAACCGGGGGTTGTGGGTGATGGGGTGATGGATAACAACCAAACACAACATAAGTGTTTCACATAATGGAATTCACGAAGAACCCCATCATTCGTGACCCTTAATTATTAGCTGAACATGTCCACGAAGGACCCCTATGTTTCGTGGGTTTGGGCTTTATTTGGTGGCCAGTAACATCTTTCGTAGTGTTACTGGGTGTTGGCTATAAATACAACTTGCAGTTCACACTTCAGGTAGAGAACACACCCAGAGAGAGCTTGTAGGAGCTTAGAGAGAGAGTGTAGTGAGAGAGAGTTGTCGGAGTGCTTGTTTTGTATAAATCTTGTACCGAAACTCTGTCGATTTGAATACACAACTAGTTAAACGTTGAATCTTTGTATTGTGTTTACTCCCTCGCTCAGTTTGTGTCGTAACGGGGATTCCGCACTCGTTACGGCATCCGAAACAAGAATCATCGTAGTCCGACGATCCGTATCAGGACCTACATTTCTTCAAGTTACTCAATAATAAAAAAGAGTAGCACAAGTTGTGTAGTAATCTGAGTTTGGGATCCACGTTTGGGGTTGGGTTTCCGGTGTCTTTGTCTCTCTGATTCAACATCTTTTACCTTCGCAACCACACAATTGTTTAACTAGCCGCAAGAATTTGATTATTGAGTTGCTAGGAATAATTTGTTGAATATCAAGAACATGTGCAGCGGAAGTTGATTGAATATGAGTGTTCATATTGTTCATAATGTGAATGTGCAGGGAAACAAAGGATTTACAATTGTATATTTGAGTGGACAAATCGAATAGGAAATGTCTTGGTGCCGGTTACATTTGCCGACAAGATATATATATATATATATATATATATATATATATATATATATGATCATACATGACAGTTATTGACGGTTGATTTTGGAGGGAATAACCACCCTTTAAACCGGTGCCATCCAACCATCACAACCGTTCTAATATTTCAGTTCTACATATATAAGTATAAGTTTAATAAACTACATTACATACATGTACGAATATAATTATGTTTATATGTTCCAATACACTCCCCTAAACATAATTATGTGTCGCAACCCCCGATCCCTTATCTGTCCCGGGAACGGGCGGACGCGAGCTCAGAGTTTCGGTGGTATCAGACTTGTTTAATTATGGCAGCGGAAATTACATCAAGACCGTAGTTAGGAAATGTTTATCAGAGTAAAACCACCATATTTAATATTAATAATCACATGGGCAAAACCCAAGTTTCTTATTACAATACGTTTATAGGGATAAACCATATTTTATTGAATTTAAAACATCGTCTTTTAGGTAACTTTTATAGCCACATTTTTCCCAAGCCTTCAGTGCTCTCCAGCTGGCTTTTTACTAATTGGCTGTCACATTGTGTTACCTGAAACGTGTTTTAAAAACATTTGTCAGTGGGAAATACTGGTGAGTGAATCCCAGTTTAATCAAGAAACATTTTATCAATTAAAACAATATTGAGAGCGATCACATTGTTTATTTCTACACAATTACTCATTCAGTACTGTCAATCCTGACTTGTGGGTCATATTACACATTGGCTAACTCGTCGTCCAATGGTAACGTACTGTCATCCCCGACTTACTACTCACAGTGTAGTAAATTTTGTATACAAAACCCCAACATACCGGCAGTAATTGAAGACCTACAAAGACTCAATCACCGCTTAATCACATTGTAAAACATTTAAGGTTTTGTAAAATATTACAAAAAGGTTAACAAAAAGAGGATAAACTCACATTGCTATCTTAGACTTCGCGTAAGGGTTTCCTGGGAATAATCTATAATTTACACAAATGTACCTAGGTTAGTATCATAACCCTTTGAAAATATTAATGATACCCTCCCCGAGACGGTATTCCAACAACTACGTCGGGCAGAACCACGACAGTTGTTACGGAACCCTAAATCAATCGGGCAGCGTATCTAATACGAAACCGGGGTTATAATACTTACAACGGAGCAGAACCTCGCTAATTAGGGGGATATAATACCCGTATATTACTTCTTCTACTCAGAAATTCGTTTAGAAAGAAAGAAATGAGCGAGTACAACTGAGATCCGATGCGTTCTATTTATAGTGCTGAAATTTGGTTCTCTCTCGGCCCGCGTAAAACAAAGGCAGGGCTTACGCGGCCCGCGTCAAAGCTGGGTCGACGCGTAGCTCGTCCGGATCACCACTAGGCTTGACACGATGATAACACGTGTCATCACCAGGTTGCGCCACTATCTTGATCTTACGCGGCCCGCGTAAATGTAAGCTAAAGCTTACGCGGCCCGCCTGAACTTAAAGGTCAACGAATTCAGGTTCTAGTCTTTATACCGCCCGCGTAATAGGTTGGGGTGGGTCTACGCGGCCCGCCTCAACTTATATTTTCAGTTTTTAATTTATTTTAAATACTATTTAATATATATCGGGCTCGGTTTTCACATACGGGGTATATTTAAAGACATACTGGGATATTTTAAAATATACTAGGGTGACGGAAATATTATGAGGGTGTCGGGTTATTTGAGGATTGTTACATCCTCCCCACCTTGTTTTAGAGCTCGTCCTCGAGATCTACTGGAACAACTGCGGATATTTCCTTTGCATTTCAGATTCAAGTTCCCATGTATACTCAGGTCCTCTTTTGGAGTCCCACTTCACTTTGACCAGAACTAATCTCTTATGCTTGAGATTCTTGACTTTCCTGTCTTCAATCTGTAGAGGCCTTTCTACAAACTTGAGTTGTTCATTTACCTC